>OX453082.1:5156489-5756489 GCA_949699795.1 Spicauda simplicius | reverse complement strand
GAAATCACACTCTTTAAGATTTTTTTAAAGAGCTCTCGGGTGTGTAAGTTTTCTCTCGATGATTTTCTTCATCGTAAAGCAGTGATAATTAATTTGTGATACACACGTAGTTTTTTTTAAATCTATGGTGCGTGCCTAGGATTTGAACCTCGGACCTCCCGATCGAGAGGGCAAGATTAAACCATTAGGCCATCAATGCTCGTACATCGTTATAACTTTTTTTTCTGACTGAAGTAGTAAACGAGCATGTAGTTCACTGCCGCTCATGGACATCTGTAATCAACTTCAAATAGAACATGGGTTCTCTCATCAAACCATGGGTTCTATCTGAAGTCAATCACAGATGCGTTGCTACTCCCAAGGACTAAGATGGTCGCCTCATATAAGTGTACCCGCAACCACACCCTCCATCGAAACGCAAGAAATGCTTCAAGCTAGACATAGGTGTGGCGGTGATGCTTCCTCAGTCGAACTACCCTGGTTCTACCCTCGAAAGTAAACAAAATAAAGTCATACTATGGTATATAATAGACTCTTAAGGGCACAGAGCTATAACATTCGCTTTTCGCTACCATTGCAGCAAATGCCTTAATAATGGATTTTATCGCACGAAGAGTAATACGATACGTATTGGTATGAATTATTAAACATAGTACGTTTATGTAACACTACGCGGTAGAAACTAATGCGTAGTAAATCAATAACAAATAGGTTTGTTATTTGTTCCGCGAAATCTCAGTGTAGATTTTGTAGAACACTATTTTTGAAATTTCTACGAATTTTATTTTAGAAAGCGTAGGTACAGTCACGAGCAATAAGATGTGACTACGAACAGATTAGGAAAAGTATATAAGTATAACCGGGCCCACCAGTGGGACAATAATGGGTTAACGAGAGAGAAGTAATAAACAGTTAACACAAGATCCAACAGACCACAGGAACGCTACTTTGACTAGAAAACAGAATAAATATTAGCATTCCGTGGTAGGTCACATTATATTGGAATGAACGTCATCACATATTTTTGCTTCCGAAAGATGTCACAATTATTTGACGTTCATCTCGATCACATAATTTTGACGCTACTGCATTATGCTGCCTTTCAATGTCAGATATTTTTGCTGCGTTTGTGTAGTCAGATTTTATTGAACTCCTTCTTGGGTCAGATACTTTTGCCAATCTTCCATAGTCATATCTTATTGCTCGTGACTGTACATGAATTACGTGTATACTTGGCGATTTTTTGATTCCCCCTTTGTATGTAGTAATGAATGTTCTTATTTGACATTCACAAATGCAAATGCAAATAAATATTTGAAGGTGGTAGCACCAATGTAGTTCGAAAAATATTAGCATTCCGTATTCTCGTCAACTATAACCGTACTAAATTTCATACTCCTCCGTCCGCGGCAAGTATGTTAAAACCGTACCCCAAGTATTTGCTTCACATATTAATATATAGATTTTGTTTGTACAGTGTTTAGAGAACGTATGAGATATGCAATTCATCCATCCACAATCTTACTTCGTGATTAAGTTTTTTTGAACAAAAACAATCTGCCGTGATTACTTTTCATCTGTTCGTAACAATTCCAATGAAATGTTACTACTAAACCATCAGATGCAAGTTTATGTAATAAGACTACATGTTTATCAGTTCCGTGCAGCAAAAATCTCATGCAAACAGTTAAAAACTAGGGCACATGCGAGTTCTGTTGGCATTTCCGTAATATACACGAGAACTAAGCTCTGAAATTGTGTTATCTTGAAGCATATCGTAAACGCAATCCTTCTGATAATAGAATATAGTTGAAATTTCCATCTGCAAGTTTATAATAATGGTTAATATTAATATATTAATGCGATTAATATCGCATCGCATCATCCCATTATTGGCCCACTGCTGAGCACGGGTCTTCTCCCAGAATAAGAGAGTTTAGGCCATAGTCCACCGCGCTGGCCAAGTGCGAATTGGTGGACAAATATATTAATACGTGAAGCAAAAACTTGTGATTCGTTTTTAAGATAATTGCCGTAGACGGAGGTGTATGAAATTACGCACCGTTATAGTTGATGAAGAGAAGGACTACGCAATGCTAATAATTTTTTCAAATAATGCATAATGCATACATAAAATCAACTAAAAACACATTACACACACTACCTTGCATTTGACACAAACGCATATCGTTACGAAATCGAACATTCAATGTCTTACTATGAAAACACGTAAAGTCAAAAATGTCAGATGTCTTTGTCAAAATACCCGCTATTGCTTTTAAATGCAGCCTAGGTAATTAAACGTCTTTTAACATTTAACAGATGCGTTCAAGATAAATTGAAAATTATAACAATCTATTAGATTTAGAAATAAATTGAGAAATAATTTGCGAAATATTCGTGCTACTTTGGACAATATGAAGTTTAGTTTTTTAATTTAAAATACGGTCGAATTTCGTACCTTCCGGATATTTTGAAAATTACATAGAAAAAGTTTTGATTTTACAATTTAAATAGCAAATGGACCAGCCATCTCGTCTTTCTAGTCGTTAGTGGTTACTGCCGTCTATAAACATCTGCAAAGAACTTCATACAGATCAATGGTTGTATCTAAAGGCAATTACAGATGCGTTGCTACTCCCGAGGACTAAGATGGTTAACCACAGGTGACCTAATCTTGCCTGGGATTGATTACAGTTGTCCATGAACGGTAGCGACATCAGGTAGACGGCATGTTCGTTTGCTACTTCTATATTATTTAGAAAATATTTATCAAGATCATTTTTTTCAACAGCATCAAAGAGCATCTCTAATTTCTTTTTTTTATCTAACTGAAGTAGCAAACGAGCAAGCAGTCCACCTGATGGTAAGTGGCCACTGCCGCCCATGGACGTCTGTAATCAACCTCATACAGAACATGGGTTCCATCTGAAGATCTCCAGAGGACTATGATGGTCGCCTCATGTGAAAGTGTGCCGGCAACCACACCGTTCCATCGAAACGCAAGGAATGCTTCACGTTAGAAATGGGTGTAGCGGTGGTACCTCCCCGGACGAACTACACTCGTTCTACTACCTTTTACTATATTATTTAAAAAACATTTATCAAGATCACTTTTTTAATTTGGCAATTCTTCCCATTTCGTTGCTGTTTCTAAAGTGAGTGTTTCTTTGACTAAATAGACGTTCATTTTAATATACTCGACTTCAGTTAAACGAGGCGCCAAGGCTTCTCAAGGCGTGAAGGTGAGCGAGATCTCACGAGAACAGTCCTTGAAAATGTTTCTTTGCGCCACAGACAAAGTACTGTAAAGAATGAACACTTCGCCGCTACGTGTATTAAAATATATAATCATATGTCCGATCACATTAAAAATGAATTATTTAATAAATTTAAAGTAAAGACATACTTAATAATGAATATTTTTTATAATACAAATGACTTCTATAAATGATAATATTAATGTTCTATGTAATAATAATAATTTTAATGACTAATTTATACATATTTATACAACGATAATTGATTTATATTTGCATGCTATCACATTGTTAGCAGGACAAGAGAACACTTTTTTATAACATCTGATATTATGTACTTTTTTGTGCAAACTACCTATTTCTATTTCTACGATGTCTTATTTATTTTTTGGTCTAAGATTCAAGATATTACTTTGTACTTTAAGATTATAACTATTCTAAAGATTGCAACTTTACTTTTATATCAAACAAGCGTGCATTTCACTCAATAATAATTGGTTACACAGCCATCTGTCAACAGCAGTTAAAATTGGTTCCTATGTGAGTTCGGTGGGAATCTACGCATTGTTTATTCAGTCTAATTAGCACATGCACTTATGTGGTCTAATCTGTAGGGTGCGATTCGGCTGGCATACTTAGATTAGGTTCAATAAGTACCTACCACCTCTGTGACCGACATTGTGAATGATTGTTCTCTATAAATGCTACGGGCCGCGCGACAAAAGGGGCTCCGTGGTCCGACACTTCTTTTTTTGTTCTCGAGTGGAAACCTTCAAATGGTACCCGACGCCGTGGGAGCGACGCAGGGTTATGTGGGATTTTTACTTACGCACTAAAAGCCCCCCGGTGGCCGTCCTCGGCGCTATAAAGAGGACTTCTGGATCTCGAAACGACCGCAAACCTGAGAGCGCGTTGACCCACCGGGCTCCTCCCAGATGGGCGGCTGGGCCCAATGCTCCGTCAAGTTTTTACGACGGTATGCGATCACACATACCGCCGTCCTTCCCGGGGTCGCCTGACCGAACGGTTCGAGCTCCCACTCTAGCCGCCCGCAACCCCGGATGCCCCTTTTAGTCGCCTCTTACGACAGGCAGGGGATACCGTAGCCCTATTCTGAACCCGGAACTACAGGGACGAATTTATTGCACCTCATGTATTTTTTATATTTTTTGTTAATTTAACTCCTTACCCAAAGGTTGCCTGGAAGGAATCGCTGTTTAGCGATAAGGCCTTCTTTTGTATCATTATTTTAATTTGTATAATTCTATGCTATGTATTACTATATGCGTAGAATAAAGAGTATTATTTTTACCCATTTACTGTCAATATCGAACTTTATATCGCTGTCGTATATATCATAACAATTTGGATCGTGAGCACAGCATTACGCCTTAGTATTGAACTTGGGAGAAAGTACGCTTGTCATTCACGTGGTATGGCGTTAGGGTTGCCACCTTTGGGAACAAAAATATACGTATTATAAACAATACATAAAATACATTATAAAAATACTCCATACTAACATTATAAATGTGAAAGTGTGTTTGTTTGTTCCTCTTTCACGTCGCCACATAGCTATTATATGATATGGTTTATATGCTGGTTTATATGCTATATGGAGATAGGCGTGCGGAGAGTGACGTAGGCTACTTTTTACCGTGCTCTCTCATTCCCATGAGAATACCGATGTTTTGTTAGTTGATACATATTTAGTAGTTCCAGACGTTAATAGATGGCGTTAGTAAAATTCATTTGCAAGTTCTGAATGACGCTATCAAATGTTAATTCCCTTTGACCGTGCTGGCGAAGCCGCGGTGTTAGTGTACCAATAATAAAGTATGAACTTCAAAATTAGTGGTATTCTAGAAAAATATTACAAAAACGGATATTTTAGGAATAAGAAACGGGGGTCATAGAGAAGAATTCTCAAATCATAATAAACACCAAATGTCCACCCACGAATTCGCACTTGGCCAGCGCGGTGAACTATGGCTTAAAATCACTCGTTCTGAGAGAAGACCTGTGCCCAGCAGTGGGACTTTAATAGGTTGACGAGGACCACCAAATATTTAGGGTTAACTTGGCCCACGTTAAATAGATATTAAAGGCCAAACTTGGATAGTAAATGTGTGTGAATATACTTTAGTATTTTGGCACTAGGGAGATCTCCCGCCAAGCGAGGAGAACAGGCCTGGGGAGCGGCCGTGCTCCGACAGTCATTGTTCGGAACTTGTATATATGCGGGATATTGAGAATACTTCGATAGCGTGTTGCAGAATACTAGTAGCACCATCTCTTGATGAATTGCTGGAGGTCGCCACCAAACACCGAACGCCACAAAGTCCGAAATTAGGATATAGAATTACCATCCTAATTTCGTACTTGCGTTAGGAATTCAGGGTCTCGCTTTCAAGAGTCTACATCATTCTTCATGAAACTAAAAAAATCCCTGAGCCCTTATTAGATTCTAAATTACGGATAAATTTTTGTACGTATTCTACTTTTTTGTATAAATATACATATGAAATGAAATGAAATGTCTTTATTTTGCATAGGCCTTCGGGGGCGCTTACAAATTGTCAGTTACATTTATATATATTTTTTTACACTACCACCGGATCGGAACACGACCTCAACTGAGAAGATCCGGCAAGAAACTCAGTGGGTTTGTCTTTTTTCTTTGTATATCTTTTTTTTTTATTTTTTATTTGCCATCTTGTTTTTACATGGGTAACAAAAGTTAGCTCCATACGGGTGACAACCCTACTTCTAATATAATATGGACGACACTTGAGGGCTAACGATATCGTAACGTACAAATATAAGTCTTATTTAGTTAAATCAATAGTGTGAAGAATGTCACGGTGAGTATCAAAGTACCACAAAATTAAGCAATGTCAGGCGAGGACGGGAATTGGATGGGTGACATGGGTGTTATTTCAAATGTTATTTTAATATATTGTGTTTTAATTTTGTGTGATTTTTGCCCGTTTGTGGCGAGAATATGGAGGACTGCGAAAACTCTGATATACCCATTACATTGTACCCATATTCCACAATAATAAATGATTTGATTTGATTTGACAGCCAGTAGCTTGTGATGAGTTATACCTGTATAACTTTTTTAATAGTTTTTTTTTATCTGACTGACGTAGCAAACGAGCATGCAGTCCACGTGATGGTAAGTGATCACTGCCGCTCATGGACATCTGTAATCAACTTCATACAGAACATGGGTTCTACCTGAAGTCAATCACAGATGCGTTGCTACTCCCGAGGACTATAATGGTCGCGTCATATAAAAATGTGCCGGCAACCACACCCTTCTATCGAAACGCAAGAACTGCTTCACGCTAGAAATAGGTGTGGCGCTGGTACTTCCCCGGTCGAACTACACTGGTTCTACCACCAAATACAGTAGTATTCGGAATTAACTGACGAGCATGCAGCCCATTAACTGGTAAGTGGCCACTGCCGCCTTTGGACTGTTTCATCAATTCCCAGCAAGATCAGACTTCCTTGAGGTTGTCCGTAGGTATAACCATCCCATGACTAAGTTAAAAAAAAAACACGCTTTCTACACTCATAGCCCCACACTAGGATTTTCTCCTGTATCGTGGGTACCATGGACATTCACAAGACGAATACACAAACACCCAGACCCAGAACATGAATCTAAACTCATCATTCAGATACTTGTCTGGCCGGGAATCGAACCCGGGACCCATTGCGCGTCAGACCGGTATGGTAACCGCTCCGCCAGGCGGGTCGTCGCCTATCGTCGCCAGTTAGAACGGTTTACTATGAGATCGATACCAAATTCTTTAAACAACAGTGCTTAACCCTGCTGGTAAGATAGAAGAAGACATAACGTTAGTATCCACTATCCACTATAGGATGAGAGCATTGATAGCCTAATCGTTGAAACTTGCCCAATCAATCGGGAGGTCCGAGGTTCAAACCCAGGCGCGCACCACTTGATTTATGTGCGTATTAGAAATTAATTAACTCTGCTTTTCGGTGAAGGAAAACATCGTAAGGAAACCTACACACACGAGTTCTTAAAAAAATAGTTCTCGGAGGTATGTGAAGTAAATCAATTCGCCCTTTGCCAGCGCGGTGGACTGTGGCCTAAAACTCTCTCATTCTGAGAGAAGACCCGTGTCCAGCAGTGGGACAATAATGGGTTGAAGAGAAAGATCCACTGTTAACCCACAAAGGTTTAAATATGCCCTATATTATATTCAAATATATACTGTTTTAAGTACATACATTTTTAATTCCGATACATACTTTTCATACTTTTGCAACGGAGGAGATTCAACATGTTTTTTTTATTGTCGCATATATTTTCGCTATCATTATGAATCAACGTACTACTTATTACATATTTAATTATTCATCTAACAAGCCAGTACATTGTGCCAATGACACTAAACATGTCTTACCATAGAGGGAAAGTATTAAATAATCTATATATTAATACGTGAAGCAAAAACTTGTGAAGCATTTTTAATATGCCGCGGACGGGTTAGTATGATATTTTGCACGGTTATAGTGGACGTAGAGGAGTGCAGAATGTTAATATTTTTTTCATATAATGCATATATCATACATAAAATCCACTAAAACACATTACACACACTACCGTGCATTTGTCACAAACACATAAATAATAAACGAAATAGTACATTCAATGTCTTATTACGAAAACCCATAACGTCAGAAATGTCAGTCTTTGTGAAAATACCCGCTATTGCTTTTAAATGCGGTGTAGCTAAATAAACCTCTTTTTATATTTAACGGATGCGTTCAAAATTACTTGAAAATTATTACATTTTATTTGAATTTGAGAAATATTCGTACTACTTTGAACAATATGAAGTTTAGGTTTTTAATTTAAATTACGGTCTAATTTCGACCGATGTGACGGGTGACTAGTATTTAATTATTCATTTAACAAGCCAGTACATTGTGCCAATGACACTACACGTCTTACCATAGAAGGAAAGTGTTAAATAATAAATTCTAATAACGTCCAAGCGCCTTGATTAGGCGCCATATTTGACATCTGTCATTGAACTTGATTTTAAAACTCGATTCTGTCATTTCGAAAGTGAGCCCAAAATCGCAGATGTTACATCACAGAGAAAGTTTCCAATGCTCAATGAAATTAAGATGAATTGGTGCGTCTAATATGGAGTCTTTGTTAACTGAGATTAGGCTTTGTCAGGTGTGATGGTCGTGTAGTGAAACATCGATTGAATAATCGAGTTTTTACCTAATCACTTTTGCTATCTTTATCGATTGTCTGATTTCAACGAATACTGTCGGAGTTTAACCGATATGTCCAGATTTTTGTTCTGAATATATTGATAATGGTTAACTTTAACGGTTTAAGCAAAATACAATTCAGAAGTTTTCAAAAGTTCAAAGGTTATCTCTTTTAGATTCCACTAATCAAAATTAGCTTCATGTGAAAAGAACGCTCACATCCAAGCTCAGTTTATTTACAAAATGAATATTAGGGTAATGAAAAAGCACCTTTATATAAACTTTTTACTATTTTAAATGCGAAATTGTATCTTTTTTATTTCCTCCAAGCGCTTTGTAGCGTTTATGAGCATGTAATACCTCAATAGATTAAGATGTTTGGTACATATATTATACTAGCTGTCCCGACAAACGTTGTTTTGCCATATAAAAATAAAAAAAAATGTTAAGGGTAGACAACCCTTAAGGGGTATGAAAACTATTTTTCAGAATCGGCCAACACCTATGTGTTGGCCGATTCTCAGACCTACTGAATAAGCATATAAAATTTGGTAAAAATCGGTCAAGCCGTTTCGGAGGATTATGGTAACAAAAACTGTGACACGAGAATTTTATATATTAGAAGAGTGATGTATCGACGTACATAGACACGAGCCCAGTCAACATCAAATCAAGATCAAATATTTCTTCTGTATTACATATTCAGGACGAATATGCAATACAGAAGAAATATTTGATCCTAATACGATGTTTTGTCCCTGTAGTTCCGGGATCAGAATAGCGCTTCGGTATCCTCTGCCTGTCGTAAGAGGCGACTAAAAGTGGCTTCCGGGGTTGCGGGCGGCTAGAGTGGGAGCTTGAACCGTTCAGCCAGGCGATACCGGGCAGGACGGTGGTATGTGCGGTCGCATATCGTTGTAAAGATGGTGGGCTCAGCCGCACAACTGGGAGGAGCCCGACGGGGAAACGCGCTCGCACTTAAAGGCCTAGCGAGGCCTCTTTGCAGGAGGAGGCGGAGGCATTTTTTTTTGTACTGAAATAGCAAACGAGCATGCAGTCCACCTCATGGTAAGTGGTCACTGCCGCCTATAGACATCTGTAAACAAGTTCATACAGAACATGGGTTCTACCTGAAATCAATCACAGATGCGTTGCTACTCCCGAGGACTATGATGGTCGCCTCATTTGAAAGTATGCTGGGAACCACTTCTATCGATACGCAAGAACTGTTTCACGCTAGAAATTGGTCACATCCCCTGTCGGAGCATATACTTAATCGCCTTAACAATGAGTTAATAAACAAGTACTGACGACCCGCGAGGCGGAGCGGTTACCATACCGGTCTGACGCGCAATGGGTCCCGGGTTCGATTCCCGGCCAGACAGGTATCTGAACTTATGTTATGGGTCTGGCTGTTTGTCTTATGTGACCATGGTACCCACGACAGAGGAGAAAATTCTAGTGTGGGGTTTATGAGTGTAGAAAGCGTATAAGTACTGATTTTTAGTTTAAGTTTTATCCGAATTTAAATAAAAATAACTTTTTCTTACTTACTTACTCATAGATAATATTTTTCTGCGGAAAGTTCAACCTCGCAAAAATGTTCCTATTTTATTACTGTGTTGTATATCACAAGAAGAGAATTAGTGTTCTTATTACTCAACCACAACAATTAGGCGCATAAAACAAAAGTGGTTGATTGTTGACTATTGAAAATACACCACTATGGTGTAGGTTTTAATAATGGTATACCTACTTACTTTTGGTATTTGGTAATAGAATATACTACGTATCGGGATGGGAAATCTCTAGTTCTAATGACGTTTCAACTGTCGTACGCCTAATTGTTTTGGTCGAGTAGTATAGTTAATTACCTCTGATTTTATGAACAGACATTCCTTTTATGGTTTTATTAATATATTATTTATAGTAGTAATGACATTTACACAGAATCGATCAGTGCTTTAATACGCCCTTAATTACTTTTCGAAAATGCCTCAACATTTTTTTGTTTTTGCGCAGTCAATTTTATATTCGAGATAGTGATTTAATGTCGGGAAAGTGTTTCTTCGAATGAGAACTCAATCAGTGGCCACTGATTATAATATTTTACTCAAAAAATAAAAGCAGCCAATAGCAAACATGTACCTGATTGTAAGTGAACACTGCTGCCAAATAACCAAAAAATAAAATAAACGATAACCGCTCCTAAACAAAAAAAAATGTGTGCGTGTACTAGCGTACACTCGTAAGAAGTGAAACTTCTTTATGACGTTATTTTTCAAAAAAAAATTTACTATATGCAACTTTACAGAAATTGGTAAATAAAGTTAAATTAGATAAAGTTTAATAAAAGGCTTTTATTAAACTTTATCTAATAATCTAATCTATAATAATCTATCTAATATCACGCGTGGTAGGGATAAGAAAAAGATGGCGCGTAACGAAAAAATGTTACACAAAATTTTTTTCCAACCCCGATAAAGAAGTTTCACTTCAACAACCCCGATAAAGAAGTTTCACTTCAATAATCCTCTTTAGGGAATGTCCAATAGTGAACCTGAGATTGTTGTTTATATAACAATCTCCTTTGACGCCCATTGACATATTTAATCGACCACAGAACTAAATAACAGAAAACAGAAATACGTTTAAAAGTGATGTCATTGGAGTAGAATTTAATAAATTGGTATCCCGTTTCTTACTATCCAGAAAATTAGCTTCCACTGAACTTCTTTCAGGAAGAAAGTTTAGGCAGGAATACCAATCTGGTCAAATGCGAATAGGGAAATTTCTCGTTCCTGTGACATTTTTTGACAGAACCCAAAAATATATACCTACATGAAACAATGTGTATCTTTATATTGAAAACTTTGCATCAACGATACTGATTATTTCAGAAATATTTATTTGCGGCCACTAAGGCAACCTTGTAAAAGAATTAGGAAAAAATACAAGCATTCAAAACCCTTTTTATTTCTTCCAACATTGTTATGGCGGCAACACCGTTCAGGAACCGAATTACCGCGAACCGTCACATAAAAAATGTAAACACAGGTTGTTCGTAGTCTCGTTTTATTTCTGGACGATTTAAAATTCAAACTTCGAATTTCGAACTGCATTTATGTGTAGGCGGACTGGTACGTTGAGACGATTTTTGTTTTAAACCGGTACCACGGTAATAAGTACGTATTGTGTGCCAGTAACGAATACAAAAAATATATTTTCATGGCAAACGTTACCGCGTAAGAACCTCAAGTATTATTGACGTAAATTGTTATGTATGTCGCTTCAGACAAAATTCGTTTTTTTATATCATAAACTACTTAAACTTAGTAAAAATTATCGATGCCTACATGCGTAAGAAGGACAATAATTATAAACTTGTAAACTTGTAAATGGCTGTAATTGTGTATTTATAATTTACTGTTATACTATGTAAGTAAGCAGTAAGTTTTCCTAAGAGAATAAAATAAAATAAATATAAAATAAAACAAATATTATTGTTATATATTATATCGTATCTTATCATATCTACTAATATCAATATAAACTACTACATTAACTACTACGGTAATATATTTTTTTTATCTTTTTGAACGAAATTTTTTTTCATTAATTATACATACCTAAACTAAAATTTATCTTTTTAAAAACCAAAAACAATCTAAGTTACGTCTTAAAGTTTATGGCAAACACGTTGTTCTTCCATTAATCCTGGGATAACCATCTTTGGCACGGCTCCACGGGAACACAACTGCGAATTGTGAAAATACCATCTAAATACTTCCGAGAATATATGTGGAAGGAATTCTAAATACTGAACTATCAAAATATACTTGGCACTTTGAATTACTTAAGCTCGAGATAAAATAAAACGCTTTCTACCCTCATAGCCCAACAGTAGGATTTTCTCCTGTTTCGTGGGTGCTATGGACACACAAAGACGAATACACAAACACCCAGACCCAGAACAAGAATCTAAACTCATCATTCAGATACCTGTCTGGCTGGGAATCGAACCCGGGACCCACTACGTGTCAGACCAGTATGGTAACTGCTGCGCCATGAGGGTCGTCAAACGTACATAGGGCATGTATCTCGTCCCTGTAGTTCCGGGATAAGAATAGGGCTACGGCATTCCCTGCCTGTCCTAAGAGGCGACTAAAAGAGGCTTCCGGGGTTGCAGACGGCTAGAGTGGGAGCTCGAACCGTTCGGTCATGTAACCCCGGAAAGGACGGCGGTATGTGTGGTCGCATTCCGTCGTAAAGTCTAGACGGAGCGCTGGGCCCAGCCGCCTATTCGGGAGGAGGCTGATGGGGCAAGGCGCTCAGATGATTCCGAATGCGTTCCTTTGGAGATCTCGAAGTCCTCTTTGTAGCGTCGAGTTGGACGGTTGTCGCCTGGTTTTACGGTTCGAGCTCCCACTTTTTTTTTGTTCTCAACGGGGGAAACCTTCAAAAGGTACCCGACGCCGTGGGAGCGATGCAGGGTTACGTGGGATATTACCGCACAAAACTCCTCCCAGTGGCTGTACTCAGCGCTGCGTGGGGGACACCGGGATCTCCAACGGAACACCTCTTCCCTGCTGAGTGAATACGCTCAATGCACCTTTTGTAATTAACGGTGGTATGGTATGTAACGGTGGTGGTAACCACAAATGCCATCGTCCTTCCCGGAGTCGCTTGGCTGGACGGTTCGAGCTCCCACTCTAGCCGCCCGCAACCCCGAAAGCCTCTTTTAGTCGTCTCGTACGACAGGCAGGGGATACCGTAGCCCCATTCTGGTCCCGGGACTACAGGGACAGATTGGCTTTCGAAATTTCTTCGATTTATCGCAAGAAATTTCTTCGAAGTGTTGGCAGTGTTCAAAATTACGCTATCATGCTACTAATCTGATACAAATTATATTATTCTGCTAGAATCACACCATGTTTTATTTATTTTATCGTTTCTACAAATCGAAGTAATGGCTGACAAGTAAAAATACTGCTCACAAGTAATGCATACAAATGGATTTAATGCAACAACATAGACATAATATACATATACATACTCGTAAGTAAATAGTAGATATTAGAAATACGTGTGTTTCTTTGTTACTACAATAATATAAATAGAGTAAAAAAAGTATGTTAACGACTTTATTTTAAAAATAAGGATAAGTATGACTTAGTAATGTAGTCGTCAACTCATTATTGTCTCACTGCTGGGCACGGGTCTTCTCTCAAAATTAGAGAGTTATAGGCCATAATCCACCGCGCTGGCCAAGTGCGAATTGGTAGACTTAGGAATGTACTGGAAGTTAAAAAAAGAAGCGTGTGTGTACTTATGTACACGCGTTAGAAGTTAAACTTCTTTGTCGTAACAAGATAAAATATTTAAAAAATATATCTTTCGCCTTGTTCTAATCATTTTTTTTTCAATTCGACTTTTGTGTTACGGATCTTAAAATTTCACTCTCATCATTTTTAGTTCGGTAGATCTCAAACCTACCTACATACAGAATATTAGGTCAATCTATCGCCAGGAAGAGAGTCAAATTTAGTAATTATTTCAATCACTGACTACTTACTTTTATCGTCATAATCATTTATTAAGTCAGACAGGAAGACACTGCAACCCCCCAACATCCACGGGACAGCATAAAAATAATCTACAATTTTCTTAATAGAACATAAACATTTGGCGACAAAAAATTGTCTATGATAATTTCTGTAAACTTTATCATTTATAGCTCCTTAAAAATTAAAGAAAAAAACTTATAATATCTTTTTAATTTTCTCTATTAAGCAAAGTAAAAAAGACAGTAAATCATGCATTTTTTGTTCTTCCTCATATACTTTAGAAAAATAAATTAGACTTAATGATAATGAATACTATTCTATGGATTCCATGGAGTCCGATTCTACTTAAGATGATAAATTATAGTTAAGTACCTACTCAGTTAAGTTCATGTGTAAATTTTTGACACAAAAATCATAATGTGTAGTGGACAGTTATGTCCACAGAAGTTACGGAGCTTATGCACCGTCCTTACGAATGTTGAACTCTGAACGGATAGTCTGGTTACGTATTTTAGTCAGACAATAGATGGTAGACCGATTTTGAGATAACTTTTACTGAGATAGTTGGTATTAACAATGTGTAATTTAAGTTTTTTCTTATTGTTATAGATTAATTGACGTATTTTATTCAAACAAAGGATGTTGAACCGATATTGAGAAAACTTTTATCTCAGTAAAAGTTTTCTCAATATTATCGCTGGTATTAACAAGGTGTAACTTAAGTTTTATCCTATTGTTGAAGAATAAATATAATCCTATTGTTGAAGAACGTAAAGAAATCTCCAGAATATATGTATACGCCCCTCACTAGTGCTAACAATTTATTGTACAATCATCAATTGATCAATTGATGATTTTACAACTCAGCATCAATATTGCTATTTTAAAATGCAATGCAATTTTAAAATTAAAAAAAATTAATACGTGAGGTGTATTTGGCGATTTTTAATTATTTCATGAGGAGATGTAGTGAGGTTTGTCTTGCAGCCAACGTGCTAATCGCACTACTTATTCCTGCTTTCTCATAATTTTACTCAGTTTCTTAAAAAAAATACGTGACATTAATACGAGACCTCCTAAGATGAGACACGTAGGGGGTAGGAAGAATTAATGAGAATCGATGATTATCTATTAAATGAAGTCTCAATTAATAGATAATTTCTTACAATTACACTACAGAATAATTTGTTACTACTATGTATGTCACTAACTTAACGAATAGTGTATCATCAGCTTTATGCCTACCGTTACTTACATTTGCGCAAGTGGTGAGTGACCACCTACACAACCTCGGAGTATCATTAAACGGATTTATTATCGATTAATGGGTAATTTCTAGAAATCAACAGTAATTCGCTTCATAATTAGTACTTAAGCATGTAGCTTTAGAAAACAATGTTGCATTACTTGCGAGTGAAGGAAATCCGATCTATTTTCTAAGTATATATTTACTGTTGTGCTTAGTTATATAAGGTATAAGGTATATTGGTTGCAAATGACATTTATTTTAAAAATATCTCTTTAAAAATCTTTCATTTTACACGAGTCGTAAATAGGACAAATTATTACACAGTCGCCATCTTTTGAGGGACATTCAACTCTGAGATTTCGGAAAGCCGAATCGATTAGTCCGTTAGAAAAAATCTAAAATTATCAGTGTTCCTCCACTATAATATACATGTATAATACATAAAAACCTTCATCTTGAATCACTCTATCTATTAAAAACACTGCATTAAAATCCGTAACGTAATTTTAAAGACCTAAGCGTACATAGGGACAGACAGCGGAAACGACTTTGTTTTACACTTTGTAATGATAGTTAAATTTTATATTATTTTACATATTATATGTAGAAGCCAAGTCTATTTAGTTTCTAGGTGTTTAACAACCAAAAGGTGTAAAAATGCTAAGACCTACTTATCATATTACTATGAAATTATTGACGAAATAATTGATATAGAATTTCAACATAGGATGCATTTCCGTTCGTTATAGCTATGTGCAATTTGATATGGTGTACTATAAACCTATGTATATTCGATAAATCCATTGATGTTATGATAAATGATAATTTGAAATGATTTTTCTAATAATAAAGCAGCAAACGAGCAGGAAGTCCACCTGATGGCAAATGGTCACCGCTGCCCATGGACATCTGTAAGCAACTTCATATAGAACCTAGGTTCTATCTGAAGTCACAGATACGTTGCTACTTCCGAGGACTCGGATGGTCACCTCATATAAAAGTGTGTCGGCAACCACACCCTTCCATCGAAACGTAAGGAATGTTTCACGTTACAAATAGGTCTTTATTTTGTATTCGACACCAGGGCAAACAAATTGTCAGTTACATTTTTTTCATACCACCGGATCGACACGCGACCTCAACTGAGAGAATTCGGCTAGAAACTTCTTATGACAATAAATACCATCTTGTATTCAACATGGATAATGAAAGCCAGCTTTAATCTTCCCCTACATTACCCCTACATTTGTCACTTACTTAGTTGTTTACTACTTGAATAGTATAAAAAACTAGCTGTCCCGACAAACGTTGTTTTGCCATATAAAAAATAAAATAAATGTTAAGGGTGGACAACCCTTAAGGGGTATGAAACATAGATGTTGGCCGATTCTCAGACCTACTGAATAAGCATATAAAATTTGGTAAAAATCGGTCAAGCCGTTTCGGAGGAGTTTGGCAACAAAAACTGTGACACGAGAATTTTATATATTAGATAATACTAACCTCCAACTTATAAATCAGATAGTATCAACTCTAATTTGAGGTCTACTCGAGATGCGGAGCGGTTAACATACCGGTCTGTCACGCTGTGGGTTCCGGGTGCGATTCCCGGCCAGATATCTATAATAATAATAATAATAATAATAAATTGACTTTATTGACATATTTTTACATCAAAATTATATGAAGCCTCTGATCCCCGAATTAGCTCGAAACTGTGTCTCGGGTATCAGCGTCTTCTCCCAGTTTTTGTCGGTATTTAAAAATATGTTAATTACAATATAATGTGTGCAGACGTATTGAATCTGAATGATAAGTTTTGATTTTTGTTCTGGGACTGGGTGTTTGTGTATTCGTCTTTGTGTGTGTCCATGGCACCCACGCCACAGGAGAAAATCCTACTCTGAGGCTGTGAACGTAGATAGCGTTTTTTAAGTTATTATTAGTAACAGGCATGGCTACCTTAAACATCGAAGTGAAACTTCAACTCATTTAAATCCGGATAAGTTTTTTGCGGTAACCAATATGTTAAATTAATTAGCGGCTTTTCCTCGAGCAAATGTCAAGAGAAACCGAAAGGCGGATCACGTTTTAAGCCGCAAAGTGGGCAAAGTGAAGATCAGCTGAGACCCAGATTACATCAGTTACGCCATTAACTTCAATTAATGGGTCTGACTGCAAAGGTCTGAACTACGATTTACTTAAATACTAGCTGACCCGGCGAACTTCGTTCCGCCCGTAAGTCAAAAACTAAAATTATCAATGTTCGTGAAAGAGTAACAAACCTAATTATATACTTAATCATAAACTTTCGCATTTATAATATTAATAATATACCCAAGGATATACAATTTTGAAAACTCACAGACGTTTAAATTTTAAGTTATTATTATGTACTAGCTGACCCGGCGAAGTTCGTTCCGCCCAAAAGTCAAAAAATCTAAAATTATCAGTGTTCCTTCTCTATAGTATGCATGTATTATACATAAAAACCTTTCTCTTGAATCACCTATTGAAAAAACTGCAATAAAATCCGTAGCGTAGTTTTAAAGATCTAACCATACATAGGGACAAACAGCGCCAAGCGATTTTGTTAAGCTACAAAGAAGAAATAAGAAGGTTGAAGGAGTAGTGTAGAGTTGTTAGTTATTTGTCCTAGCTGTTGGCCTAATAATAATATTTCCATTTCTAGTAAAAAAAATATGCTAAAATTATCTGAAAAGATATTATGCCACATATTTAAACAATTTAACAATATACCAATTTTAAGTTTAAAATAAGTTTCAATTGTCGTATTTCTTTTTCTCAAAGGCCAAAAGCACAGAATTTAATTCCTTGTAGAATACAACAAAAACCATAAATATCAATATACCAGTTCTACACTCTCGCTGAAATGTAATTTTAAAAAATTATAGACAACATTAATGGATGCTTTACACTCCCGCTGTATAAATTTCCAACCTCTACAAGCTTGTTTATGCCGAATGCTATTCCTTGTAGGTGTTAAGCGTGCTAATTAGTGACTCTCAGTACACACCGATGTTGCTAGTTGCTAGGTACACCTTAGGGCCGAGGCGCGAAACATTGCGTTGTTGGTAAATTTACAGATTTAACTTAAAACGATATATTAGCTAGAATATCTTATGGGTGTGGCTATTTTTGCATTACAGTAGAAATATTGTGTAATATTTAATTGTAGACAAAAAGTATCGTGAAATTGATATAGATTAATATGTAAATGGTATACGTTACCATTCTCAATACAATTAACTGGGTCGAAATATCGGCAACAAGAATGCATAAACAATTCTTGGATCCTAGTCACGGCGAAAGTTTAAAAATAAAATTAGTTTGTTTATTGCTTCAAAAGTGTGTAAAAATCCCATCCAATCATCATTATTTTAATAAATTCAAATCATTACATTCAAATCAATTGATAAAGATATTAAGTTCTCTCTTAAAATGCAGACTTTAGCGTATATATCAATTTAACAGGCATTGTTGGGTTATATGTGAGGGTCAAATGTTGCAACATAATTTTGGAAGTTAACCTCAATCGATTGCGTTGAAATTTTGCATATAAAATTTATTCCAAGGTATGTTTGTTTGTATTTGAAATTGTATAAAACTAAAATAAACAAAGTAAATTTAAAAGATTAATTATCTTCTTAGACCAAAATTGTCAGAAACACGGAAATCTTTGGTTATTCCTCGTTTTAGAAAAACGTTAAAAACTAACGGGCTAATTCCTCTTTTTCATTAAGATCATGTACATTAAATCATTATTTCAATTAAATAAATTTAACCTCCCAAAATTACTTACAATGTAATTTTGGGAGTTATATGTTATACTACACCCTTCCTGCGGTTTCACTCGATTTGATTAGGACTATCACGGAAAGGCAGTATGCTATATGTTAATCACTACATAATATAAAACAAAGTCGCTTCTCGCTGTCTGTTCCTATGAATGCTTAAATCTTTAGAACTACGCTGCGGATTTTAATGAAGGTTTTTTTTTCATAGATAGAGTGATTCAAGGGAAGGTTTTTATGTATAATGCATGTATAATATAGCGGAGGAACACAGATAATTGCAGATTTATGACTGTTAGGCGGAACAAAATTCGCCGGGTCAACTAGGGTAGTCGGGTAGTCTAGGTAATAAACTATGTGTATGCCACATTTCAGCTCAACCCGACCGGTAATTCTGCGTAAACGAGTAACAAACATACATATCCCTCACAAAGTTTTGCCTTTTTAACAATAGTAAGATAAGATTTAATAAAAAAATAAAGTATGTGTATACTTTGTACACGCGTTAGAAGTTATACTTCTTTGGCGTAACAAGATAAAAAACTTTTTAATTTTATCTTTCGCCTTATTCTACGTTTATAGAGAAATTGAAAAAAAAAAAAAAAAACAAAAAAAAGCTTCATACTGTAACTTTTGTGTGAGGAAAAATAAAACTTCATACTGTGATTTTTATGTGAATCCTAAATTTTCACATTTTTTCATAATGCGGCTTAAGATGTATATATTCAAAAATATAGGTACGTGACGAATAGATAACCTCTTTACTTTGGGAAGTTGATTAAAAATGGGTGATACCGCGAGAAACATAAATTTCGCTACAATCCATATCTGGTAAAAGAACGAAATAAACAGATCACCATCCATTTTACACAGCCCGGTTACTGTCAAAACACACATCCCATCTCTGTATGATATTTTGAAACGCTTTGAACTCCACTCCATTATGCAACACGTAATGTTTGTTATTCCACGATCCATGGTTTCCTGGTACCGACCGGAGGCCAAACGAAAGTGTACACTGCGGGTTTTTATTGCAGTTGAAAATAACTTAAATAATGGCCTAATGAAAAAAGTTGTCTAAAAATTCTCTCCCAAATGCCTCCGTATATGAAATGAAATGAAATGTCTTTATTTTGCATAGGCCTTCGGGGCGCTTACAAATTGTCAGTTACATATATATTTTTTTACACTACCACCGGATCGGAGCAAGACCTCAACTGAGAAGATCCGGCAAGAAACTGTGGGTTTGTCTTTTTTCTTTGTTTATCTTTTTTTATTTGCCATCTTGTTTTTACATGGGTAGCAAAAGTTACCCATTACACTGACATAAGAGTGTCTCCTCCAGTATGAAGAATTTCAAGGGAGGCAGCAAAGCGGCAGCATGCGACCATACATGCCGAGTTCCTTTCCGGGGTAACTTGGCTGGACGGCTCCATCTCCCGCATTCTTTTATTTATCTGATTAAAGCAGCAAACGAGCACGCAGTCCATGATGGTAAGTGGTCACTGCCGCCCATGGACATCTGTAATCAACTACATACAGAACAGATGGGTTCTATCTGAAGTCACCAGAGGTTCTATCTGAAGTCAAGTGGTAGTACCCACTACCAGACAGATCGATATTCTACGGAAAGACGCAGCTCCCCATCCTGGATTTGTCTCTTAATCGCATCCTACGACATCCTCGAGAAGAAAGAGTTTGCTACTTCAGTCAGATAAAAAAAGATGTGGTGACTTTTGGCAAAAACCCCCGTTAAGGGGGCAGGAAAGACTGTGTCCAGCGATGAACCTCAAAAGCTTTATGGATCAATATCTGTTTTATTTTGTCTATAATAAAACTAAACTTTTACAAAGTTTCTAAGCCCCAATCGTATCGCGAAAGACGTCCATAAAATCAAAATAAGACGATCGATCTTAACTGATCTTGACATAAGACTTGACGTTAATCTATTATATAATTTAAACTTATAAAAATATGTTAGTTAATACATGCCGGATGTGTCAACGACTGAGCTGTTAAATTACTTTCGCATTTTGCATAAGAAGGATTAATGAACTTTTCTCAATTAATAAACTGAATAAGGCCTAGCGTACACATTAAACTTTTAAATGACTGTTTATTTATGCCACAAAAGTATTAAGAAATGTATGTAGATCTGCATAAGGGGCCGTGTTACGCTCGAAGGGGGAAGGGGGGAAATGAAATGTTTTTATTTTGCATAGGCCTACGGGGGCGCTTACAAATTGTCAGTTACATATATATATATTTTACACTACCACCGGATCGGAATGAGAGGAGAATCCAGCGAAAACCACAAAAAAATACAGTCTTGCTAATCCATAGTCAATAATTTGTTATGTTTTTCACATAATTACACCATTATTTATTTTTATATCTTTTTATGCCATCTAGTAAAAACAAAAGTCAGTAGGTACTAAAAATATAGTAATTTTGAAATAGGGAAGAGCGGGGCATTAGATTTTTTATGTAAGCTTGTTTTTTGTTTTTTAAATAATTTGTTAAGTTTAAGCTTATTTATTAACTTATCTTCAAAATCTTTTGTTAAGCGTGCTAGGTAGCGGGAATAACGTAGAATCAACAATTCCCCTCAACTTTAAACCACAAAATCTAATATTAAAACGAAAATATCTCAGAAAATTCCTTAACCGGCATTCGTATACTTAATTGCATTCACATGACATGCGGCAAGACATTGTGAATGAAGATGTAGTCATTATTCTGTGTGAATTTCCCTGACAGCGATCGCTGGTCGGACGTTGAATAACAATTTGTTCCAACGCGAAAACACGACAGTTTGTCAAATAAAGTGATGATTATGGTAATGAAATCAAAATGTTGGCACTGAAGTTTGCATTTTTGACATAGTTTTAACAAATTTGCTTGACGGTTATCTTGAGACTTGGGAAAATATCAAGATTTTTTTTCGCAAATACTTAAAAATGGTAAAAAATATATACAAACTTAGTAATAAAAATGTACAGAACTTATTTTTTTACCAAAAAAAGGTCCAATGAGTTTTGTTTCTTAAAATTAAGCGGTTTAAGAAGATTTAATTTATAATTATAATAATAAACACTAAACTTAAATAGTCATGTATAAAGTATGTTAGATTATAATTAAATTTGTCACACGAATGACACATTAAGCGGAGTAGATCTTTTTATGGTTGTTGAAGATAAACTCAGTTACAGCTAAAATAATAAAACATACATCATTCTTGTTTCAATGAAATTAGAAACAAAATAACGCTTTCTACACTCATAGCCCCACAGTAGGATTTTCTCCTGCGTCGTGGGTGATATGGATACACACAAAGACGAATACACAAACACCCAAACCCAGAACAAGAATCCAAACTCATCATTCAGATACCTGTCTGGCCGGGAATCAAACCCGGGACCCACTACGTGTCAGACCGGTAAAATAAAAATAGCAAACGAGCGTACAGTCCACGTGATGGTATGTGATCACTGTCGCATTTGGACATCTGTAAGCAACTTCATATAGAAAAGAGGTAGAATGTGAAGTCAATCACTGATGCCGCCTTACTACTCATATTATAGTAAGTCATATTAGATATGATTTTTTTAACGTGGAGAAGTCCTCTCGGATCCCCATTCGCTTCTGATTGTTTTTCTTTAGTTATGAACTATTTCATATTTAAAACATTATCCATTATCCAAGCGAAGGCAGTAAGTTATTTTCACTACAAATTCTCGCAATCAAAACAAAGTTAGACCTAGCAGATCAAGCGTGATGTAAGTTTATAAACTGAGTCACTGCCATACACGTGTGAGATAAACAGTTAACCGTTTATGTCTTGCAACTTCAGATGTGTTCCTACTGTCTCAATATGTTCGAATTAGCTGAATTACCCTGCTTCGCTTCAGGACATGTTGCAAAAATGGCGACCATACGCGACACCAGTTGCCTAGTTGACTAAAAAAGGATAACTCCAATACAACAAACAAAATGTTTTGCCGTTATTTATAAATGGTACGGAACCCTCCATGCGACTCACACTTGAGCGGTTTTTTCTTAAGTCAAAGTAGAAATTATTAAAACAATCAACACATAACATGACTTTCGCTTGTAATATTTAACTTAAAGGTCACATAGCTAATATTTTACGTAATGTAAGCCCATCCATCAAACTATTAGAAGGTGGTAGGACCAGTGTAGTTCGACCAATGAAGTACCACCGCCACACCTATTTCTAACGTGAAGCATTCTTGCGTTTCGATGAAAGGGTGTGGTTGCCGGCACACTTTTACGTGAGGCGACCATCATAGTCTTCGGAAGTAGCAACGCATCTCTGATTGACTTCAAATAGAACCCATGTTCTGTATGAAGATGTCCATGGCCGGCAGTGACTTACCATCAGGTGGACTGCAGGCTCGCTTGCTAATTCAATCAGAGAAACACAAAAAAGGTAGGTCAGGTCCTGATTCAGCTGGCTGGAAGGATCACAATGTAAACTGTTGACCCTAGATGGCATGGAACTATGGAAGTCGACTTTAAAGATAAATAAATAAATATCTATATTCTGAAAATCCCAAAAACATAAAAAACAAGGCGACAGTTGCTCGCGAGACACGATTTTTTTCAAGACAGACGGTATATATGCTTTTTCACTAGTATAAAACAGAGTCGCTTCTCGCTGTCTGTCCCTATGTATGCTTACATCTTTAAAACTACGCTACGGATTTTAATGCTTTTTTTAAATAGGTAGAGTGTTTCAAGAGTAAGGTTTTTATGTATAATAAATGCATAATATAGTGGAGGAACACTGATAATTTCCGATTTTTGACTTTTTGGCGGAATGAAGTTCGTCAGGTCCGCTAGTCTGCTTTTCAAATTGAAAATGTTATTTTGTATTTTCTTCTTTTCTATGTACAATGAAGTATATCATTATTATTAAATTTAATTGGTTCCGACCGTCGCAATTTTCTAAATATATATACAAAATTGTTTCTATCGGTAACAGCTATCACTGCATACATGGACACATAACGTATACATCAAATGACAGTGGGTGGCCACGTATAGCCTCCAGCCGAGCATAGACAAGCTTTATTGTCTGGAAGTACCCGGTTCATTGAACAATGCTGTCGACGGTGTCATTAACCCTTATCCCTTTAATTCAGCAGTTTTCAACCAAAAAGGTACAAAACGAAATGAGGTAAGTGCTAGGTGCAGTCTGTTGTAATTTTACATGCAGAATTGAACAATCTGTTGTAATTTGCCGTGACAAAGGGATGAATATGTTGGCTGTGTCGTGGGATAATTAAGGAATTATTTAATGAGTGCATAATAATATGTTACGAATCTAGGTCCCAACCCTCAGGCTAGGAATAATAAAAAAAAAGAATAATTAAAATCGGTCCACTAACGGCGGAGTAATCCTTGCACATACATAGAAAAAAAGATACCGACCGAATTGAGAACCTTCTCCTTTTTGAAGTCGGTTAAAAAAGAAGACAACATACCACTAGATAGAAATTCTTACATCGGAAGATCTGTTTTCTTACCTATCTGCCAACCACTACTGTCGAACTCCCCCCTAAAAAGTTAAAATTACGCCCATACAAATAACTTATGTCCTTGTATAATAATATATGTCCAATAAATTAATTTTACATTTAAAGCAGTTGAAATTTCCATTTTTAACTAATTATTAAACGTAAACGTGCAATATTCATTGCACGTATGGAAAAAAACGTAAAATTATTGTTTAATAAACACGTCCTAAGGGTACAGTAGTCTAGACATAGTAATTTATGGTTTGACATTTCAACACATATAAGTCCGTTCTATATTTTATGGCCGGCACCCACGTTTATTCTCTATGGAATAGGGCGCGGCTGATCAATGTGTCATTGAACTTGAGCCATCCAGTAATTAGGGCCGCGCCTACAGACGGCCCTTATACGCTAGATAGGACTAGAAATGGCTACGTAGAGTTTACTAGTTGGCTGGAAATCTATATATTAATACGTGAAGTAAAAACTTGTAAAGCATTTTTAAGTAATATATATATATTAATACGTGAAGCAAAACTTGTAGTGCATTTTTAAATAATATGCCGCGGACGGTATATGAAATTTTGCACGATTATAGTGGACGTAGAGAAGGAGTGCAGAACGATAATATTTTTTCAAACAATGCATATAACATACATAAAATCAACTAAAAACACATTACATACACTAACGTGCATTTGTCACAGACACATAAATAATAAAAGAAATAGAACATTTAATGTCCTACTATGAAAACACATAAAGTCAGAAATGTCAGTGTTTTTGTCAAAATACCCGCTAGGTATTGCTTTTAAATGCGGCTTAGCTAATTAAACCTCTTTTTATAGTTAACGGGTGCGTTCAAAATTACTTGAAAATTATTACATTTTATTTGAATTTGAGAATTATTCGTACTACTTTGGACAACATGAAGTTTACTTTTTTAATTTAAATTACGTTTCGATAGAAGGGTGTGATTGTCGGCACACTTTCACATGAGGCGACCATCATAGTCCTCGGGAGTAGCAACGCATCTGTTATTCTATGAAGGCCTTCCATCTTCTTCTACCTTCCATCTTCCATATACCTTCAGATGGAGCCCATGTTCTGTATGTAGTTGATTACAGATGTCGCAGGCCGGCAGTGACCACTTACCATCAAGTGGGCCGCATGCTCGTTTGCTACTTCAGTCAGATAAAAAATAAATATCAGCACTTCTAGCATTTCTTTTATCTGTGGCAAAGAGTATTCTCCTTGTAATGTGAAACGTATTGGATGCTTTCAGCTTTATGTCCGCTCTAATTGTGAATATTATAGCTTTTAGTGTCGTAAAACTTAATTCACACGTATAAATTGAACTAAAAAGAAAAGCTTGTGCTTGACTGTAATTTTCGTAATTGAGTTTTATAATTATTTGGCATTGAACTTGTTTTATGGAGCCTTTGTGTTTTGTTTTAATAAGTAATTTGTTTAATGAGCATAAAATATAATTAGGAGTTCAGGAACACTCTTTCTAACTGGCGAAAAGGAATTGAATACTTACTGGCCGAGCAGTTACCATACCGGTCTGACACGCAATGGGTTCCGGGTTCGATTCCCGGCTAGACAGGTATCTGAATGGTAGTTTAGATTCCTGTTCTGGATCTGGGTGTTTGTGTTTTTTAATGTGTCCGTGGTACCCACGACACAGGAGAAAATCCTAGTGTGGGGCTATGAGTGTAGAAAGCGTGTGTTTGTTTTTTGGAAACTGTTTATTGTTATGTAGACAAAAATTTCAGATTAATTTCAGTTAAGATTTCATGCAGTTTTAAACACAAAAAAAAATGTAATAAAAACTATATAAACGTCTATATAAAACTACGTTCTTTGAAAAAGCTGCTTTGCTTGAATTGGAAGTCAAATTATAGTTTATCTTAAGAAGACCGGAATCGGAAACAATAATTAATTCGAAAAGGATTAAAAAAAACGCATATCGTGAGTACCCGTTAAGTATTAGAATATGTCAATTCCGCGATAATATTAGTCTAAAATCATATATTGGAAACATATTGCTTTATCATCATGGTTAGCAGACTTTTCCTTTATTTTTTGTATTTTAGCGTAACTTATTGAAAAGATACAAACAAAAAGCATTGTTTAATTTTAAATCTGCCTTTTAGATTTGTTATTATTCAATCCAAGTAGCGAAACATATGTGATATATCCTTTTTTTTTGTTTTCGAGGGGGAAACCTTCCCAAGGTACCCGACGCCGTGGGAGCGACGCAGGGTTATGTGGGATTTTTACCGCACTAAAACCCCCCCGGTGGCCGTCCTCGGCGCTGAAAAGGAGGACTCCGGGATCTCGAAACGACTTCAACCGGAACCCTCCGAGCGCGCTGCCCCATCGGGCTCCTCCCAGATGGGCGGCTGGGCCCACCGCTCCGTCTAGTCTTTACGACGGTATGCGACCACACATACCGCCGTCCTTCCCGGGATTGCCTGACCGAACGGTTCGAGCTCCCACTCTAGCCGTCTGCAACCCCGGAAGCCCCTTTTAGTCGCCTCTTAAGACAGGCAGGGGATACCGTAGCCTTATTCTGACCCCGAGGCTACAGGGACGATCCTAAATTTTGATCTGTGCATATTGTAAATAAATACATCCCTAAGGTTTACGGAAACAAAATTATTTTCTCAAAAACAAAGTATCTAGTACACTGACGTCACTTCCGGCTCTGCTCGCAAACTGTTTATACAGCTTGGCGTTCAACAAGTTACTTTGTTTAGATACATATAAATAAATTGTAATGTTTGTTTGACTTGAGATATTACTACCTTTTCTAAATGTTAATATTAATATTAGTTTGTGTGAGTTTGGTTGTATGATAGAAAGGGTTATCAGATTGTTCTTTTCTATGTAAAATGTATACAGATGTATAATGTATGGATTAACTGATTAATTAGAAAAAAGACATACCCGGTGAGTTCTTTGCCGTATCTTATCAGTTGTTATCGTATTCCGATCCGGTGCAAATGTAAGGTAGCTGACTGGCAAAGGTGCATCCATAGGTCTATCTATACAAAATAACATAATAATCTATGACTACCATCTTGTCTACCTACCTCAATAGTTTTGCTTCCTAAGACTGAACTCTAGAAAATTTATTGTATAGAGCTAGTTTACTTAGTTTAAATTTTATTAACTTGTGTAACTCATTGCATATTTAATTCACGTCTTCCTTATTATGAATGTTGTACATGCCTGTAATTGGCTTACATACCAGTGTACTTTATTTTAATACATTATGTGATTTGTAAAATGTTTGTATGTTATGCTGTTGGCATGTCAAATAAATAAAATAAAAATAATAAATAATAAATGAACAATTTTGATCAAATAACTTATTACGTCATAGATTTTTTTAGTAAAAGTTCCAGAGACAGCTAAATTTGCAAAGGTACTCGATAAGACGAAATTATAAAATTAAAATAAGTAATAGTTTTTTTTATTTTATTTTCTTTTTTTAAAATCACTTTTGTCATTCCATCGTAGACACAGGACCTGTATGTTATTTTACTCTTTGCACAGGACACACTCCTGCTAATTTGTGTACCTACTCATAGATGGCGCTGTAACATACTAATTGATACAGTACAATTCTTTTGAACGTGTGTAGAATACGTATAGAAATGATGAATAACACAGCATTTACGATTTGTTTGTCACGTTTCTGTTGCATAAATAAGTAAAATAAGACTCAATCAAAGATCTTTGACGCCGGCTTGGTAGAGTTCCGAGTATAATTTACTATAATACACGAGTAAAAGGCGATCCTGGGAAGGACGGCGGTATGTGTTCGCATACCGTCGTAAAGACTAGACGGAGCGGTGAGCCGCACATCTATGCGGAGCCCAATAGGGCAACGCGCTCAGAGGACTCCAGTGACGTTTCTTTGGAGGTCCCGGAGTCCTCTTTTCAGCGCCGAGGACGGCCACCGGGGGGTTTTAGTGCGGTAAAATCAAACATAACCCTGCGTCGCTCCCACAGCGTCGGGTACCTTTTGAAGGTTTCCCCCTCTAAACAAAAAAGATCATAGCACATTTACAACACTAGAGATGACCTCACAAATCTTTCTTCAAGAGTGGGGCTCTACTTACTAATAGACGAGTCATAGTTGTTGCCATAAAAAATACCAGATAACTAAACATCAATAAAATACGTGCCCTATCTATTTCCCAGTTCCTAACTAGCACGTGCGTGTTTAACATGTGTTATGCGTTTCCGGATATCGATACGCTTGATGTTTATAACAAGTAAATACACTTCAGGATTATTTGGAGTCCTTTTTCATCGAATACTCATTGATTGCCATGGTTCTTCATGAGTAGACGTCGGATTATATGCGTTTGTACATGCAAATGTATGCCACCGCGCTGGTCAAGTGCAAATTGGTAGACTTCACACACCTTCTAGAACTCTCGTGTAGTTTTTTTAAAGAACTCTCGGGTAGGTTTCCTCACGATGTTTTACTGTTACTGTTTCGAAGGTGGAAGAACCAGTGTAGTTCGGCCATGAGGCGACCATAATAGTCCTCGGGAGTAGCAACGCATCTGTGATTGATTGTCGATGGAACCCATGTTCTATATGAAGTTGATTAAAGATGTCCATGGGCGGCAGTGAGCACTTACCATCAGGTGGACTGCATGCTCGTTTGCTACTTCAGTAGGATAAAAAAATGTATGCGTGTACTAGCGTACATTCGTAAGAAGTGAAACTTCTTTATGACGTTATTTTTCAAAAAATAATTTACTATATGCAACTTTACAGAAATTGGTTAAATAAAGTTATATTAGATAAAGTTTAATAAAAGGCTTTTATTAAACTTTACCTAATAATCTAATCTATAATAATCTATCTAATATCACGCGTGGTAGGGATAAGAAAAAGATGGCGCGTAACGGAATAAAAAAGATGGTGCGTAACGTAACGTAAAAATGTTACACTAATTTTTTTTCCAACCCCGATAAAGAAGTTTCACTTCAAAAAATCTTAGCTACTAATCTCCAAACCGACTTTTTTTTGAAAATATACGCAATGTAAAACACGAAACCTGTCTAATATATTTATGAGCGTGAGTAACTTAAACCTATTTGTACGATTTATTCACCCTTACATTTCTTTCCCACGAACATCGAACAATATTACAGTAAAACGTATTACAATACAAAAAAGGATCGAAAAATTCACTTCGACCGCAAACAAAATGAAAAGCAATGCGTAGAAATACGAAACTTTTATGCTCCTATTTTATTTGAACCAACATCCTATACTTTGTTTATGAAACAAAAGGTCTACAAATACTGGAAACTAAATTCCCCTCTGGGCGTTAAAGCAAAATTAGTTCTGCTAACATCACTAAAACTCGAAGTATGTTGAACTCTATGGCGCAGGCAATAAAGGTCTGGCGTGGAGGCGAGGTAACACAGTGAAAAGTTTTGTCGAACAGCAAATTGTATTTTACTCGAACTGGCGCGAAAATATTGAAAAACGCAGCACAGCTAATAAATAGTGGCCTAGTATAAATTTATCAGTACGCTAATTGATATTTCTAATATTTTTCTAATATTTCATCGACAACAGTAATTAAAAATAATAAAATCTAACTCTAAAAACTAACATTTGTATTATTTGGGTTTAATATACAATTTCGATTATCTAATCGAGTTTGTAACTTATTACATTTCCATAATGCATAGAAACTTTTACTAAATCTGACTATAAATATCATAAATAAAAATATTCTTTTATATTAAATCTAAAAAAAAAAAAAACAAATTATAAAATAATGTTAATAAAATATTACATTTCAATATTAAATCACATTATTCCCACTACTACCAATAGATGGCGCTAAAACCAATAATACTAATCGTTTGCAGTAAACCATTTCTGCATACATTTTTGTCCTGTGGTAAAAATATATTAGGGTGCCTGACAATAAATCAATGGCGGACGTTAAACTAATCCATTCCGAACCTATTTCATTTTGTCGGACCGTTCATTAACTGGCAAGAGGGCTGGAGTAATTACCTTTTGTGAGAAATTTCTGAAAAGCTTGTTTGTTTTTCTCATGGCTATCGTAACCCTCTGTTTTTTAATAAGTTTATCGTACAAGTATTTTTTTCTTTTTTAACGACACATAGGGTCACGAAATGTTCGTTTGGCATTACAAACGTCAGCGTTATTTATTTATTTATTTATTTGACGACCCGCGTGGCGCAGCGGTTATCATACCGGTCCGCTCAATGGGTCCCAGGTTCAATGCCCGCTGGCGGATATGACCGCAGAGATCTTCTTTAAGATCCGCGGTCTCCGCCAAGGGGTCCCGCCTCGTTACGAAGAGACGGTCAAAGTGCTTCGGTCGAGAGCCAGCTGGCGCGCCCTAAGGCGTTGGCGTAATCGGCTCCAAGAGCCACGGGGCGCACGCCAGCGCGTAGTCAATGCGATCCTGCCCAGCTTCCGAGCATGGCTACTGAGGAAGAAACGCGTCACCTACCGGCTGACACAGATACTCACCGGACATGGCTGCTTCAGTGAGTATCTACATAGAATAGGCAGGGAGGCCTGAGCGCAGTGCCACCATTGTGGTGATGCCCAGGATTCCGCGCAGCACACGCTCGAGGATTGCCCAGCGTGGCAGTCCGAGCGGCGGATCCTGGTGCAACACATAGGGCCGGACCTCTCCCTGGAGGCTGTGGTAGCAGCGATGGTCCGTTCTGGCGAGGCGTGGGATAGCGTGGTCGACTTTTGCGACCGCGTTATGCACGCGAAAGAGGACGCCGAACGGGCCAGAGAGCGCGCCGATCCCGCGCGAAGGAGGAGGCGCCGGGGACGCAGGTAGCGTCCGCCCGGCGCGGTGTCCCTGTAGTTCCGGGACCAGAATAGGACTACGGTACCCTCTGCCTGTCGTAAAAGGCGACTAAAAGAGGCTTCTGGGGTTGCGGGCGGGAAGAGTGGGAGCTCGAACCGTCCGGTCAAGTGACCCCGGGAAGGACGGCGGCATGTGTGGTTGCATGTTGCCGTAAAAACCAGAAGGTGCGGTGAGCAGTTCACGCCCACCAGAGAAGAGCCCGATGGGGCACACGCTGAGGACACCGGCGGCGGTCAACTGGAGTTCCCGGAGTCCTCTTCGCAGCGTCGAGGTCGGCCACCGGGGGGGTTTTAGTGCGGTAAGAATCCCACATAACCCGCGTCGCTCCCACGACGTCGGGTACTTTTTGAAAGTTTCCCCCTCGAAAACAAAAAAAAAAAAAAAAGGTTCAATGCCCGACCCGACAGGTATCTGAATGATAAGTTTAGATTCATGTTCTGGGTCTGGGTGTTCGTGTATTCTTGTGTGTGTCCTACTGTGGGGCTATGAGTGTAGAAAGCGTGTATTTATTGCTATAACTGTTACAATTTTGTCACAGACATTGAACAATCACCCGAGTAGGGCATGCAATTTTTGTGCATGTTATGCTAATTTCAGGTTCTCTATAATTTGCAGCAACAATTAATGGACTTATGCTATTTGCCTATTTTTTTTTATCTAACTGAAGTAGCAAACGAGCATGCAGTCCACCTGATGATAAGTGGTCACTGCCGCCTATGTACGTCTGTAATCAACTTCATACAGAACATGGGTTCCACCTGAAGTCAATCACAGATGCGTTGCTAGTCGCAAGGACGAAAGTGTGCCGGCAACCACACTCTTCCATCCAAACTCATGAAATGCTTCACGCTAGAAATATTTGTGGCTTCCCCGGTCGAACTACACTCGTTCTACCCCCTTCAAAATACCTATAGGATTCCTCACGATGTTTTCCTTCGCCGAAAAGCAGTGATAATTAATCTCTAATATGCACATAAATCAGCGATGCAGTGCGTGCCTGGTTTTGAACCTCGGACCTCCCTATTTGAGAGGGCAAGTTTCAACCATTAGGCTATCACTCCTTTACAAGTTTTTCGAAGCATTTCTCTGTACAACGTATCGCTACTCACAAGACACAAAGATACAGATATACGTACAGTCTGTTTCCGAGGGGTTGTTATCGACCCAAGGAACCTACCCCAAACGAACAAATACGCAAACGCAGGGATGAAGATAGATGTTTTTATTCGTGGTTTTATGGTAAAGAATAAAGATAAGCGGTAATTGTATGACAAATCCTTACAAACAAATAAGTTTAGTGTGTATGAAAAATATTAGTTCGGAGGATTGAGTACTAATAGACATTTTTGAAATTTTGCTACTTAAAAACCGATTAAAATTATAGCTTAAAACTGCTTAACAACGATTGATTCTCTTCAATTTCAGTTGATAGTTTTAAGCTGTCATGTTAATTCTTTGTGTTTATAATAATTTATTTAACGTTTTTTTTGGATTTTGCTTGAAAATAGATAGTAAAATAAATGTCGGCGCGACACCGCGTATTTATGAAAACACGTCGCCGATAATAATTATTTTAGTTAGTTTAAAGACCGAAAATTGTTTGTTTATTGAATTAGCAACATTTAATGATTTTTAGAATTGTAATTTAGTTTACCCTCCATAAATTTGTTATTGCCACCTCACCAAACATTCTTATAAAAAAAGGCGAGAGAACGCCGGTAGAAAAAGTTTTTTTGTTTAACCGTCGAAGTGATCGGACCTCGTCAATTGTGAATAAATCGAAGAAGTTTACTCCTGTGTTTTACTTCAAATCTACAAGAAAGGACAATAATGAAGACACCCTGCCTTCCTGACGTCACACTTCACACTATCACTTCTATATATGAATTAAAATATTTAAATTTTGTAGTCTGTTTCCTTTCATTTAATATCTATATTGTTGCAATAGTTAAATAAAAAACATCGCTTCCTCCCGTTTTTCTCTGATCGCGGGCACCATTTAAAAAATATATATTTAACACCTTGGAAACGGAGTCGATTCTACTGGGGACGGGTCTGACGACCCGCGTGGCGGAGCGGTTACCATACCGGTCTGACGCGGTCCCGGGTTCGATTCCCGGCGAGACAGGTATCTGAATAGTTTAGATTCGTGTTTTGGGTCTGGGTGTTTAGTGTATTCGTCTTCCATGGTACCCACGACACAGGGGACAATCCTACTGTGGGGCTATGAGTGTAGAAAGCGTGTTTTCAATGATATATTACAATTCATCGAGCCGTTTGAGCTGTAGCGCGTGCCAAAAAAAAATGTGTGCGTGTACTAGCGTACACTCGTAAGAAGTGAAACTTCTTTATGACGTTATTTTTCAAAAAAATAATTTACTATATGCAACTTTACAGAAATTGGTTAAATAAAGTTAAATTAGATAAAGTTTAATAAAAGGCTTTTATTAAACTTTATCTAATAATCTAATCTATAATAATCTATCTAATATCACGCGTGGTAGGGATAAGAAAAAGATGGCGCGTAACGGAAAAAAAAAGATGGCGCATAACAGAAAAAGATGGCGCGTAAGAGAAAAAGATGGCGCGTAACGAAAAAATGTTACACTAAATTTTTTTCCAACCCCGATAAAGAAGTTTCACTTTTCCAACCCCGATAAAGAAGTTTTACTTCAAAAATAAACATACAAACATAAGCTCGAAACACAGTCTTCTAAAGCAGTAACCTTTTATCTGTATTTCGCGAACCCGAATCACCCGGGCGAATTTAACAATCGCAGACGGTTTAATCACTCAGTCTGACCTTTCAAAAAAGATGAAACCATTTGTCTGGAGCGGGCATATCTGGAGTTTGAGAGGCGAGTTAATAACGCCAAGAGCACCCGCCCGTGACGAGTGCGTTTTCGAAGAAGTGATTCGAACGTTTAAGCCTAAGGTCTTACTGTAAAAGATGAAAGGATACACTCATGGAAAGGTCTTTATTTTTGCATAGGCCTACACACCTTTTTTTTTTGTTTTCGAGGGGGAAACCTTCAAAAGCTACCCGACGCCGTGGGAGCGACGCAGGGTTATGTGGGATTTTTACCGCACTAAAACCCCCCCGGTGGCCGTCCTCGGCGCTGAAAAAGAGGACTCCGGGATCTCGAAACGACTTCAACCGGAATCCTCTGAGCGCGTGGCCCCATCGGGCTCCTCCCAGATGGGCGGCTGGGCCCACCGCTCCGTCTAATCTTTACGACGGTATGCGACCACACATACCGCCGTCCTTCCCGGGTTTGCCTGGCCGAACGGTTCGAGCTCCCACTCTAGCCGTCTGCAACACATTGTCAGTTACACATTTTTTCTTAACTACCACCGGATCGGAACACGACCTCAACTGAGAAGATCCGGCAAGAAACTCAGTGAGAGTAAGTTGTTTACAGATGTCCATACGGCAGATACCTCTTATCCTCAGGTGGCTTTGCAAGAACAACCTCACAAATCAAAAAAGGCCTATAATTTAAAAAAAAATCTGTCTACACCATCATTAAAAGGATAAATACTAGAACATCGTTTAATTTTGACCTAGCTCTCCTATAAAATTATTAAAATTGAGTTACTATTGAATTCAAGCAACGATAAAAAAAATAATAACACTTTGAAAACAGAGTTTTGTTTTATATCTGACTGAAGTAGCAAACGAGCAGTCCACCTGATGGTAAGGGGTCACTGCCACCCATGGACTGTAATCAACTTCATACAGAACATGGGTTTCATCTGAAGTCAATCACAGATGCGTTGCTACTCCCGAGGACTATCATGGTATGTTGGTCGCCTCAAGTTTATCTTTCAACAGTGTGACAAGTGACCAAAAGCGTGGCAAATCATTTTATTGCATTCTTGACCTTAAGTTTAGCGGTATGCGCAAACTTGCCGCTAACATAAGATGTTTCCTTAAAACATTACTGTTAGCGTCGTCAACTCAATAATGAAGTAAGCTATAAAATTTTAATGTTATTAATATTATTAATGCGCAAGTTTGTGTGGATGTATGTATGTGTGTTTGGTAGGTTTTCACGCAAAAGCTGCCTGTTGGATTTCCCTGTAATTTGGCACACACATAGTATATGACCTTTATTTATTATCGAGGGGGAAACCTTCAAAAGATACCCGACGCCGTGGAAGCAATGCCGGGTTATGTAGGATTATTACCTCACTAACGAGGAGAACTCCGGGATCTCCAACGGAACACAACCAGTGTCCTCCGAGCACGAAGTTGCGCAACCAGAGTCTTCCCCTGTGAGCAGCCGTATCTCCTGGTATTTACGATAGCATGCGACCACACATGCCATCGTCCTACCCAGGGTCGCTTGGCTAGACGGTTCGAGCTCCCACTCTAGCCGCCTGCAACCCCGGAAAGCCTTTTAGTTCTCTTACGACAGGGGATACCGTAGCCCTTTTCCTTGTCCCAGAAACTACAGGGACACACATAGTATATGATCTGGGTTGCCACATAGGATGCTTATTATCAGAGGTGAAGCCCTATCAGCCGTATCAATGATACATGGGCCCCAGGCTACATGGGCTCCCGGCACATCTTGGAGGGCGGCTAATTTCAGGGCTCTCTTTTCTGGTTGTCATTTTGCAGAGTCATAAGTACAGTCACGAGCAATAAGATGTGACTAGGAACAGATTAGCAAAAGTATCTGACCCAAGAAGAAGTTCAATAATATATATCTGACTAAGCGCGTATAGCGTCAAAATTATGTGATTTGACGTTCATCTACATAATTTTGACGCTGCCTTGATATTTTTGCTACGTTCGTGTAGTCAGATATTATTGAACTCTTTCTTGGATCAGATAATTTTGCCAATCTTCCATAGTATCTTATTGCTCTTGACTGTACAGTTGTGTTGGCGCCCTATTTTCTTCGTCGCCAATTTGAAGGGACGTAGCGACCTTTTACTTCGCCGTAAAATTTTCCAACTCTGTGGGCGGTATATTTTTGTTTCTTTTGTGACTAATCTTTACCTTTCATTAGGCAATCCAAGGCACGCTTAGCCGCTGCTCATTACCTATGCTTAAAATTAACAAAACATTCGTAATACAAAATTGTGACGACCAAATTATGAATAATCTATTATTTCATAAATAAAACACACGGTAACACTTCATCACTTCAAACGACTTGTGAAAGAAATCACCTCTCTGAGTTTTCTTTGATGTGTGACAAGAGCTATTTCGTATTTATTTTAAATGTAAAATAAATAATCTAATTCATTGTTTTAAATGGGAAATACTATCGCCAGACCTATTTCTAGCGTCAAGCACTACTTGCGCTGTGATATGAAGGTTTGTTAGCACACTTTCATACGAGGCAGCCATTTTACTCCTCGGGAGTAGCAACGTAAAATTATCTAAAATTATTATTTTCTCCTATCTGTGATTGACTTCAGAAGTTGCTTACATATGTCCGTGGACGACATTGACCACTTAAAAGACCTACTAACTACTTCTGTGTTATAAGTTAATTTCTAATTTTGGTAATGTAACTAAAATGGCCCATATATAACTTGACAATTGACAATTACAAAATGGCGGGTAAAGCGGTAAAGGGGACAACTTTTTAAATTTGTATATAAGGCTGACGCCCTCGAATAAGCCATAAAGCATTGTGTAAATGCATTTATAATCTGTAAATTATTTTTATTATCATTAAATGTAGCCTTGTATTAAAATTTTAAGCAATAACGGTTCTGGAACTCAATTTATTATGATTCATGACAATTGAGACTTGTTTCATTGAATTTCTGTTACTTACAGAAAACAATTTATCATCTGTGACCCATTTGTGTTCTGAACAACTGTTAATGGTGTGTTTGCAAAATAAAATAAAACATTTGGTAAATGTATAAGATTAATACAGCTGGTATTTTCTACAATACAGTAAAAAGAGCATTGAATCTTTGAATCCCACTGAGAACATAAGACGTTCTGCTTATAAATTGAAACTCATTTTTTATTTTGAATTATTTGTATGTTACTACTAATAAATAGTGTAGTTGACACTATTTATTAGTAGTAACTAAAAAATCTCCTGGGATTTGTATAGATATTGTAGGAGGACATTAACCCGAGGATTAAGATTATTAAGAATCATTCGCTTTTAAAAGACCTACGACATTCTCTTTTTAAATGATGCTCGTATTTTATACACTTTTTAAATTAAATATTTTAGGTTTCTGCCTAAAATATTTAAGTAAAAAAGTACTTCAATAAAATTAAAAAAAATATATAACAGTACAATAAAAATTAATAAATTAAAGCATGCCGCGAAAAGAAATTTAAAACAATTTTTATACTAACCAGTATGTACTTATATCTATTCATTGCGTACAAACATGAAACCATAGACTACATTTATTTTTTTCTAACTCGGTATCCACAGTTAAACATGTTTACGTCACACCCTTGTCCTATCACTCCTCGCCCGATAAAGAACCCCTATTTCATTATAAGACGTGAACAGTGTCCACTTATCACGTATCGTATCGACAACCCGCATGTAACACTCGAATCGAAATGTCAAACATTTGTCACAACACACACTTGTATTTTCCATTTTTTAATACATTCCGCGTGTGTTTTTGAAACGACTTTCTGCTCTTAAGCTGCTATGTTTTGACAGATATTTCCCACAGTAAATATTTTCAACAAAATCCGCGATCGTTTTCTCAAATACGACAAGGCAGTATATTAATTTTAAACATTAATAAACTTTTTAAACAGGAGTTAAACCCCTGCCTTTGGTGGTTATATTTGCCCTTTGAGACCACTTTAACCACCTTAACACCTGCTTTAAGACCAGAAAAACATTAGCTTGGTTCTGCAATCTTTTTCTTTGTTATCGAGGGGGATGACAAAAGGTACGCGACGCCGGTATACGACCACACATATCGCCGTTCTTCCTGGGGTCGCCTGCCGAACGCTTCGAGCTCCCACTCTAGCCGTCCGCAACCCCGGAAGCCCCTTTGAGTCGCCTCTTGCGACAGGCAGGGGATATGTAGTTACGGGATCAGAATAGGGCTGCGGTACCCTCTGCCTGTCGTAAGAGGCGCCTAAAAGGGGCTTCCGGGATTGCGGGCGGAAAGAGTGGGAGCTCAAACCGTCCGGCCAAGCGACTCCGGGAAGGACGGCGGCATTTGTGGTCGCATGCCGTTGTGACGAACAGAAGGAGAGCATTTCACGCTCGGGAAGAGCCCGAAAGGGGCATCGGGGGGTTTTAGTGCGGTAAGAACCCAATACAACCCGAGTCACCTCGACGTCGGGTACCTATTGAAGGTTTCCCCCACGTAAATAAAAAAAATAAATAAAAAAAGACGTGTGGCACTCGGGGACTGCCGCGGTAAAGCTATTGCATAGCACTTTGTATCAACTTATGCAATTATAATTATTTATTATTTATTTATTTTATTTATGCAGTATTTCTTTTTCTTTGATATTAATTCAAGTTACACTTTTTGAGCGTGGTGACCGATAAGAAAACATTTTTTTTTCTTTTATTAAATAAATAAAAAATAAATCAGTAAATCGATTTTATAACCTTAATTAATCGATTCTTTGATTAGTCGACCTCAGATCACATCCCTGATCCAAACATAATGGCGAATATATCTGTCACATGTAAAATGGAAGTAAAGTTAGATACTTATTAATTTAAGAAAATTAACTCCAAAGGGATTTTTTCAGGAAATTGGCTAAAATACCTAAAATATTTTAGTTAATTTTTCTATACAAAAATCATTGTGACACAAATCTTTTTTTTTCGTTACGAAATTTCTGGATTCGGTACCCGCGCTCAAGGTCCTCGATAGAAGCTATGCAATAGCTTAAAAGGGGATACCGTAGCCCGATTCTGATCCCGCGACTACAGGGACTCTGTAAGCGTCAGCGTTCAGTGAAATAAAGCTACAATTTGCAGCGAAATTTTGTGACCTCTTAAGAGCCGATTTTGTCACACACTACACATAAATAACCTCCTATGTGTGCTTGACATTTGACCCCGAATATCTTTTGAAGCATACATACGATCGATGGGGATTTTTAAACTTTATTTGTAAATTCCAGCTCTCCACCAAAATTGACTTTCCGGGAATTAATATAGCATTTCTTGCGTTTTGATGGAAGGGTGTGGTTGCCGGCACACTTTCACGTGAGGCGACCATCACAGTCCTCAGGAGTAGCAACGCATCTGTGATTGACTTCAGATGAAACGCATGTTCTGTATGAAGTTGATTACAGATGTCCATGGGCGGCAGTGACTTACCATCAGGTGGACTGCATGCGTTTGCTACTTCAGTCAAATAAAAAAAAAATTGACCGCTACTTTCTGTTCACCAATTCGCACTTAGCCAGCGCGGTGGACTAAGACCTATAACTCTCTCAATCTAAAAGAAGACCCGTGCCCAGCAGTGGGTTAATAATGGGTAGACGACGACCACTACTTTTATGTCTAAATTGCCCGAACTATCAGTCAAAATGTTTAACAACTATCCAGTTAACATGAAACAACGCATGCGCGTTGCCGCAGACGTCTAGACGGCTGCTGTCATTAGCGTCAGTAAACAGCGCTGCAGATTTTAACAAGATGTCAACTTATTTAAACTAACGAGAGCATAATGGCCTTTTATAATGTAGAAGTAGCGAGCATGCAGTCCACCTGATGGTAAGTGGCCTCTCGCTCGGGAGGTCCGAGGTACAAACCCAGGCACGCACCACTGTTTTTTCTAAGATTATGTGCGTATTGGGAATTAATTGACAAGGGTTTCGGTGAAGAAAAGCATCGTGAGGAAACCTACACACCTGAGAGTTCTTTAAAAATTAAAAAAGTAATCGGATATGTGTGATGTCCACCAATTCGCACTTGGCCAACGCGGTGGACTATGGCCCATAACTCTCTCATTCTGAGAGAAGACCCGTGAAGCAGAGGGACTATAATGGGTTGATGACAGATTAGAACTTAATGTGGACAAGCTACAATTCGCGTGGCCCTCTGATTAACTCGAATTTCAGTTTGTCGAGTACAAAAAAGATCGCCAAATCTATATCCTCCGGCCCCCAACACCAAATCTTGGGAGGCCCTGTGTCTGCGAGGCGCGAGGCCCTTAGCACCGCGCGGCCGTAGGCGGAGGCCAGGGTTGACAGACGTGCCGATTTTTTCATCAAAATTAAATGTCCCGCGCAGGACAGGCTCAGTCCCGCTTTTCAGGAAGTATTTTTGCAAAAATAAAAGGTCGCCAAAAACCCATACAAATTTAAATCAATCTGCAGTTTGTCGACAATTGCTTACAGATGTCGCAGGGTGGCAGTGACCACTTACCATCATGTGGACTGCATGCTTGTATGCTATTTCGATCAGTTAAAAAAATGCAAGTACCAAGCCCGCAAGAAATGCAAAAAGACAGAATGTACATGTTTCGACCGGCGAGGTACCACCGCCACACCTATTTTATTCAAGCAGATCTTACGTTTCGCTAGGGTGTGGTTGTCGACCCACTTTTGTCGGAGGCAACCAGCTTAATCCTCGAGAATATCAACATCAGCAGTTGCTTACAGATGTCCATGGACACTAGTGACCATTTAGTGCGCTTTCGCATTAGGTCGCAAGTAGCGCGGCCGCAGCGAGTCAGCCGCGTGACTGCAACGGATGCTTTCTTATTATTGAAATAATTATTCTGTATTTATTACTCTTCATTATTATTTCCATTATAAAAGTACAACGCGCCACCCTTAACAAAAAAATCCCGCGGCTATAGTCGAAAAAGTTTCTCTGCAGTCGCGCGACTTTTTCGATCGTGACAGTTAAGCACTTTTCCATGTATTTGACTATTATTTTTAAATCATACAGCATGAACTGCTCATCTAAATATTAGTGGTAATAGTTTAAAATATCTGCTTAGTCTACATGTTAAATTACCACGCGTAACACATCATTATAGTACTACAATGGTTTCATTGAGCTGCTGCGGACGCCTGGTTCAAATCACGTTTTGCGCATGCGCGGCGCCGCAGACAACGTCTAGACGGCCCAACGTCCGAAATTCGGTTTTGCGTTAATGTATTCAAAAAGGTATGCAAAATCCATCGATATAGAAATACACTAGATACACAGTCTCGAACAAAAATGAAACCTAAAACTGTCGTCAAATTTACGTAGTTATTTATAGATGGTCGTAACGAACATATATTTTAGCTATACAACCTTACGTCCATGATATAAAGTTGTATTTACAACGCTTTAAGCAAAATGCAATAACATTTTACTACTTGAAATGAGCGCTCAATTTTGACATTGAGCGCTCTTTCTCACCCGACAGTTTTGAGACGCTGAGTGTGTCTTGGGTTTTTTTTATATTGATGGCAAAATCCAAAAAAATGTGTAGGCTGTATCAGGTACTGCAACGGATTATGTAATTTTTGCAAAATACGCAAATGTACTTTGTTTAATCTATGCTCGCTGTTACACAGATGATAAATGTTAATAAGGTTGAGCTAAAAGGCGAGACACCAAAGCAGTAAAAATGAAATATTAGAAAAAGTTATCAGTAAATACAAACATGCTGCGTCAAATGAAACTATGACAAAAGCATGATGGGGGAGGTGCCTATATACAGATGTATGTCAAACCTACAAACAGAATTGCATAATTTTCATTAGTTATGTAGAAACATCAAACCACTTCCTACCCGCGAAGTTTTAATCAATCGATCGATAGAAAAATAAGTAAAAAAATAGAATCTTGTTAATAGAATTTATTTATTTCTTTAAAACAAACAATTCTATGTACATTATATACAAAATAAATTATTTAAAATAAAAAAAAACATATTTCTTTAAATCTAAAAAAATAATACAAATTATAAATAAAACAAAGAGTCCATACCGCTGCCTTTTGGGAGAGTCCCAAGAATGCTTGCGGCATTTCCGCGTTGTATGGCCAAACTGATACGTTGGCCAAAATACGTACCAGCCCTTGGGTCTCCTGAAACGTCAACCAGGCGCGAAGACAGTTCTTTGAAAAATCGTCGCGCTTCTGGCCCCCAAGGACCCAGTGTCTCAACCGCAAACGGCACAAATATGTAACCCTCCCCAAGAGCTGCATATTTGCGCCGCTTAGAAGATTCAGCCGTTTCTGCCGCACCACCTGCGCGCATCGAGGTCAAAGATATATGCGATGGAGCCAGCGTATCAACACAAGTTGCATCCCATATAAGTGACCTCCCCTGTTTCCAAGGAACGAGACTCATACCGTCAGGCCTCTTGCCATCGTCACGTGCTAAACCATTCGGCTCAAGGACAGCCGGCACGTTGACGGTAACAAGGGCCCTTCGGATGATGTCGTTGATGCACGCGTGACGCGACAAACGACCTGCACTCCGGCGGCAAGACAATCCATGATGGCCAAACTGGGTGACGTTTTCTCCACAAAGACAGCGGTGTGGCTCATTTGTTTTCACACCTAATCGCAGGCAAACACAAACAGAAAAACTTATATCATCTAAAAAAGTAGCTAAATTATAAGATGGCAAAGCTTGCAGCCAAAAACCTGATTCCTTTTCAGAGACTGCTAATAGACGAGCCCGATCGTTAAGATCTTGTGTATTACTAAAAAGTTTACTAAAAGATAATTTACAAATTTAATAGAATAGAAATGTTTTCCTCATTTGTAACTTTTGATTTATATATTTAGTTAGAATTAGGCATCAACTTCAAACTGCGTACTTCAAACGTACATATTAGGCGATAAAATCACCGATTACATTATTATTATACGTCATTTCTTTAATATTATGCTTATGCATTTTTCTGCGTGACCTATAACGGTATAACCCTTTAAAACATTTCTTGCCATTACGTAAGCAATCTAAATGGTTTCAAGTAACTTAACAAGATTACTATAAAAGTATAATCAACATTACTAGTTGACATACCATACATGCAAGCATGCTAATAATTCAGCCCAATTACCCGCCATAAAATGAACAAAGCCATCTTTGTTACTTGTAAAGATGTAATTAATCGAAGAGTTGACGTCAGAGCGTGCGAAACTAACGCTTGATTAAATTAAATGGAATAAAGAAAAACAACTGTTTGTTTATGGTATATGTTCTCTGTATGCGTATAGTAGACTCATAATACAGATTAAATAACGTAGTAGACTGTATAATCTGTATCATTTAATACTGTAGACGTAGTAGAGTAAAAAATAAACGATTGTTTATGGTATAGGTACGCATGAAAACTTTGTTCATAGTTAATATTATTCCTAATTTAATTATGTCATGTATCTTACACGTTTTTTATTGTTTAAAACGATATAAAGATTCAATACCTACCTTACGCGTTTACCTAAATTACTTGTATGATCTTCCCTTTTACAAATTCTATCTGATTTCTTTTTAACCGACTTCCCAAAGGAAAAAGGTTATCTATTCGTCACGTTTTTTTTTTTATGTATGTTCGGGCGAAATGGCCAAAAATCGTCGACCTACCGACACGATTCATACGACATTGTATGCGGCTAGTTTCACAGGCAGTCCCATATTGAGGAAAATGAAAACCTTCCGGTGGTTTTCCCGGAAAATTGGAAAATGTCGGTTTCTTAAGATCTTGAATAACTTGTATTATATCTTTCCATTTAACTCGTTTTAATTACCATTGGCTAGGTGAATACCTACCAAATTTATAAAAAAAACACTTGTTACTTTATTTTTTTTTAAACTTTTTTACACTAAACACAAATTATGTAAGTTTAACTTAAAGTTTAATCATAATTATGTACAATGCGATGCCTAGATATATATTTTTAGTTCTTTTACCAGTTGCTCTCGTTACGTATTACATTTTTAAGTCCCAATAACATGTATTGGGTCTTTCTAAAAATTTACTCGCACAAATAATATAAGCGTGTTCATATACACGCTTATATTATTTGTGCGAGTAAATTTTTAGAATATAAAAAAATATACATAGAATATAAAACACTAGCTAATTTCATTTTTAACAATAATAATAATAATATATTTATTTGTTGCAATGTGGCTAACAATTAGATGTTAATCAATACAGAGTTAATAAGGACCTTACATATACCACATCGTGGCGTACAAATTATATTACATTAATTATTATTTAGTTGTCCATTATCTTATTATTATTTATAAAAGTCAATAAATATTAATAAATGCAAACTATTTTCAGTTATATTCCACTATCCCGCGTTAACAAAAATAGCTTGTCCCGTGGTAATAAGATATTTTCCCACAATAAAAAGTAGCCTATATGTTAATCCAGAGTATCAGCTAACTCCCTACCAAATTTTACGAAAATCGCTCCAGCCGTTTAGACGTGAAAAAGTAACATACACACTCACAAACTTTCGCCTTTATGATATTAGTATGATTTTTAAATTAACACATTATTATCTATGAAAGTCAATTTACAAGTAAATCTGTAACAAATATTATGAAAATCGCTCCAGCCACGTGAAGTTCAATACGTGAAGAAGTAACAAACATACACACTCACAAACTTTCGCCCTTATAATATTAGTACGATTAGTATGATTATTACATTATCATATTATTATCTATGAAAGTAAATTTACAACTAGATCTGTAAATAAATACTTCAGTATCCGACCATAACACTGTTGTCGCTGATCGGTGGAGCGTGTCACAGTAGCTCACCTCTCCCACTACATAACATGTCAGATGTTCATACAAGGTCGCGTAACTATTCATATATTTTTTTTTATCTGATTGAATTGGCAAACGAGCATGCAGTCCACCTGATGGTAAGTGGTCACTGCCGCCCTGCGACATCTGTGATAAACTACATACAGAACATGGGTTCCATCTGTAGTCAATCACAGATGCGTTGCTACTCCCGAGGACTAGGATGGTCGCCTCATATAAGTGTGCCGGCAACCACACCCTTTCCATCGCAAAAAAATGCTTCACGTTAGAAATAGGTGTAGGTGTGGCGGTGGTACTTACCCGGGCGAACTACACTGGTTCTACCACCCGGCACTGTACGTTGGTAATATACGTTAACCTTAGTTTTTTCATATATTTAACATAGCAACAAGCATGCAGTCCTGATGATAAGTGGATAGATGGATGCTAAAAAAGTATAAGTATATGTGATAATTCAATCACATATACTTTGCTACCGGCAACCATACTCTTCCATCGAAATGTAAGAAGTGCTATATGCGATAGTAACTATACTCTAACCCATCGAATCGTACACTTTCACACCTTTTTTTTAATTTGTTCTCGAGAAGGAAACCTTTAAGAGGTATCCGACGCCGTAAAAGCAACGCAGGATTATGTGAAATTTTTACCGCACTAAAACCCCCCCGGTGGCCGTCCTCGGCGCTACAAAGAAGACTCCGGGATCTCCAAAGGAACGCAACCGGAGTCCTCTGAGCGCGGTGCCACATTGGGCTCCATGTGAGTGGCTCGGCCCACCGCTCCGTCTAACCTTTAGGACGGTATGCAACCATACATACCGCCGTCCTTCCCGGGGTCGACTGACAGAACGGTTAGAACTCCCACTCTAGTCCTAAACTCCAAGAAGCCCCCTTAAGTCGCCTTTTAAGACAGGCAGGGGGTGTACCATGACCCCTGTAGTATTCAAATCCCGGAACTACAGGGACGACTTTCTAAAACCTAGCAAAAGCACGCGGATCCTTTTACATGCCACATGTCCTATTTCCCTATATTATTCGGTTTGTACGCTCATTTCTACCACGGACGTGCAAGTTGTGGAACGAGCTTCCTCCTGAGGTATTCCCGGGGCGTTTTAACATGGGGCTCTTCAAAAAAGGTGCAAAAAGAGCTCTCCTTCTAAGCCGGCGATGTATTGGCGACTCCTCTGGTGTTGCAAATGTCCATAAGCGACGGTGACTGCTTTCCATCAAGTATCCCGTCTGCCTTATCGTTAGGTTTAGGTATAAAAATAACTTCCATCTCACATTTAAACTCGTCTTACACGGCTCTGCCCCCACTTTTAACCAAAATAAAAAAGACTACACTACCTACAGGCTTTTATAAGGTAGAAATAGGTGGCAGGTAGAGTCATACCACGAAGAGTTCTGAATGAAATTGAAATGAATGAAATTTCTTTATTTTGTATAGGCCTACGGGGGCACTTACAAATTGTCAGTTACATTTTTTTTCTTACACTACCACCGGATCGGAATACGACCTCAACTGAGAAGATCCGGCAAGAAACTCAGCGGGTTTGTCTTTTTTTCTTATTTATATTCATTTTTTTTAATATTGTTACAATCATGAGATTATTATAATCATTATTACATTCTACGACTTTCATTATTAATTAAATTAAATAAATACTATGTATAATTTTGTTTTGCAGTAACCTTATTTAAAACTCAACAAACGAGGCAGGTCCAACTATAAATAAGCAGTTATCTTTAGCAAAACATTGACACGCCTGAAAAGAAGACATACCAGCTCCACGGGGCAAATACACGTCTGTGTTTACGTTTTGCAGGAACCTTGGAATGTTACTTGAGCGTTATCAAACAACTGTTTGTTTCATATCTTGATAACTAATAAATTGTTATTAACAATCCTTTATAGCTTGAATTATCTTGTTGAACTCATCACTACATAGTATATAACAAAGTCACGTCCTGCTGTCTGTCCCTATGTATGCTTAGATCTTTAAAATTACGCTAAAGATTTTAATGCAGTTTTCTTTAATAGATAGAGTGAATCAAATGTACTTTAATTATCACTGCTTTTCGGTGAAGGAAAACGTGAGGAAACCTACACACCCGAGAGTTTAAAAAAAAAAAAAGTTCTCGGAGGTGTGTGAAGTCCACCAATTCGCACTTGGCCAGCGCGGTGGACTATGGCCTAAGCTCTCTCATTCCGAGAGAAGACCCGTGCCCAGCAGTGGGACAGTAATGGGTTGACGACGACGAATCAAAAGTAAAGTTTTTATGTATAATACATGCATAATATAGCGGAGGAACACAGATAATTGCAGATTTTTGACTTTTGGGCGGAACTTAGTTCACCGGGTCAACTACTATTAACTATTAGAGATGCGCGGAATATTCGTTTGTTATTCGGTATTCGCTATCTTTTTGACTATTTTTATTCGGCCGAATATATTCGGTTCGAATATTTCCATTTGCTTGGCTACACGTCGCATTTTAAGACTAAAAGACATTTTTAATACAATTTATGTTATAAGTAAAGAAATCCTATGAATGACGTGTTGAATAACAAAAAACTAATGAAAGAAAGCAATTAAACTACAAATAAACATATTTCTGAATCTCATATCATGAATAGGAAAGCGACTATGCTTTACCTAAACATGACTGCCATTCGAGGATATTTCTTATCGTTTTTCTTATCGTTTTGGACGACCCGCGTGGCGGAGCGGTTGCGATACCGGTTTGACGCGCAATGGGTCCCGAGTTCGATTCTCGGCCAGACAGATACCTGAATGATCAGTTCAGATTCATGTTCTGGGTCTGAGTGTTTGTGTATTCGTCTGGTGTGTGTCCGTGGCACCCACGACACTGGAGAAAAACCTAATGTGGGGCTATGAGTGTAGAAAGCGTGTGTGTGTGTGTGTTTTTCGACCCTTCACGCCATATAGCCGTCTTGCAAATTCAACTTATTAAATTTTGAGAAACATAATTAATAAATTTAATAACCAATTATTTAGTTAAGACCGACATTAACTAGAACATACAATTTCCACTCTCACGGGTTAATGAAATCTACAAACGCATTAACACTAGGGAAAGAAAATTATATGGTGGGCACAGATAAAATATTTCTTACCCATTAACTAACCATTACGATCACGTAAACGAAAGGAAAATCTGACTCGCTTTCAACTGATGATATCTTGTGGCGTTAGTAGAGGACTGGTTGTATCGATGGCGAGTAAGCGAATAATTTGTCACTTATAGTGTTAAAAATTGAGGCCAATTAGGGGAGGACTATGTCCAGCAGTCCTTAAAAGGTTGATGGATAGATGGATGCTAAAAAAATTCGCCAACATCGATCGACGATTGATCATTGACGACCCGCGTGGCAAAGCGGTTACCATATCGGTCTGACGCGCAATGGGTCCCGGGTTCGATTCCCGGCCAGACATATGAATGATGAGTTTGGATTCATGTTCTGGGTCTGGGTGTTTGTGTATTCGTCTTTATGTGTGTCCATGGCACCCACGACACAAGAGAAAATCCTACTGTGGGGCTATGAGTGTAGAAAGCGTTTTTTTTTTACTACTTATCTTAAATCTCAAATCAAACATCCATTTGGGGTCGGTCAAATCGTTTATACACATATGCTCGCAAAAAATTACCCTCCTTACGACGCAGGTAGGTAATGAAGTTAAGATTAAACTTTTTTTATGCGACTGAAGTAACAAACAAGCATGCAATCCATTTAATGGTAAGCGGTCACTGTTGCCTCTGGACATCTCCAAGTAACTTCATATAGAACAGGGTTTCTATCTGAAGTCAATCACTGTGACACCAATCAGAGGAGGACTATGTCCAGCAGGGTACCTTAAAAGGTTGATGGATAGATGGGTGCTGAAAATTTGCCAACGTCGAACGACGATCGATCATTGATGGAGAAAATATTTAAAGTTACTTGTTACAGCAAGTGGAGAAACTCTTTGGAAATGAATGTTGACATGATTTCGCGAAATTTTGGTTTACTCATTTATTTTAATTTGAAATCAGTCATTTAGAATTTAAATGTATAAGTAGTTTGCAACAAAAATGATTGAAATAGTTCTTAAAATAGACAGAACAATTTCATTTGTAAAACAAACAAGAAAAAAGACACAGAAATAATATTATGGTAGTCGGCAGATTTCGAACTTTACGACAGCAGTGATAGCCTAATGGTTGAAACTTGCCCTCTCAATCGGGAGAGCAGAGGTTCAAACCTATCGACGCACCAATGATTTATGTGCGTATTAGAAATTAATAATCACTGCTTTTCGGTGAAGGGAAACATCGTGAGGAAACCTGAGAGTTCTTTAAAAAAAAAGTTCTAGGAGGTATGTGAAGTCCACCTATTCGCACTTGGCCAGCGTGGTGGACTATGGCCTAAAACTCTTTCATTCTAAGAGAAGACCCGTGCCCAGCAGTGGGACAAAATAATGGGTTGTACCCCCCAATGATTTACATAGTTGGTATAAAACAAAGTCGCTTCCCGCTGTCTGTCCCTAACCCTATGTATGCTTAGATCTTTAAAACTACGCTACGGAGTTTAATGCAGTTTTTTTAATAGATAGAGTGATTTAAGAGGAATATTTCTATGTATAATTAATACATAATATAGTAGATCAACACTGATAATTTAAGATTTTACAACTAGTTTATTTATAAAGTCAAAAACAATTAATAAAATTGAGATGTTTAACATTTTACATTCAGCTTGCTTCCTCACGATTGCATTTTGTAAAACAGATCACCACAGTACAAATAAAATGTTAAAATCAATCTATAATATTTTTTGGCTACTCGCTAGAAATAAGACGTTGACTGTAAACAATATTTAACATTAAACATTACATAATAATTGGCTGAAATTGCACCTTCCAACTGCATATTTGTCTGTAATCAAGACATCAAGAAACGTCAGTTTTAAGTGAAATAATTAGCTAAAAGCACTGGCGGAATGCATTTACGCACTTTCTTTGCAGTTCCTCGTATGATCGCTAAATACAGATAAATAATGCTGAATACAGGTAAATACGTGATCGTCTGAAATTTTAAATTGATGTTTTCGCTACATGATTTTGTAATGTAGGCTACAGAAAGATGTAATGACGTATCCATCAGTGTTTTTTGGTCCACTGTTCGCAGTTTGCAGCGTACAGTGAGCAAACTACTTTTGACACTACATTTCAAATATATGACAGCGCGTACTAAACCGATACTTTGCAAATTCAGTCGGCTGCGAACAGTTCGCCTACTGGGGACACAGCCTTACTGTACATACAATGTCAGCAAAGCAAAACTAATAATTTGAACTGAACTTTTAATACCAGTAAAGTAGTTTGAACGGGAACTTTTTAAATAAACTTAGGAGCGTATCACACACCCTATTCCGCTACTACCATACAGCTGCACACGATCGATTTCGTCAACGCACAATAAAACCATTTTGCGTACACTGAACCGTGCAATCTCATTTACAGGCAAAGAAATACACGCTTTATGTACTAGAGATACGATTCAAATAGTTTATTGCTTTAAAGATTAAGACTTAGAGGAATACTTAATTTAGACTGCTTATACGTTGGGATAAATCGTAGGAAAATTATCTAGAGGAAAGCGAAAAAACTTTTAAGAAAAGACGGTCTTTCTGAATAGACAGTCCGTGAATGGGAATGATCAATGAAATTAATACCAGAATCATACAATGAACCTGCATTTAATTAAGAAGATTTTTTGATGTTTTGCCACCCCTGATAGGGTTAAATAAATGTTTAATATCTATGTATACGTGACTAAATTCAATAGCTATTATCTATATAATGTGTGTAACTAGATAGTATTTTTACAGCGCTCTTGACCAGTATTATGATATTAGAAGAACAAAATAAGCAAATTTATTCTTGAGACGACATATTAGGCTGCACGCCTTACCTACCGCGCTAAGTAATAGTGTTCTAACTTGTGCCAAAAGTTCATACCCAAGCAGACGCGCTCTATGCTTTATAGAGTTTAGTTCACTGACATACAGATTATTGATGTCGGTACAGTTCAAGTCGCATTTTGCAATGTTGACAAAATTTATGGAAACGTTGACAATTTCTACCACGGCCGTTATCATGGAGCCTAAAATCTAAATACACGTTATTTGTGTATTATTTTCTCGTTTTGCCGAAAAGTATGTTAAGTTCCTACAAGCTTAAATATACTTCTGAATATATACAGAATTTAAGTAAAACGCAATACGACATAGTAAAATACGGCAAATGAGTCGATTTTCCTAACCTCGTTAAATAACAAATAAATATAAATAAGTAATAAATAAATATCTAAACTGAATTTCAGTTTATAGCTTAACAGATGTATATGAATAAATACAATACACTCAGTACGTAAATTCTACTCGAACATGGCCTTTATGTTTATTTTCTTAAAGTAAGGCCAAAATGAAAGAATTCAAATCAAGCGTAGTGTAAAAAAATAATGAGCGGACACTCCACCTTAATAATTTAAAAACCGAATGCAACCAGACTTGAGTTGTCTAGTATTCATAAGTAGATATGAGCAGGATTATCATTTATTGCATTTACTCTCCAATATGTCTATGATATGCAAGATCACAAGAGAAATTAATTAGACTACGCAGATTTGAGTCACAGTACTGTATCAAATCATATTCCCTATGGTGATTCTCAACCCTATGTAGAGAATTATTCTTTTCCCATAGAGAAACAAGTAATAGATTTTTATTCTTATATTATTGTTTATAGATAAAATAAAAGTTGATTGTGAATCAATGCATTTTAATTTTAAAAATTACAGTCTATTTTTAATTTATTAAATTTATCCATATTACCGTTATGTCGTTTGAAAAAACATATATTTATTTCGGTAAAAGTTTAATATATCGCTTTCGCTATGTAACTACAATATTTTATTACCTATCCATTTATTTCTGACTTAACAGTAGCAATTTAGATCCTTATACGACATTTATAGAGAAAACATGATATATACTTGTATTAGATTTACGTAACTGCAATAGAATGCTAACCACAACATGGCGCAAGTTTTATTTTTAATCACTGGCTGTATTAGGCAGAGATTGTGTAAAACGCGTGTTATACGGCCAGCGGTGAACGATGGGCGATTGAAATAATTTATGAAATATAACTGTTATTTTTTACTGTGGTGTCATTCGTGATTAAAACAAAGTGTAAATTTGACTACTGGTGTACAACCCATTATTGTCCCACTGCTGCACGGGTCTTCTCTCAGATTGACAGAGTTTTAGGTCATAGTCCACCGCGCTGGCCGAGTGCGAATTGGTGGACTTCACACACCTCCGAGAACTTTTTTTTAAAGAACTCTCGGGTGTGTAGGTTTTCTCACGATGTTTTCCTTCACCGAAAAGCAGTGATGATTAATTTCTAATACACATCTAAATCAGTGCCTAGGTTTGAACCTCGCACCTCCCGATTGAGAGGGCAAGTTTCAACCATTAGGCTATCACTGCTCTATTAAATAGCAATACATCTAATTTAAATAGTAATACATTTTAATGGGATCGTGAATTTCATTGAAACTGTTATGAAATGGACTAAACGATTACCTTAACAAAACGCTGCATGGTTTGAATAATAACAAAATTCAAAAACGCAAATTTTATGGGAAAGAGAAATTAAACGATGCATTATGTTTTAATATTAAAAAATATCAAAATTAATAAAGGCCGTAAGACCAATAAGGCCACACCGTCTCTTAAGAGCACTATTTCGGAGAAAGCTGTATCTTAAAGTTAAAATTGATGAATTTTAAATTGTGTGTTTTTCATTTCAATTAGATTAAGTAGTTTTCGTTCTAATACTCTGCATAGAAGCTCAAGGTGAAAAAGAGACAAGAACAGAGAAAGAAGAATTAAGAAGCGATATTTTCATATAGCTACTCTTATTTAGTACAACAACTGCCTAAACACACATCGTGTCAAGTAGGTTTCTGGCGCCAGCGGTTTCCTGCATCTCGTATTTCGATATTACCGTCTCATACGCTGTACAGAAAATACATTACGACAAAAGCCAATTTATAAGTTGCAGTGATTTATAACGAATTAGAAACTTTACTTCTTTACTATTACATATTCATAATTTCTGAACAAATGCAACTATATGAGTAGGTACATTCAATCAGGCCGTTATATTATTTTTTAACGGCTTTTGAAGATAAATATTTTCTGTATTTTACGTATTGATTCTGGAAATATGATAACGTAAGAAAATAAAAATAAAACTTTTTAATTATCTGGAAATCCTATAACTATTCCTATAATTGCACCAAAAGTGATTTCCAAATTGATTGTCAAAAAATAATAGTATATAAAAACATTCATTGTCTTTGGTAATATAGCTAATTGGCGGGAGCGAAAATGACAGATATTTTTTTAAAATGTGAAATAAAGGCAAGGACAATTTTTTTTATTATTTCCAATGTCAATTTTTTAATTATTTAATAATTTGATTATGACAAAATATTAAACAATTAAAATTAAATTAAAAATATCAAATTATACGAAAGTACTTTTATTTTTTATCTGTTACAATTATAAGTAGAGTATACGCCGCCCCCTCGTCCCTCGTTTCATTCAACGCCCCGTCTAGAGTAACCGCATGGTCGTCGCAGATTCGCTATTGATTTTTCGGCGTCTGGCGTACTCCGGCCGCGTGGGTAAGCAACCTTGGCCTTGCTCTCAATAGACAACAGATTTTTATGAGACAGATACATTATTATTATTAGTCTGTTTACATACATTTTGATTACAATTAAACAGTCAGGTTCGTGCTAAAAACAAACATCTTCCTTCATATCAACGTTATATTATAAACCGTAAACAATCTTACATTTCATCCCTAAATAATAAAAAAAAATACAGTACAATATTTTTTTTTAATTATTTTTCATATTATTCAGGCAACTAAAATACATACCTTAATTAATTGGATATTTTATTTAAATGTTAGGTTAAGTCCAAACGACTACAACACGAAGTACTGCCGTGCTTAGTATTGATTTTAAACACGTGCAGCAAATAAATTATAATAGGTAATTATATTTGTAGACGCCATTACAATACAAAACAGTTAACATTACTAATACATTAGGGTGCAAACATAACGTTCGAGCCGGAAATTAATTTAAAGCAAAAAATCCATACAAAGACATAACGAAGGAAATTTTTTCATTCACTCATTTTTAGGGTACTGTACTTAAAGGGTGGCAACGGAACCCTATTACTAAGGCCCTGCTGTCTCTCCTATGATAGGGCGGAATTTTATTAAATTCTTTCAATAGTGCATTTTATAGTAGCCATTACAAAAAAGTAGAAAAGAAAACTTAAAATTTTTCAGTTTTGCTTAATCTGAGTAATGGATGGAAATTTTCGTATATTAATATTAATGTACAGAACCATTCACTAGTAGGTCCGACTCGAACTTGGCTGGTGTTATAAACATTTTATCATTGACCAGATGAAATACGCATCATACTTACAAGGATAATTACAAAATGATTGGCAGTGTCGACATCGAATACTTTCGATTTTTACTTGATATCAATACTTATTAAGGACACGTTTACGAATCAAAAACATCTGTTACTCTTTACGCTATGAAACCTGTTCGGAAGGATTAATGCGTTGTCTGTAGAGTTAACGTTTCGTAAGTAATTTCGCAAGTTTTTACGGCAGTGAGACCCTTTGGTTTCGATTCTAGAGGCACTTTTTTTTTGTTTTCGAGGGGGAAACCTTCAAAAGGTACCCGATGCCGTGGGAGCGACGCAGGGTTATGTGGGATTTTTACCGCACTAAAACCCCCCCGGTGGCCGTCCTCGGCGCTGAAAAGGAGGACTCCGGGATCTCGAAACGACTTCAACCGGAATCCTCCGAGCGCGTTGTCCCAGCGGGCTCCTCCCAGATGGGCGGCTGGGCCCAACGCTCCGTCTAGTCTTTACGACGGTATGCGACCACACATACCGCCGTCCTTCCCGGGATTGCCCGACCGAAAGGTTCGAGCTCCCACTCTAGCCGTCTGCAACCCCGGAAGCCCCTTTTAGTCGCCTATTACAACAGGCAGGGGATGCCGTAGCCGATTCTAGAGGCACTACCGCAACATTTTCTTAAAAGATGAAAGCTGTGTCCCCAGTAGGCAAAGTTAGCAGCGTACTGAATTTGCGACGTATCGGTTTACTACGCCTTGTTTTTACGGCAGTGAAACCCTTTGTTTTCGATTCTAGAGGCACTACCGCGACATTTTCTTAAAAGATGAAAGCTGTGTCCCCAGTAGGCAAAGTTAGCAGCGTACTGAATTTGCGACGTATCGGTTTAGTACGCCCTGTTTTTACGGCAGTGAAACCCTTTGTTTTCGATTCTAGAGGCACTACCGCGACATTTTCTTAAAAGATGAAAGCTGTGTCCCCAGTAGGCAAACTGTTCGCGGCCGAATGTGTTTGCAACGTATCGGTTTATTGTCCTGCCATATATTGAAATGGAGTGTCCAAAGTTTGTTAGTTTGCGCTCACTGTACACTGAAATGCTGCAAACTGCAAACTGAAACCATTTGCTTTCGACTGTAAAGGCACTACCGCGACATTTTCTTAAAAGATGAAAGCTGTGTCCCCAGTAGGCAAACTGTTAGCGGCGTACTGAATTTGCGACGTATCAGTTTAGTAAGCGCTGCCATACATTTCGCACCTATATTCATAAAAAGAAATAACTCAAAATTTATGTTTCGCAAGTTTATACCATAAAGCAAAGGAACTAGGTGGTAAAGTCGCAAATCAAAAATTTGAAGAAGTTAGAAATTGATACGGCGGCAGTAACTACTTACCATTAGGTGGACTGCATGCTCCCTTGCTACTTCATTATTAAAAAAATAATAATAATAAAATAAAAAAAGAGTGTATGTCTCAGCTCCGACGCACGACTGGAGTTTACTTGCATTTAAAATAGATGACACCATACTCCCACACTAAAGATATAAATAATACCAATACATGGTTCATTTTGAAAAACTATATCTGATATATAAGAACGTATTAAAATATTAATATTGTACGTATTTACAGAGTATTTATATTACTTATCTTAACGATTTACTATTTTAAATACCATTGAGATTTCGGTAAAACGTTATCACGAGACATATGCATACTATCCACGCGTAATGATAAAATAGTTCTAAAGTTTTAATTAGATGGCGTTATACTCAATAAAAAACGTAACGAGGTCATTCATCAGTCGATTTTACTCTTACATTTTTCTCTTACCGAGCCCTTATTTATGCAAATCGATTCTTAATGAGTAAACACTAGTAAAAAAGATATGGCGGTTGTATATACCGTCCCGGTCTAACCATATAATCATATCTACCTTAACGATATTATTATTGGTAATTATTGAATAAGTAGACACCCACAAACTAAAACATAAGTGGGTTAAAGCAAATTTACAACTATAAATCGGATGACAGTAACTAAATTCTAATGAATATACCATTTATGCAAATTAGCCTAAAAGCTTATTTAAATTTGTGAAATGCCCACTTAGCAGCTTACATTTTTCAGAATAAAATTTAAAGCTGTTTACACACGTAGAAAGCTAAACTTAGAATTTATATACAACTTTTTTTTTCTGACTGAAGTAGCAAACGAGCATGCGGTCCACCTGATGGTAAGTGGTCACTGCCGCCCTGCGACATCTGTAATCAACTACATACAGAACATGTTTTCCATCTGAAGTCAATCACAGATGCGTTGCTACTCCCGAGGACTATGATGGTCGCCTCATGTGAAAGTGTGCTGGCAACCACACCCATCAATCGAAACACAAGAAATGCTTCACGCTAGGAATAGGTGTGGCGGTGGTACTTACCCGGGCGAACTACACTACCACCTTTTAAAACTAGTTTTTTCCTGTCACTCCGCTTGGGTAATGTTTACTACGGCAAAAAGTATCCCATGTTTTAATGAGCCACGAATCTAGAGTGCAAAGTTTAATCAATTTTTTTTGCGTGAAGAATATCGAAATCCTGGTTATAAACTATTAGAAAGCAAAATTTAATCTAAGTCCAATCAATAGTGCTGCATAAGAGTAATAAACTACTAGAGCAGTGGTAGCCTAATGGTTGAAACTTGCCCTGTCAATCAGGAGGTCCGAGGTTCAAACCCAGGCACGCACCACTGATTTATGTGCGTAATAGAAAAATAGTTATCACACACACCCGGGATTTCTTTAAAAAAAAAGTTCTCGGAGGTGTGTAAAGCCCACCAATTCGCATTTGGCCAGCGCGGTAGACTATGGTCTATAAGTCTCTCATTCTGAGACCCGTGCCCAGCAATGAGACAATAATGGGTTAATGTGAATAAACTACCTACTGGCTATGAACATCTGTAATCAACTTCAGACAAAAAGTAACCTAGAGTCTTACCTGATCTTAGCTACCTCTATGTCTCTATCACAAAAGACCAATTTGGAAGGCCTCAGATAAAATAAATGACTATAACGGCAGTGAATCGAATCATAGAGTATAGAACTCTATAGTTCCATCGATAAATATTTTTATTTTTTAATTTTTACAAGCAAGCAAACGATACTCTACGAATAACATTAGTTAATTATTCGGTCTAGCAACACCATGAGCAAACAGCTTAGATTTCCGTTGTTATTTCCATCATATTTGGCACTGAAAAACGCCAGACACCCTCTACTGGAGTGGCAAGTAACTTCAAAGTTCCCCTCGTTACCGTTGAGTGAAACTTTAATTGCACTACACTTTATTTGCTTTCGCTAAAAGTCCTATTAAAACTGTGATCTTCAGCCCTCTCAAACACTTACAATTATTGTAATAAGGGTTTTTTATTTTACTCTTTTTATTAGCAGCCGTAATTACCATACGAATTTAGATTTATACCAACATTTAGTGTATTTTATATTACTGGTCTATGACCTTTAATTTCACACAATACTAGCTTTTTCTCGGGACTCTCTACGCTTGGGTTATGTTTACTACGATAAAAAGTATCCTGTGTTTACCAAGGCCAAAAACTTTCGTCCCCGTAATCAGAATACAGTATCTCAATCCTGTTCTAAGAGACCTCTGGGGTTCCGGACGCAGTATTATTTGCAACTCTCAAAAATGTATCCCCCTAAAGCCTCCATAAAAAACTCCTAAAATACCCAGAAGTACTTGGTATTCCCACCAGAAAATCGTAAGCCCCCTAAAAAAATACACCTGTGGCGACCAATCCAAGATCAACAAAAAGGTGCATCATAGCGCATGACGTGACCTTTTTTTTCTTACTTTGATCTTCATGCTTCATGCTAGTGATGAGTTGCACATGAAGACTGGAGGAAGATATCGACGTCCGGTCTGAGCAGGGAATACATATTGAAGTTAAAATTATAAAAACCCCTAAAAATATAACACCCCTAAAAAAACCCCATCCTACTTTTTTCCCCCTAAATTTAGGGGAAAACCCCTAACTTGGCAACACTGTCGGACGGCAAGAGACGAACCGTCCAACTAGCGATCCCAGAAAGGACGACGCAACGTGCGGCCGCATCCGGAATCCGGTTGCGTTTCGTTGCAGATCTCGGATTCCTCTACAAAACACCGAAGAAAGCCACCGAGGGGGTTTAAGTGCGACAAAAATATCACTTTATCTACTGTTCTTTCCAAGGCACTGCAGGACCTTTTGAAAGTTTACCATCAACAAAAAATACCATAACCCAAAATAGTACATTCTACGTACACGTACATGGAAAATACATTATACAATAAAAATGTAAAAATATAATTGAGACATAGTTTTCAACCTCTCCACACCTCAATTACTTATTATTTTGAAATATGGGCTGACCATATTTAAAAATAATAAGTAATTTATTGTATCGTTTATCAATTGCCGCCATGATGGACCAATAGAAATCCAAATAATATTATTAAACGTTCCTCACCATGCATACTTATATAATGTAAAGTACGTTAATGTACGTTAATAATACCTCTTTTTTATTTAGCGCATAAAAATCATGAAACGGAACGTGTTTGACAAAGCGTCAGTAATATACGACATAAACGCCAGTCGCCCATGTATTAATAGTGCACTTATTGCTAGTAATATAACAAAAGGTACAAGGAAAAATTTATTCCACCGTCGTAATAAGTTGTACGAGTTTTTTATGGCAATCGAATGTGTCAACATTCACGAATCTAAGAAACCAACAATTATGCGTGTACAATAAATTCGATAACTATGCAAACGTCCATACAAAAATTACCCATGTCCATACAAAAATTAGCCTTTTATCTTAAACTGATCAGTAGTTTTTACGTGAAAGAGTATCATTCCACACAAACTTCAGCCTTAACATTAGTATGTCTTTCAAATCACGTTAATGTGAAATTTCTTCACACGTCACGTGTATAAGGAAACCAACATTTTAATAAACACATTTGTCTCAGACCATATTGAGACTGATTTGTGAAAGACCGGAAGATACCTGTGAACATGCAACTCGCATATTAGGCGCAGGATAAGAAGAAAGTGAGAGAAAGTAGAATTAGTATGCAAACGGGCTGCATGTTACAATATGTTCCTCCGAGACACCTGCAATATTATTTCGTAAAGCCATTCTTATTCTATTCTCGTCTTGTTAATCCGTTGCTGTCCTGAGCGTGTCTAATATTTATTTATTTATTTATTCAGACTTACGTATTATTTATTACTTATTTATCTATCCATTCTACTACATAATACAGTAAAAGCAAGAGCTTTAAGTAGCCCGAATAATATTCAAGGTGTTAGTTCGACCGGAGAAGTACGGGGAAGTAGTGAAGCATTTCTTGCGCGAGATGGAAGGGTGTGGTTGCCGGCACACTTTCACGTGAGGCGACCATCGTAGTCCTCCAGAGTAGCAACGCATCTGTGATTGACTTCAGATGAAGCCCATGTTCTGTATGAAGTTGATTATAGATGTCCATGGGCGGCTGTGTCCACTTACCATCAGGTGGAATGCATGTTTGCTACTTCAGTCACGTAAAAAATAATCCGAATAAGGATATTGCGGGTGTTATGTTCCAACCATAAGCCGCGAATACAGAAACCGTGAATGACCAGCAGTACTCAAAGAAACCTGACACGCAAACAGAAGGCACCTAATCGTTTTATTGGTACCGACAATATTCGCGAATAAATATTTTTTTATCCGTGTGTGGCGACCTCCCGCAACTCGTCAAGAGATGGCGCTACTAGTATTCAGAAACACGCTATCGAAGTATTCTCAATACCCTGCACCTGCATATATACAAGTTCCGAACAATAACTGTCGGAGCACGGCCGCTCCCCAGGAATGATCACCCAGCCTAGCTTTGCTAAACGCGAATTCAAGAAAATGGTCACAAATTACTCTCTCGCCCACGAATACTGAAAACGCGATTGCGAAAAGCGTGGATAAGGAGCTTTTACTATACATAATACATTACAGTCTGCATTATAACTTGCACTTTAAATAAAATACGGGTAGATGTAAGACCGTACTCATTTTATTATCTAAAAATAATTCATCAAGATGCATTAAAGATTGGAAATTATGGAAACAACACATTTTATAACTCATTGCAACACGATTTTCAACAAAGTGTCGATCGCTGTCAATTTTTGTTTAACATAAAATGGCGGGAATGATTAGTGTTGCCATTGTAAAGCATTGTGTACGGAAACTGAATTAATGAGGTGTGCTTCCTCTGAACGTACCCGATTAACCGGATGTTCGATTAATTTGAAATTCGATTGTTGCCGCCATTATAAACAAATATATCGGACGTTTGATGAATGTAATTTTACAATAGGTATATATATAAATAAGAGTATGAAGTGGCCACTGCATGGACGGGTAAATTAAAATTAACCTAAGATAGAATTAGAGTCCAAATCGCACCCATTTAAAGTCTGCCACGAATGTACCTATATCCTAAAGAACTAAGTTCGCCTTGTTTATATAACTCCCTCCTATGTCCCGTGTAACCAAAATACAGCAATTAGATAAATCACTGTTAAATGCCAATACTTATGGCTTCGAGAACTATATAATCGAAACGCGAAGCATTCTCCCTCTGAATATTTATTTTAAAACTCATTGACACCTATGTACCTATGACAGTACGGAATATCAAAGCAAATTGTTTTACTCATATCGGTCAACATTCTTAAGATAAATACAAATGTACTTAGTAAGTAGGTGAGTTTGAGTTGCATTATGACAGTACGGTAAATATTTCCCAAGAAAACTATACTTGTGTTTGTGAGAGTTGTCCTGCGTATAATTCATGGTTATTGTGACCTTCGTCGTAAACGTCTAACCACCAGTCCAAACTAGGGTTCGAACAATAGGTTTTGAATAAACATTACCGTCTACTTACATGTACATAGGTTGTGTATGCGTACATATTCCCTAAATTATCGCATGTAAATTATTATGGTTAAAGAAATGTATTCTCACTAAGAATTAAGAATTCATATAAATGAAAAATTTAACATTACAAACATTAGTATCTAATTCATAAAGTACTGCGATTTTATACATAAAGTGGGTAGCAACAAAAATACATCGTCGACAGAGTGGACTAGCGCGTAAAAAACAAGTAAATTATAAGTGTTTCAGACAAAACTCTTAGCCTTTAATTCCTAAGCTTCTTTTATAAAAAAATAATTTAAAAAATCGTTAATAATGTCGTTGCTAGTCACAATTATTATCGGCATATGAAAGCGAAGTCGACTAATAAATCTTGAATCGTTTCATAGATTAGTTTAAAATTTAACATTTTACAGCTTAAGAAACTGGAAGAACATCTACCTAAATTTATAGTAATGATTTTTTAAATAGTCTTCTGCATTTTTCGAAGTACCATAAGTTAAGTTAGCTTTTCTGCGTCGATATGTAGCTAGTATTTATTAACAACGAGGTAATGTCTTTCGAGCATTCTCATCCTAGGAACAGTAATTTGGATGCTGCTTTTTAAATGTAAATGTGGCATTTTGTTTTTTTTTTTACTTTGAAGTTGTCCTTTTATATAAACATATAGGTAGTTATAAAATTATTATATAATAGGTATATTCATATTGTCATTTTAAACTTAATATATAATTAAAAAAATATGTATTGGCATTCGCATTCGCGAATGTTAAATAGCAACATTAGTTACATCACTAGTAACTATGGAACAGGCAACGTGAATATTTTTATATAAATATATCTTCCCGCTTTATATTGACGTTTGACATATATTACAGAACATCTTATACCCAATTGGTAATAAGTCTTAACACTCTTCCTCTCCATATCCGGTCAAAAGCTACTATTGAGTTTCTTTGTATGTACTCTTGAAAGGAATTCAATCGACTTTAACGAGATTTTTACGAGTTAATAGATGAATTTATAGGAAGTTCTAGAACATAGACTGTTTTTAATATAATGTACTATTAGTCGTATGTACTCTTTTCGGTAGTTCGGGATTCATCTCAGATTTAAAGGAATGAGAATGTCGAAAATTCCCATAAAAACACATACCTATCATATAAATATATTTGGCATCTTAAATTCTATGTAAATCTGACTATAGCTAAACTAAACTCATTATTAGACTATTTGAGCTTAGACTTTCACATGAAGCGACCATCGTAGTCCTCGAGACTCTCGGGAGTGGCAACGCATCTGTGATTGACTTGAGATGGAACCCATTCTGTTCTGTGTGAAGTTGTGTCCATGAGCGGCAGTGACCACTTACCATCAGGTAGACTTCATGCTCGTTTGCTACTTCAGTTAGATAAAAAAGACTATTGGATAAAACAGTGCACTGATTTTAATTAAAAAGATATATAGATTAGATTTACACAGAATGGTGTATTGCAAAAATCACCGACAATACGTTAAAACAAACAAATTTTTATGTTTATCATTTTAAAAACTTTAATGTTCGTAATAAGTCAGTGGGGACTCACAAAACCAAAAAATATGCATAAAATGTGTCGTATGTCCGGTATTTCCCGTTACGTGTATAAAACTCTAATGTAAAATCTTCAGAAGGCAGTTTCATAACCGAGTCGAGTAATACGGTAATCCAATTTAGTAGTTTATCGACGCCAGTATCAGCATCTCCGAACCAGCTTGCATTTCATTTAACGGATTCTATTGGTTTAACTGTAATCTCTACCATTTCGAGCTTAGATTAACCTACTACGAGTTTTTATTTAACGTGTCCACAGATCATATTAAGTTTTATAAAAATATGTCCTCATTTATGAACGTTTTTTTTTACATTCAGCCAAGATAAATACTTTTATGCGCTTACTATATTTTTAAAGTTATCGAATATGGGGAAAAATATTGGGTCAAACTACGAGAAAAACCTAACGGTAGACAGAAAAAAATGCTGCATTAAAGAGTAGTCGGCTTCATATACTAAGTATCTAACCATCGGGCAGGTAAGTGGCATATAATTAAAGTTGTTTCCACAGAATAGATGATTGATCAGGTATTTATAATCGGTGGGTGGACCCACTCGTTGCAAGACTTGCAAGAGGCGCAAACAAGCGCAATGCTTACTTGCCATAAGGGGTAATACTGCGCAAACCTGTCCTTTCCCGACGTAGCCTCGGGAAAATCACGAACTTCTGATCTGACAACCTTTCAAAACTTTACATTCCGCATATAAAATAGATTTCAAAGAAGCGCCATAAACTAAAGAAACTTATAACACAATCGTGCAGTTTTATTTAATATTAACGTGTAACGTACAATGTTATTGTAAGTATATCAAAGTACAAACCGAAAAAGTCCTCCCAAGTCATAGAATGATCTGAGTCAGCGTTCGCACCGTCCATCTTCGAACCACTAAAATACAAGTTTTACTAACTTGACATTATACAGGTACTGAATACAAACAGAACAAACAAACACAGGTGTCTTATAAGACGTATCACCAACCACAACTAGCTACATTTTAACATGTTGACAAACAAAAGGACATCGCGAGTCACGCGCGCGATTAACGAAACACGCAACCGCGCGGTCGGCCGCCGACTCGTGAATGAAAGAAAAGTTTGTTTCGGCACCTCGTTCCTCCGGCCTCCGCCGCCGCACTCCTAACTCCTCTCTCGCAAGTACAACGCAGTCGTTCGGACCTAACCTAAATTAAACGCTTAGATTTAAACATAGAAAAGCCCATTCGGTAACGTTGTGATTATGAGCAGTAAAATATACAGAGTAGACACGATATTTGTTCATTTTAACTTCATTATTTTTGTTTTCAAGATCTGATTCTATTACATGAAATTTACATGCTTTTTACTGCAGTTGGTCTATTTAATTTCCTTTTTTGGAGCATACAGCTTGCTATACATTATTTATCAGAAAACCAATCGAGCCATTTCTTTTTATATTAAGGAATTAGCAGACGAGCATGCATTCCACCTGATGGTAAGTGGTCACTGCCGCCCATCAACAATCACAGATGCCACTCCCGAGGACTAGGTGGTACTTCCCCGGTTGAGCTACACTCATTCTACCACCTTTAAAATTTATTGAAATCAAAACCAATAGTAGCAAAATTTGTAATATCCGTTTATTTTTTTGATATTCAATGTAAAGAAAATAATAAAATATAGTTTAAAAATGTAAAACACATAGAACAAAAATCATAATTCGTGTAGTTTTCGCCATCAATAATTATTAAATTTTACTCGTACACGTTATTGTGCATTGATTTGAGCCACCGTGCTTCACATAACTTTATTTGGATGAGTACCTACTTGTCGATGTACAAATAGATTTTCAGAAAACTAGATATCTAATATGGAGAAAAGCGAAAAAACACGTTTTCAACAGACGCATCTTCCGCGACTTTAGCTACGGGGAGAATAGTCCTCTTTATGCACATTTTCTTGAATGACTTTTCAGGTATTTGTATTCTAATACCAAGATTTCATGTTGAAAGAATTCTTAGTATTCCAATATTACAAATAGTAAATAGTCAAATTGTCCGCCATTTATTTCCAATATAGGTGCAAAAGTTTAAATACCTACCTCACCCCGGATAACGCATACTCAGAGTATGCATTATTCTTACTTATGTCTACTACGTATATAAAGTTACATCATATAACATAAAGTACTTTTAGCAATCAAAGATTTTAAATATGTGTTGTTTACATGTGCAAGAATAATGCACAATAATCTACACATTTTTTTTGTGAAAAACCGATCAGTAATATACCCAGGTATTTGGTGCACAATATAAATAGTCGGTATTTGATGGATAAAAAATTTAAATTAAACCGTTTCAATCAAATGTCATAAACAACTGTTTGACATATATCATAATACCTGCCACTTTAAAAAATCTGTCATTAAATGTAATTATGATCCTGATCACATTTTTTGTAAGGAACAGATTGTGAGTTTAAAAGTTAAAATTTTTATCATCATTTACTTTTGAACAACTTTTGCTATGCCACTTTAAAAATAATTATTTAGTATCATTGCGTCAATATTTCTAAACCTAAAAGATAAAATAAACTGGCAACACTATAAAATTGATCGGTTGATTTCTAACAACATGGCGATTTGTAATCACGAATCAAGTTTGTTATGGACAGAAAAAATTCCGTTGAATAAAGTGTAACAATTGTAAAAGTAATAAATATTTTGCAAATTAAACTGTAAAATCGATGTTATCGAAGGAAACTCGCGTAGAAACTGTTACATCACATTTGCGACTTAGTGAAGATTTGAGGCAGGTGATACATTTGTTGTGTAATATTTTAGCCGATAATTGTGCTTTTCAGCTAGAAAACAGTCTGTTTCCACGCTAATTAAGTTAAAGAAGACCACGATCGATAACCCACGTCTATTTTTGTTCACAGAGCACGCAGTATTGCTGTGCAGTTGAGCAAGAAAGTATGAAGTATTGATATATTTTTCAACGAAAAGTTTAGGGAGTTTATGATGCCGCGTCGAGGCAACGAAGTGGAACTGCCCGCGGTCGTGAAGAAGAAAAAGATGCTGGAGGATGCCCCGAGCGTGGACGTCAGCTTCTGTGATGATGAGGCTCTGCCCCCGGGCATAGTGTTTTCTGATGTTCTCCAGAAGAAATGGCGAATCGGGAAGCCCATAGGTAATATTATAATTCAATACTTATTCTAAATCTTAGTATAGTGTGTTTAGTAACAGTTCTTTGTGTTAGTAATATTGAAGTGGCAAATGAACATGCAGTCCAGCTGATGTTATGTGGCGATTGTCGTCTGTAATCAACCCGGAGATAAGATCAGTCTTACCTGAGATTGCCCAAAGATGTATTGCTACTCCTGAGGACCCTGTTCAAGCCCCTCTCATAAATATGTTTCCCATACTACAGATGCAAATTCAGCAGCAGTAACCTTCTGCTGTGAAAATTTGTGATCAAATATCACTAGAGTACTACTTCAAAACCAGATTCCTTGCTAAAGTATCCATCACACCAATTTCTGCCTAATATCAGTACCCTTAGTATGAGTACAATATGTTTCCCCAAAACAATCATTAATATATTTGGTTTTAAGTGCTGGAATCTTGTAATTTACATGGTGTAAGTACATTATGTACTGGAGATAAAGATTTTATCTTTTATCAGGGTATCTTACAATATCAGCGTTGCCAGATGCCCCAACTTTAGCAGAATGTCCCGATTTTTTAATCAAAATTAAATGTCCCACAGACAGCCCCAGACCCCGTTCTCGGAAAGGACTGGACTTTTGCAAATCCTCCGGCTACATCAAGGAAAAAATTTTTTGTTTTCTTTGTGCCTGTGAGGTGGGAAGCCTTTTGTACCACGACAACCACTGTCCCGCTTTTGAATATGAAGTCCTGACTTTTCACTCTAAAAGTTTCTAAATCCCTACTTAATAAAAATAAATCTGGCAATGCTGTCCAATACATCCATATCTTCAATCCATTATACTCATTACTGACCCTGCAGCATGCATTTCCTCTCAAATTGAGAGATTTAGGCCATAGTCCATTTTCCTGGCTAAGTGCAATTTAATAGGTCTTCACACACCTTTGAGAACTTATTATTACAAAATGTTTAACTGTTTAGCCTTGTTCACAATTTTTTTTCACCACATTATACAAACATACATAATTGCATACGGGGTATAAAGTATTTTTTATAATACAGTAACTGTTGCACACTTCTGTTTTCTGTTTTAAAATGTGATAAGGCACATACTATTATGTAAATTGTTTTAATTTATTTCTCAGAATAGCAACATCTGTTGTGGACCTCAGTTATGCTATACTTTTTGGATTTGTAGTTAAATTCCTTACACTTATTTGGCCACCAACATGCATAAGGTTTTCTAAATTCATCAACATTAATGAAAAATATATGTTTGCTTATATTTGTATGCTTAACTTTTTTCAACACAAAGTGTGTTGCTCTGATGTGCTTCACATTTATTGTTACATGTTATACACAGAAATGCTTTAAGATTTAGAAATATAATGTGGACATAATTATATATATAAGATAGGCATGCAGTCCATCTGATGGTAAGTGGTACCTCTTGCGCTCCCCGGGGTGGAAGGGATCCATTAAGGATGTCTCCACGTTAAGAAAAAGTAGTTATTACTGCCCATCAACATCTTCAATAGGGGTTCTATCTGAATTCCTTGAATATATCACTACATAGTATAAAACAAAGTTGCTTTCCGCTGTCTGTCCCTATGTATGCTTAGATCGTTAAGACTATGCTTTGGATTTAATTGCAGTTTTGTTTAATGGATAGTGATTCAGGGGGAAGGTTTTTAGGTATAATACATATAATAGAGAAACATTCAACAGAACGAAGTTCACCAGGTCGTCTAGCAACATATATATCTCTTAAATTTATTGCTTGTTTCTTGCAGGCCGGGGAAGTTTTGGTCGTATATACCTCGCATCAGACGACATTGACAAAGAAGTCACGAAACTAAACGCTAGATATGTTGTGAAGATAGAACCACATACAAATGGGCCACTTTTTGTTGAAGTGCATTGTCTTATACGGACAGCACAGGTATCTAAAGGTGAGTAAAAATGAGTTACAATGTCAATATACAGAATCCGTTTTATCCATCCTTTCGAGATCCGCAGGTGGTCGTAATCCTCTCCTAAATAGAGCCATTTCAACCAGTCCTGTGTCTTCAGAATTCAATGATTTCAAGCACTCTTTTTCAAGTGATTGGTTTGCTGAAGGGATAACTAGAATGCTAATAATTCATGGTAATTGTAATAATAGTTGTCCCGTTCATTCATTGTAGTTGTGTTATTAGTTATTAATCATTACCCATTTATTGACCATTTGCATTACATCTCTTGTTTTGATAGTTATGAACTACTAGCTGAAGTCAAAATAAAGTTCTCATACAAGTCAAAATTCCAAATATCTCTATGTAGAGAAATTGTTCACTAAGTTTTCATCCATTATTACTTTATGTCACAAGGAAAATAAATGTCTCAATTTTGCACAGTGTGAAAAAAATAACCTAATATGAAATTTTGTGGAAATTGAAATTGTATTACAATTTTTGGAGTTCATAAACCGCGTAATTTTTAAAGGGGCGTAACATTGTTTGTCTTTACCTAGTACAATATTTTACTTCACGTCCATTTAGTAAAGAGTTCAATATATATCTTCCTATTTCAGTCAAATCGTGGCGTTTACAAAAGAAGCAAAAGCGTTTAGGCATGCCTGTCTATATTGCTAGTGGATCATTCACAGATGAAAATACCGGAATCAAATATAGGTTTCTGGTACTACCTCGCTATGACATTGATCTGCATAAAGTCATTGCAAAAACTAAAGTTCTTGATTTGAAAAACGTACTTATAATAGCTTTACAGATACTAGATGTTTTAGAATATTTGCACAGTCAAGGATACACTCATTCAGATATAAAAAGCTCAAATCTTATGCTGGGTTTTGATGGAAATAAATTCAACAAATCACCCCAAGTGAAACACACGCCATCATTCCAAAAAGATACAAAACAAGTTGTTATTCTATCGAGGAAACATAGGAAAGCTAAAACTGGGAAGTCCAGATCTTCTAACTACTATGACGATGAAGATTTCATAGTTAGAGACTATAAAGGTAATGATGAGGATGCAAATGATAAAAGACTGGCTAGTGTAAAGAAGAAATTAAGTAAAATCTTATCAGACAAAGACAATCGGAAATTACATAGACATCACGCCTTTAATTTACGGCAAATATCCAACTACGTAAATTATGAGGATCTCAACAGTTCTGTATGTTCAGATAAGTCCTATCAGAAACTTCTAGATGATTTCGAAAATAGAAATTTTACAAATCAAGACGATTTAAATGGCACTGACTCTGATTTGGACGATATTCACAAGGAAGCGATTTTGTCACAATCAAGTGGACAAATATATTTGTTGGACTATGGCCTTGCGTCGAAATTTCTAGATTCACACGGAGATCACAAAGACTTTGGTATGGATGCTAGAAAAGCTCATGATGGAACGTTGGAGTACAGTTCCAGAGATTCTCATATCGGAGCCCACTCCAGAAGATCCGACTTAGAAACATTGGGGTACAACTTACTGGATTGGCTAACTGGTACATTGCCTTGGAAAACAACAAATGTTTTAGCTGAACCAGATTTAGTTCATGCTCTCAAGAAGAATTTCATGAGTGACATTAAACTCTTGCTAAAAACCTGCTTTAAGACTGAGTTCTATCCACAATTCTTGGAGAAATATCTACAATATGTCACAAGCCTCGATTTTAACGAGCGACCAGACTACGAATACTGTAGGAGTTTATTCAAGAGTGAATTGTTGAAAAATGGCTGGGTTCTGGATAAAGATCTCTCGGTCAATTTCGTCGAAACCCCTCTAACACCTATGAGTCGTAATAAATTGTGTTATTCAAAACGATTCGGGCGAAAGAACACTTCCCCAGAATTCTTGGCCAGGAATGGTATAAAGAAATCATATGAAAGAGAAAATGTTTATTCCTTTGAGAATGATCTTAAATTGGAGCTCCTCAAACAAACATTAAATTCGTCTAGTGATGGAATTAGAAAGCCTTGCACGTCGAGGAATTTCTTCGTTTCCGACGCAGATCTCGTTGCCCGATTAAAGAAGTCATTGATGCCCCATGACTTGTTTGGGAAAAAATTGTCACCGAAAAATTTGCGTTCAAACAAAAAGAATATAAAGAAGCGTAAAGGGGTCAAAAGACATAGGAATAGTATTGGCAAATTCGGGAATTTCATGGGTTCCGCGAGACAATTTACTTGGGCGGAGATCCTAGCAGGGAATCCAGAGGACATAATTCGTAAAGAGCGTAATACTAACGCAGTTACCGATGCAGAAGACGAAGACGATGATGAAAATACATGCAAATATAGGATACGGAAGCTGTCCAATTGTTCGTCGGAAAGTAATACGGAATCGAATCTACAGTCTCCTTTGATGCAGAGAGATTATTTACAAGGCCTAAATCCGACATACGCCATGAAGGAAGTAGTAGCGAATTTCAAGAAGAAAGTTTCCGGAAAAACCACAAAAGAACACGAAGAACCAATACCCGGTCTAGAAGGATACACCCCGGCTATGATAAGATTATATAAACTGAAAGAAAAGCGAGAATTGAAAGAGAAAAGTGACTTAGCCAAGCAGCAAATCCTTGACAAGAAAGATAAAAATGAATTGGTTGTGAAAGTAGTGCCATTACAAATCAGATGTACAAGATCTATGGCGAATAAAAAAGGCAAACCGAAAGCAGCTAGCACTAGACCGAGAACCAAGAAAGATTCCAGTACCGAAAGTAAAGATAAGGTAGAAATTGATACAGAAAAAGTATCAAAAAACGCAGATAAAGTTAAAACTACAATCAACAGGAAAATTACAAGAAGTAGCGCGGATAGTAGTAAGACTGGCAAAGACATAGAAGAAGTTACTAAAAGTTGTGATAAAAGTCAAGTGGCTACGAAGAAAGTAACTAGAAGTAGTTCAAAAAATGAAGTCCAAGTTGAAAGTCCAGGCAAGCCAAGAAGTGAGTATTGTTTACAATGAATTTTATTATTATACTAGTAAACTAAGTAGCAGTGTATCTTAGGGTGATTGATGCCACTGCCAATGGACATCTGCAAACAACTTCATGTAGAATAGTTGTATCAAAGTCAATCACAGATGTGTAGCTCATCCCAAGGACTATGATGGTCGCCTCATATAAAAGTGAGCCGACAATCACACCTTTCCACCTCGCGCAATAACTGCTTCACGCCAGAAATAGGTGTGACGGTGGTACCTCCCCGGTCGGACCATATACGTTCTGTTCTTTGACGACCCGCGTGGCGAAGCGGTTACCATACCGGGCTGACGCGCAATGGGTCAGGTATCTAAATGATGAGTTTAGATTCATGTTCTGGGTCTGGGTGTTTGTGTATTCGTCTTGTGTGTGTCCATGGTACCAACGACACAGGAGAAAATCTTAACTTGGGGCTATGATTGTAGAATGCGTGTTTTATTTATATCTTTTAACCATTGCAAACTCGTCTGAAAGTTCATGTGCAGACAAATAATATATTTTTAAGTGACAATAGGCAAACCATTGCTAATTCTGTCGAAGTTTGTATTTGTAATGATGCTGATTTTAAAGTGACAATGCCCACTGTCAATTATATGATCTGTTTGTCTGATATTCAACCATGAAAATCAAAAAGCAGGACAAAAAGTACCCTTAGGACTTAGTACACCAAGTAGCAAACGAGTATGCAGTCCACCTGACGGTAAGTGGTCTCTGCCGCTCATGGACATTTGTGATTAACTTCATACAGAACATGGGTTCTATCTGAAATCAATCACAGATGCGTTGCTACTCCTGAGGACTATGATGGTCGCCTCACATAAAAGTGTGCCGGCAACCACACTCTTCCACCTCGAGCAAGAACTGCTTCACGCCAGAAAGAGGTGTGAGGGTGGTAGCTCTCCGGTCGAACCATATACGTTCTGTTCTTTGACTTTACGTGGCGGAGCGGTTACCATACCGGTCTGACGCGCAATGGGTCCCGGGTTCGATTCCCGGCCAGACAGGTATCTGCATGATGAGTTTAGATTCATGTTCTGGGTCTAGGTGTTGGTGTATTTGTCTTGTGTGTGTCCATGGTACCCACAACACAGGAGAAAATCCTATTGTGGGGCTGAGTGTAGAAAGCGTTCTACCACCTTTAAATGATTAGTGTCCAACAACACTTTAAAATTATATGTACTTTCAGGAAGTACCCGCAGATGCAGACCTGTAGAAGTTCCTGTAAACAACCGCAGACGATTGAGAAGTTGCAAACGTGTGAAGTAAAGTTAACTTGGTTAACAAAATATTGCCATGTGTGTCCTTTCCATAATGGAAATCCAAGTTCAAATCTAATCATACTCTTGTTAGGTTAAGCTTTAATAAATGCATTTCTTGATTAAATGATCTGTAAAAATTGACTTATTTTTTCAATTAAACCTATTAACTTTAATCTAAGGTTTTTTCTTACCTTTAAGTTATCATACCACTTATCGAATTGATTTTCCATTAGGCTATTCTTTTTTATTACGTAGTTATGTGATTTATTCATTTTATTAATTTAGGGGATCACATATAGTGACCATAAGGGCGCCTTCACATTAGGTCGCAAGTACTGCGTCAGCCGCGCGACTGCACAGAATGCTCTTTTCTTATTACTATAGCGGGTTTTTTTTATTAAGGTGGCGTGCTGTACTAATAAATAATAATAAATGCTGAATAATTATTTCAATAATAAGAATGCATCCGTTGCAGTCGCGCGGCTGACGCGCTGCGGCAGCGCTACTTGCGACCAAATGTGAAAGCGCTCTAACTATATTGGTACCATTGTATTTACTATTAATATGAGCATAATATTTTAAATAAAGTCCAAAAAGACATTTTCATGTCAGTTACGTCGATTGACGTTTTCCACACTTGCTAGTGCCCTTAGCACGAGTTTATTATGTTTCCACAAAACTAGTATTGTTATTGTTTTACCTCATATATTGCAAACTTATGTTACACCTCGGATGGAAATTTATTTATTTTTCACACTGGTTTCCGTACGTTTTCTATCTTTTAAACAGTTATGCTATATTTAATTAAAAATAGCAGTAACATAGCTGTGGTAAGGTGAGGTGAAGCCAGGTAGAGGGTATGGAGGTCAACGGAGGTGATTGATGACGATTGACTTGCAGCAGAGCCTTCATTGTGAAAGAGTTAAAAATGTAATTATTGGTAAAATGTATTTTTTATATTATCATAATTCATTGTACATCCTTAAATAGCGTAATATAATACTATGAAACTACTTTATAGCTTTCAAAAATCATCGCACCTGAACGAAAACGTTCAGGTGTGATGATTGACCAGAATGATTGACAGGACTGACCAATTCTGTGATTTATTATGAACAATATTTTATTTAATATTTTCAAAGCAAATTAATTAATCTGGAAAATGCAGTATTCATTGAATACGTACTAAATAATGATTCGCCATTGAATTTCCTTCATTTAGAATTAAAGGTATAAACACGAAAATAAAACAAAATATTTAAAACGTTCGTTAATTACTTAGATATTATTGTAAACAGTAGATTTATATAATATTTATTTATCATTTTAACAGAGACCACTTCAGTTGCTCCTTTGCCGATTGCAAAACCTGAAAAAAAAAACAAATATATTTTAATAAATATAAATTATCACATTCTTGCAGAGTACTGTCTTAACCCATTTATATCTTCGCTACTTTCTCTCTCTTTCTTCATATAAATGCAACTATCTCAAAATAAAATATATTTATTCAGTATGTATCTATAAATTTCGGTTATCTCCACAATAGATAAATGTAATAAACCTATTTATTGTAGTATGCACAAAATATATTGTTTTATTATAAGCTGGCTTTCAGTAAAAAAAAAAAAATAGTGATAACTTCATAAAGTAGATGGATTTTAATGATATAGATGAATGTCACTTCAAAATAGGAACATAACCAGTAAAATTAATTTAGTTGCTTTGGCTTATTGTAATTATAAACATTAGGATATTGAATGAATAAAATTAGAATAAATTTCTGTTATTACGAAATATTTTTTTCTCCAAATAATTAAAACGTTCAAATACGCGAAACTATCTTTTATTGTTGTATTTATGGATGTTGTTCCATCAACAAATATTTTCATTGCTTGATTTAATTTTCATATGAAACACACTCTCAAATATCATATGAAAAATATAATTATCAGTATTTATGATCTACGGCAATATATACAGTGAGTTGGGGTAATATCGGACATGGGGTAAAGCCGTAAAATTGAAATTTTAGGCTAATGTAGCCGTATTATATTAAATTGACAACGTCATACACGTATTACTTGACCACAACAATTAGGCGCATAAAACAAAAGTGGTTCAATACCCCGCATCTCGCTTCTCACGCCACTATGGTGTATGTTTTAATAATGGTATACCTACATACTTTTGGTATTTGGTAATAGAATATACTTCGTATCGGGATGGCAAATCCCTAGTTCTAATGACGTTTCAACTGTCGTGCGCCTAATTGTTTTGGTCGAGTAGTACATCATTTTATGGTGTGGTGGATGAAGTCACTTATTAGAAGAAAATGCCCGAATTTTCAATCGTACGGATTTACCGCATCTCCGATATTTTATTTTATTTATTTATTTGCATGGACATGGGTACACAAAATGTTCTAAATCACAAAATACGGAATAAATGTATACATATAAGTTCGCCAAGGTACACCTGTCAAGGCATGCAAATTTATAAAATATACAAATTTAAATTACATTATTACCCCAACTCACCATAACTATTTTAATCAAAGAACTCATCTGTCGTTTTCGGCAATAAATAAATAAGCAATATAAATAATGTTGCAAATACTTAAGTACTTTTAAAATGAGATAACAAGAAGATAACATACTTCATGCTTATATATATTAGTAAATTAAAGTGTTAGTAATAAAATAAAATAGTAAATTTAGCGAAAAATAATGTTTTATTAATAATTTCCACGATATAGAAGGCACTATATACTACACATAATAGATAACTACAATATACGAAGATACGTTCCTTTGCTATGTAATGATTATTTTATTAAATCTTGCAGAATCTGAAATAATAATAAGCATTTAAAATATACTTATTAATAAATATAAAATAAAGCATATTATATAAATTTCAGTGCATGCATATTTTGTGCAAAATAAAGTTATCCGACATGCAGATGTTAGTGAAGCGTACTCTATCGATGGACATATATAATCAATACAAAATAGAACTGTAGAGTTAATAGCTCAGATAAAGAATTTATATATGAGGAAGAGAGGGGAGATAGGAAATTTAGAGACCATTCAAAAGATTTTTCTTTTTACTGACCACCACTCTTAAAGCTGTTTTTATAAGTTGAATAAGTATTAATAATACAAAGAATAATAATTTCCCCAATACCTTGTTTGATCTTCACAATAAACGTTGCTAGACTCTACAAATAAATAAAATTGAAGTGTATTTGTAACATCAAAAACCGCTGGACCAATTTTGACGGGTCAAATCACGGACGTAAAGTTGTATTTCTAAAATATATGGTAATTATGGCCATCTATAAATAACTACGTAAATTTGAGGACAGTTTTAGGTGTCAGTTTTGTTCGAGACTGTGTATCTAGTGTATTTCTGTATCGATGGTTAGTACTGATAAAATTTGCTTTTACAAGGTAAAATAGCTGACAAGTAAATATAGCTCATATATGACCCGGCGAACTTCGTTCCGTCTAAAAGTCAAAAAAATAAAATTATCAGATATCTTCCACAATATTATGCATGTATTATACATAAAAACCTTCCTCTTGAATCAGTCTATCTATTAAAAACCTGCATTAAAATCCGTAGCGTAGTTTTTTAAAGATCTGATCTCAGCATACATAGGGACAGACGACGCAAAGCGACTTTGTTTTGTACTATGTAGTGATGAAAATAATACTTTTGCTGTAAATGACGTGTATTAATTTGTTTATGTATTATATTTGTTAATATGTTATGCTATATAACAAAAAATGACGCATCTTAGATGTTAAAACATGTAGGGACTAAATGAAAAACCAAAACCCTTTTTTTTATAAAGCAAACGTTATTATTTAAATATGTACAGTATTTCCATCTTTTATAAATTCCCTAAACATGTGTATATGTAAAGACTGGCAAATTGTGCTTTGTAATGTCACCCAGGCTTCCTCAACTATGGCAAGTGTGTACTTACCGTTCTATTCCAGTGTATAGTGCAGATCAAAGGATTAATAACACAAAAAACAAAGTGTCTATAAAAAGGACACGATTAAAAGACCACACGGTGAGAATAAAGGAGACCGAATGCGTAATTTGTATTTTGGCAAAATTATGTTCGTTTTTTGAGATGATTATTGTGGACATAGACAGGGGGGAGGGTTTTGGTGGTACAAAGGCTCCCCCCCCCCCCCATAAGTAAAAATATTAATAATATAAAAATATTAACTATTACATTTAAAATTAATTCCTTTGACCCCCGTTCCACCCAAAATAGGCTACGCCCTTAATTCGTAAAATGTTTTTTTTTTCTAGCACGAATTCACTTTTAATATACAACACGATGGACTTTATTACAAAGAGTTCCAAACATTGAAGGCAAATTGCAAAAAAATATATATATCGATCTCTTTTGTTCTCATTACGTGATATGTAGAAATAAACGTGAAAGGCCATAATTATTTAAGTAGGAAGGTCATAGTACCCGCAGTTAATTGCGTTGAGTGATATAAAAATGAAAAATGACAGTGAAAAATACATTTATTTATTCATACAATTTTAGTTACATAGAAATCGAAACAAACATTCGCACAAAAAAAAAACAAAACAAAACTAAACTCATGCATCTCTCAACACTATTAATATATACATGTTCAAAACAAAACCAAAATGAAAACAGCCAAACTTAAATCACCAAAAATGCCATTCAGTAGCGCAGAACTTTTCGATGTTTACATCAAATAAAAAACTATATTCCATAATGAAATAAAATGTGCACAAACATAAAAGGCAAAATTGTATGGCAAAAAACTGATTTTAAAAATCAATGTTATATTTGAAAGGCATTCAATCGGTTAAAAAGGTTTCGAGTCATGTCGTCTTTCAAATTGATTTTAAGCCAAGGGGCTGTCCATTAATCATGTGAGGCTCGAAAGGGGGGGAGAGGGTCCATAAAAAATCACGAAATGTCACAAGGGGGAGGGGGGGTAAAGTAATATATCAAGTGTACTTAATTTTTCGGCAAGCGCGCGATACTCACCCGAAAAGCGGCGTTACATGTATTTATTTTTAGTCAAACGCATACAAAATCGAATTAAATAATGTCAGTCAAAAACAAACTGCAACCTTTCTGTCTACCTCTGAACGTTATTGTAGAAGTAATTAATTTTCTATAATAAAATTAGATGATACATAAACCAGTATTTTTTTTATAAATAAAAAAATAGAGTCTTTGTAGGTACGAAAAAATACACGTGATATAGGGGGAGGGGGGAGGGATAGTCTTAAACCTCACCACGTATCACCAAGGGGGAGGGGGGTCAAAAAATGCTATGGGTCTAAGATAATAGAACCGGAAAAACTACAAATAGAAAAAGAATCTGTTAATCAACACTTTTTAAAAGCATTACTTTCATTCGAAACACGATAGCTGCCATGAAGATTAATCAATGTGATCATTTTTTCCGAATATTCTAAAGAAAGGTATGACACGACGGCCTACTGCGTATATATACCCCTGAAACTTTTTACATATACCTTCATAATGTATTGTTCAATAAAAAAATGCAATAAAATTAGTTATTTACACACACATACAAATAATTAGTAACAGGACGACATGACACGCACCCACACGAAACCAGTTATTATTTTTTCACAAAAAAACAAAAATGTCAATCTACCCACATCGTAACTACCCTCAAATCTACCAAAAGAGCTTATTCACTTGGTTCATTACCTGCACGACTGTTTGTTCGCCGAGGGGGACGTCTTCTGTACGAAGCGCTGCCCGACTGACTATCGACGTTGGGTCAGAATCCAGGATCACACTGAAATATTATAGCAATCTTAATATATGGCTATTTTTCAAATCGATCTCACTTGTTTTTTAATTCAAATTCATTTAATTGCAAGAACATAGTAATACACAATAGGTCTTATTATTATTTTTCCTTATGTTCTACCCGCTCGGATGTGCAAATAAGATTTTTATTCCATTAAAAATTACATACAAATTAAATTAAGCATATTACATTTTTCTATTTCAAAAACGTAATTAATAATAATCAAAATAATAACATAATAATAAAAATAAAAACATAATTATAAAATGTCAATTTAATGTATTTTGTTTATTCTATAAATGCAAATATAAAACTAAGTCCAAATTGCCTTTAATATGTTTATTTTCAAGCACCTAAATCTTTTAACTATTGTGTTTTAAGCCACATTTTAAGTCACATAACCAAAATCGATTGATATTAACACCCAATATCTTATCTAATCTGTGCAGAGTAAAAGGTTTTTTTTTTTTAATTTTAAAAATGCCTTTTAATTTTCGCGTATGAAGTTGCTTACAACATTGCAAGAAGTAAAAATCATAACAGACCATCTACAGTGACATAAGACTAGGGTTTGCAATCCGGAAAACCGGATCCGGTAATCCGGCGGATCCGGCACAAATTTACACAAACCGGACCCGGTACCAATTCACCACCGGATCCGGGCCTCCACCGGATCCGGTGCTTGTATATTTTGACAAAGATTTCACATTACAAAAATAATTACCGTTAGAAATCGATGATTTTTTTACACTGTTTTAACCGTTCGATTAAGCCGGACGGATCCGGCGGATTGAGAAAAAAACGGCCGGATCCGGCCGGATTGCAATCCCTACATAAGACTAGTAGAATCAGGTGGACCACATGTCTACTTCCTGTATTTATATATCTAACTAACTGTATCCTGAGCGCGTTGCTACGCCATCACTAGAAAAAAATACACCAGAAACCTTCGCGAGCTCATGAATAACAACTTTGCTTAAGATCATCACATGATCAAATGAATAGTTTACGATTCTATAGAGGACATACAGACAAACATTCATTTTTATAAAGAAGAAGATTATATAGATAGACCTTTTTTACAGAAGTGATAGCCTAATGGTTAGCAGTGATAGCCTAATGGTTGAAACTTGCCCTCTCGATCGTGAGGTCCGAGGTTCAAGACCCGGCACGCACCACTGATTTTTCTAAAAATTATGTACTTATTAGAAATTAGTTATCACTGCTTTTCTGCGAAGGAAATTATCGTGAGGAAACCTACACACCCGAGAGTTCTTTAAAAAAAAAAAAAGTTCTCAGAGGTGTGTGAAGTTCACCAATTCGCACTTGGCCAGCGTGGTGGACTATGGCCAAATTCTCCGTGCTAAAGACCCGTGCCCAGCAGTGAGACAATAATGGGTTGACGACACCTTTTTTACACTCTTTCTTTGGGGGCGTTAATTCTCGATAGTAATAAATCCATAATCTTTTGTACCCTCTTCCCACTCCTTGCCACATGTTTTGAGGAACTTAATATGAATTTTTGAATAAAAGGTGAAATATATTTTCAATTCGATATCAATGTTTTAGACATTTCCTTAGGAGGCATTCTGTGCAATAAAATCCACAAAAAAATCTTGTATTTTACGCGAATCTAACACTCACCCGCCATCACAAATCTCGTCAAATGCCAGCATAACTGCATCAAGGTTGTCCAGAAGGACTCGCCTCTCCACGTTTCTTCGCAACAAGATGCTGACAGACTCGTACAGTGTGTTGAGCACTGACTGCAAAATGAGCTGAAAATATTTCAAAGATTTATAGGTTACTAGCTGACCCGGCGGACTTCATTACGTCTTAAAGTCAAAAATCTAAAATTATCTGTGTTCCTTCGCTATATTATGCATATATTATACATTAAAACCTTCTTCTTGAGTTACTCTATCCAATAAAAACTGCATTAAAGTCCGTGGTGTGGTTTTAAAGATCTAAGCATACATAGGGACAGACAGCGAGAAGCTACTTTGTATCATACTATGTAGTAGTGGAGACATGTTTTTTATAGCATATAAGTGTGCAGTGCAGTCCATCTGAAAAAATGTAGTCACTGGCGCCCACAGACATCAACCCCAGATAACATCAGTTTTAGTTAACAATGCGTTGGTACCTTTTTTTTTTTTTGTTTTCGAGGGGGAAACTTTCAAAAAGTACCCGACGTCGTGGGAGCGACGCGGGTTATGTGGGATTCTTATCGCACTAAAACCCCCCCGGTGGCCGACCTCGACGCTGCGAAGAGGACTCCGGGAACTCCGATTGACCGCCGCCGGTGTCCTCAGCGTGTGCCCCATCGGGCTCTTCCCTGGTGGCCGTGAACTGCTCACCGCACCTACTGGTTTTTACGGCAGCATGCAAACACACGTGCCACCGTCCTTCCCGGGGTCGCTTGGCCGGACGGGTCGAGCTCCCACTCTTCCCGCCCGCAACCCCGGAAGCCTCTTTTAGTCGCCTCTTACGACAGGCAGAGGGTACCGTAGTCCTATTCTGGTACCGGAACTACAGGGACAAATGCGTTGGTACCTATGGGGCCTATATTTGAAAATCTCGAATAAGTATTCCTTCCTTAGACCTTCCTTGCACCTTTCAGACTTTTTTTTTTTTGGTTTTCGAGGGGGTAACTTTCAAAAGGTACCCCTCGTAAGGTTTCAAAGGTAAGGGTGATGGTGGTGCAGGCTCGAATCAGAAGGGCTTTACTACCTTAATATGAGAATGTATGGAAAACATTTTATGTATGATGATTTTGATTTTTCATTTATACGAATGAATGAAACACATCTATATTTGCCTCATGAAAATGTATACCACTAAGTATATTTTTTCAAAATAAAAAAGCACAGGACAGGTAGAACTCTCTATGGGGTCAATTACATATAAAAGCGCTTTCAAAGTAGGTCTCAAGTAGCGCGGCCGCAACGCGTCAGACGCGCGACTGCAACGGATGCTTTATTATTTTTGAAATAATTATTCAGTATTTCCTATTTTTTATTATTATTTCCTTTATAAAAGTACAGCGCACCACCCTAATAAAAAAAACATCCTGCGGATATATTCGTAAAAAGAAAGCATTCTCTGCAGTCGCGTGGCTGTCGCGATGCGGCCGCGCTTCTTGCGACCTAATGTGACAGCGCTCTAATAGTAGCAGCCCCTTATCATTATGTTGACAGCATGCTGATTTGTTACCTCTATATTATAGGAAATTAGAATTAAATAAATTTCCACAATACCTCATTCTCATGTGAACTGCCCATCACATAGAAGAAAAGGTCTACATTGCTCTTGTAGACACAGGTCAAACCGTCCAGCATTATTATTTCAGCATTGGCTCTGGAAATTAAATATACACAAATATAATTTCTAAATTCAGTACCTATTTATATATAGGAGGACCCGGGTGGCGGAGAGATTATCATACCGGTCTGACGCGCAATGAGTCCCGGGTTCGATTCCGGCCAGACCGGTATCTGAATGATAAGTTTAGATTAGTGTTCTGGCTCTGGGTGTTTGTGTATTCGTCTCATGTGTGTCCATAACACACGACACAGGAGAAAATCCTACTGTGGGGCTGTGAGTGTAGAAAGCTTGCATATTTATGTTACTTTGACCCAAGGTTGAAATCCCAGACACACCTAATGTTCCCATTTATTTTTATGTTTTTGTGTTATGATTTATTTTTATGTTTAGATATTCGCGTTCGCAAGAATTTTGCGAGTGTGGAATTGCAGTGGTTTGCAAAAAAGGTCACCAAATATATTTTAATTAAATTCGAAATGCAGTTTGTCGCCCGAAAAAAAGAAGGTCACCAAATTTATATCCTCCGGTATCCTATACCAGGAACTGGAAAAACCAGCATTCGCATTTGTAAATGTCAAATATTGTCATTTGCTACATCACAATTTCACATAGGGCGCGTTCCAAAATGCGATCCCAACACCCCAAACGCCCAAAACATCGTTCTACAAGACCGCGGTCGTTGTGGTCGCGGCGAATACGTCACTCATGACGTCATGACTTACGCCCACGCGACGCTCACAACGACCCATCTAACAAGGTGGGTCGAAGTGATCGTTCCAGTAGAGAATATGTCAGTGAAGCTGACAAGCTGATGGAACGGGAAAAACTGTGGTTGTGAGCGTGCGCTTTGTGATCATGTAATGGAACGCACCCATAGAGGGTGCGTACCACAAAATTTTTAAGTATACTCACACTAACATAATGTGTAAAGCAGACCATATCAATACACACTGTAAAAATTTCAAGTCATTGTTGTTCAAGAAATAAAGGATAAAATCATTTCTCACAACAATACACAAGTTTCTTGTAAGGGAACATGCCTTTATTTTTATTTTCTTTTTATTCACAATAGTATTTTTCTTATTTTTACTCTCTACTAACTTATTCCTGCAGCTCTTTATAATCAATCTGGGTACCAAATTTCTACAAAATGCATTCTATATTGTTTGCTTGAAAGAGTAATAAACACACAATTCAAACAATCTTGACACTCATAGTACTATTTATATACTCATAATAAAACAAGCCAAATTTTCTTAATTGCTTAATTATAGTGTTTCAATACACCATTCTTCAATAGACAGACAGCAGATACTTAGTCCGTAACACCCTTGCTACAGAATATGAAACTTTAAAAATAGATACTGATAGAAATTACCTGTGTGTCTTATTAAACAAATTCTTCTCAAAGGCCTTCTGATCTTTGGGTGGCAAAACATCCTTGTCATAGTATTTCGCTAGGATCCTGTTTCCATCGTTATCGAGAATGCACATTCCCTTAACCAGGTACAGGGTCGGTTCCTAAAATCATGAAATATAGATTAATGGTAACAATATTACATTTTCTAACTACATTAATGGTAGGGTTAGGTATCTTGTAATTAACAGGTAGGATTTTCTAGGCAACTCTAATACTACTGCTAGATTCGAGCGACGACCATCTCAGTCCTCATGCGCAGCAACGCATCTGTGATTGATTTCTGATAGAATCCCTGTTCTACGTATAGTAGCTTAAAGATGTCCATGGGCGGCAATGGCCATCTATTTTAAGTTGTACCGCTTGCCCGTTTGCTACCTTTGAATGAAAAGAATACTAATTATATACATTTCATTCATTTACATGCACCTCAAAGTTGTGTACAGCGTGTTAGAACGCCGTCATAATTTAGACAACAAAACTAATAATACATGGCTGGACTAGAAGAAGTAATATGTTTAGAAGAAGATACATAAAAGTAAGAAATACTTACAAAGAGACCACCTTCCATGGTATTAGTGTGTACCATTTTATTTTATATGTTTTATTGTGAAATACAATAAATCATGCAATTACAAATTGACAGGTGACTGCTGAATAGATGACGTGCCCGCTGCCAAATTAAAAACGTCAACTTGACTTTTTCACTTTTAATTATGTGATTTTACTCTTTGCTTTTAATTATGAATGGATTTGTAACTTTAAATTGATTTTCATATACTTATTGTTTTTATAAATTGATCAGAAACTTTATCCAGTTTTTAGCATTAAATTATTTACTGAGATATAGAATATTATAATATAATATTAGATATAGATATTTCCGGAGAAGTACCACCGCCACACCTATTACATGGTGGTAGAACCTGTTTAGTTCGACCGGGGAAGTACCATCGCCACATTTCTTGCGTTTCGATAGAAGGGTGTGGTTGCCGGCATACTATTACATGAGGCGACCATCATAGTCCTCGGGAGTAGCAACGCGTCTGTGATTTACTTCAGGTAGAACCCATGTTCTGTATGAAATTGATTATAAAATGTCCATGGGTGGCAGTGGCCATTTACCATCAGGTGGACTGCATGTTCGTTTGCTACTTCACTCAGATAAAAAAAAAGATTATGATACTAATCCATGCTAAAGCTGAAAAGTAAGAATTCGAGGCCATAACAGGAAGCATTAAAAAGTCTCAACTGTCAAAGTCAGAAACCAGGCACTTCAGATCTTGGAAACTTCACTACTGCTATTGCTTCGTCACAGAAAGACGATAGTTCGCTAGATTCCGTCGAATATGTTGACGATATAAATATTAAATAAATTCAAATGAATTGGCATAAAACTTATCCATTACAGTGTTAGTGACAAGTTTTGACTGCTTATCCTGAAAAACCACGAAATTTATTTGTGTATTTTCGACGATCAAAATTAGTTTAAAAGTTTAACCTACAATTTGTTTAAATCGTGATAAAAAGTTAATTTAAACAACAATTATGACGAGTGAAGGCAGTAATGTTATCCGTGTAGGATCTAGAAAGAGTGAGGTAAGCATTTAAATTAATATCGCTTAATTAATACGTGTAATTAGTGAAAAAAGTAGCGTAACATTACTGATAACCTTGTCAGAAGCGAAAACGAGTTTCGTAACATAGATATTATGAGTGAAGACGAATTGATATATCCTTTATACACCTAATTTAGTAAACTGTAGAGTTTTTTTTTTCTAATAACTACCTCGCTTTCTAGTTACAGGTACCTGTATGTAAACTTTTTTCAAATTCGATTTTAAATGCTTTTAGTAGTAAACATTGTTTTTATATTTACGACTGTAGTGTTCATGTTATCCTGTTGTCCTGCCCTAAATAAAAAAGTGGTTTCAATATGAACCTAGATATAGTTAAGAGTAAGAGTCTGGCATAACCCAGCTGCTGCCCGGCTGGGTATCCATGAGGATTACCCACTTAGAGTTAGTATAGAAGAGGTGAACAGTGTCACCAGTAAACAAGTATTTTACATTGACTGGTGCTGTTGGACCTTTTGCTTGGCCGGTCAGTTATTTTTCTCACCCTAAATAGAGTTCTAGAATAAACTTGTCAGAAAAACAGAAATGGTCCTCCTGTTTGAAGTTTTCCTTTCTCATTGTAAGGTGGAATCTAGACCCTATACTACACACCACCTTATATACCCTTTGTGTGGATGATGACATACCTATGTGGTCCAAAAATATATTGTCTTATATCATGGTGGCAGAACCAGTGTTCGACCAGGGAAGTACCATTGCCACACCTATTTCTAGCGTGAAGCATTTCTTGCGTTTCGGTAGAAGGGTGTGGTTGCCGGCACACTTTCACATGAGGCGACCATCATAGTCCCCTGGAGTAGCAACGCATCTGTGAATGACTTCAGATGGAACCCATGTTATGTATGGAAGTTGATTACAGATGTCCATGGGTGGAAGTGACCACTTATCATCAGGTGGACTGCATGCTTGTTTGCTTGTTCGGTCAGATAAAAAATAATAATAATAACCAACCACAGACACTCATAAAATATTATTCCGTATTCAGATATTATCATTTTATAAAAAGTGGAAACAACATATGGTTTACACAGGTGAATGTTGTATGTATTGATGGCCGAAACAAATTAGATATGCATAAGAGTATATTGCTAGGTAATATCACATATTGTCATTTATTTAACAATACCTTATACATCATTCTGAGTAAGTTTACAGGGGAGTGTAATAAAAAGTGCATAAATAATTCATTTCAAGAGATTATAACAACTTTTTGTGGTAAATTAAGTAAGTAACAGTTTATAGGTGATAAATGAGGTTGAAATAATGCATTTTAAACGAATATAACAACTTTTTGTAAAAAATTAACTTTTATAGGTGATATATGTGGTTCACACCAATTCGCACTTGGCCAGTGCAGTGGACTATGACTCTCTCATTCTGAGAGAAGACCTGTGCCCAGAGAGATGTACAGTAGCTCGGCTGGGCTGCGTTCGGTAAATTACGTAGTATCTTCTCTTCCACAATTCCTCAGTGCCTGAAGTCGAAATTATTCGAGAAATGTGTGTTGCCAGTTGCCAGATGACCTACCGCGCCGAAACGTGGTCCTTCACTGTAGGCCTCATTCGGAGGCTCAGGGTCGCTCAGCGTGCTATGGAGAGGGTTATGCTCGAAATTTCGCTAGGTGACATGATTTGCAACGATGAAATGCGTAGACAAACGAAGCTTACCGACATAGCTCTCAAAATTAGCAGGCTGAAGTGGCAATGGGCCAGCCACATCGCTCGTAGGACCCATAACCGATGGGGAAGAAAGGTCCTCGAGTGGCGACCACGTTTAGGCAAAAGGAGTACAGGTCGCCCCCCAGGTACCAGGTGGACCGATGACCTGAAGAAGACAGCGGGAAACCGTTGGATTCAGAGGGCACAGGACCGGTTGAAGTGGCGCCATTTAGGGGAGGCCTATGTTCAACAGTGAACATCAAAAGGCTGATGGATGGATGGATGGTACAGTTGCTTAAAAATGGTGTGTGCCTGGAATTCGTCTCTCAGACTCTCGAATAAGTAACCTAGTTTGAACCATTAAGCTGTTCCTCTATAAATACAAACAATATTAACTCTTGCTGCATTTTTTTTTAAATAATTTTGCCTTGTTTCAGCTCGCCTTAATACAAACAAATTTTGTAATAGATAGCTTAAAAAAAGTTTATCCAGACAAGGAGTTTAATATAGGTGAGTTTAGAACATGATAACTTTCAGATTATTTAAACCTTTTAAACATAGTTTTTTTTTTATCTAACTGAAGTAGCAAATGAGCATGCAGTCCACCTGATGGTAAGTGGTCAATGCCGCCCATGGACGTCTGTAATCAATTTCATACAGAACATGGGTTCTATCTTGTTGTGTATGTGTGCGTGTATGCGGCGGGCTGTGTCCCGTACTTAGTTTTATTAAAGCAGTGTGCATCTTACGCTTGCGTTTTAATGACGTGCTTCCCTCCTATTGCGATAACAATACACGACACGTGGCGACGATCGGACTCACATATTTTTTTCGTTTGCTCGTGTATCATGGCTGCAGGGTCCACTTATGGCGTTCTATGTACCTTCGATCATCAAGCACAAGAATGGAATACATTCAAGACCCGATTAAATCAGTGGTTCATCGCCAACGACATAACACCAAATACGGACAAAGCGGCAGTTAAACGGAGGGCAATCTTATTAACGTCTTTAAGTGAATCAACTTTCAAGCTCGTAAGTGACCTGGCGTTACCTGACAAGGTGGTAGAATTGGAATACGAGGCCATATTGAAACTCTTCGACGACCACTTTACACCAAAAAGGTTCGGGTTTGCGGAGAAGTCCATTTTCTATGCGGCAACTCAACGACCAGGAGAAACGCACACTCAATGGGCGGCTAGGATTAGAGGATTGGCGACTCATTGCGCATTCAAAAACTTGGAGGAGGCCTTGCTGGATAAATTTATCATGGGCATGGCGGCAGGACACGAGCGGGACAAACTCTTCGTGCAGGATCAACGGGAGCTGACCCTCGCGAAAGCCATCGACTTAGCAGAGAGCGTGCGCTGTGCGCGCCAGGCCTCGTCGGTGGCGGCGCCGGGCGCGCTCGGCGCCGGCGCAGCGGGCCCGAGCGGCGTGTTCAACATCTCCAAGAAGGGAAAGTGCAACGTGTGCGGATTTAGTAATCACACCTCTAACCAGTGTCGCTATAAAAACTATAAGTGTAAAAAGTGCAACACTAAAGGTCATTTGCGTAAAATGTGTCCAAATGAGGGCAAAGTGAAGTACGTGGATGAAGGTAATGTGGACGATGGTAACGACGACGGTGAGTGTTTTTATAATATTCGATGCATGTCAGGAAAACCTATGACAGAGCGGATAATGATCGGTGGTCTAATTTTAGAGTTTGAAATCGATAGTGGGTCGGCAGTAAGCGTAATATCAAAAAATACTTACGACACAAATTTTAAAGGATTGCCATTGTTACATACTAATAAAAAACTTTACAGTTATACTGGCGAAAATATCGAAGCAATAGGGGTCGTATTAATGCCTATAACATATCTCAAACGTACGATTTCATTGAATGTGTATGTAGTGCTCGCGGACGGGCCGCCGCTGTTAGGCCGCGACTTCATTCGTAAATTCGACCTGGAGCTAGCACCGGCGCGAGTGCACGCCCTGCTCGACGGAACAAAACCCGAATGCGAGGTTAATGCCAACCTTAATAAAATACTATCGAATATGTTTCCTAGGGTTTTTTCAGGCAATCTAGGATCATTTAACAAGTATAAAATAAATTTACATTTGAAACCTGACAGTAAACCGATTTTCTTTAAAGCGAGACCGGTCCCATACGCGCTAAAAGGAAAAATAGATAAGGAACTCGACCGATTATTGTCACTAGGCATTTTAAAACCCGTAGAACATTCAGACTACGCGTCACCTATTGTCCCAGTGTTGAAAAAGGACGGCAGTATAAGATTATGCGCCGATTACTCCGTTACTATAAACAAACAATTAATAGTTGATCAGTATCCCTTGCCAACGGTAAATGACTTATTAGCCAAATTACACGGGGGCGTACAATTTAGTAAAATTGATTTGTCTATGGCCTATAATCAATTTAGTTTAAACGAAGAATCTCAGAGGTTTACGTGTATCAATACCCATCGCGGTCTTTTTAATTTTACTCGATTAGTATTTGGGTTGTCAAGCGCACCCGCCATTTTCCAGCGCGCAATGGAATGCTTGCTTTCGGGTATAGACGGGATCGTTTTCCTACTCGATGACATCCTTGTAACGGGGGCAGATAAGAAGCAGCACATGCAGAGGTTAATTATGGTGTTACAACGGTTAGATGACGCACAATTAACGGTACAGATAAACAAGTGTGAATTTTTTAAAGATGAAATTTCATACCTGGGTCACGTTATAGATAAATATGGGGTTAGGAAGTCGCCCGATAAGGTCAAAGCTATTTTGCACGCTAGAAAACCGACGAACGTGTCACAGTTGCAATCCTTTTTAGGCCTTACTAATTATTATAGGAATTTCGTGCCAGACGCAGCGTCCGTACTAAGACCCTTATACAATTTATTAAATAAAAATACAAAGTGGGAATGGGGTCCTATTCACGATGACGCGTTTGGGAGAATAAAAAGCATACTAGCATCTGATACGACATTAGCACATTTTGACCCGAACGCTAAGTTAATATTAACAGTTGACGCGTCTCCAACTGGATTGGGAGCAGTATTATCGCAAGTTAGTAGTGAAGGGTTAGAAAGGCCAATAGCTTACGCTTCCCGAACGCTTTCGTCGGCGGAAAGAAATTACGCTCAAATTCAAAAGGAAGCTACTGCAATAATTTTTGGTATAAGACGATTTCATCAATTTTTGTATGGCCGATCGGAGCCCTTCGTTCTACGTACGGACCATAAACCCCTGTTAGCTATATTTGGGCCTTATAAAGGCATTCCCGAAGTATCCGCTAATCGCCTACAGAGGTATGCTATTTTTCTAGCCGCCTATAATTATATCATCGAGTACATTAGTAGTAAATGCAATAGTGCGGACTATTTATCTCGATCGTGTGGGGGGCAGGGCGAGCAGGGCGCGGCCGATGAGACGGGCGAGCTCGCGGCGGGCGAGGATCGCGCAGCATACGTGAATTTTGTAGTGGACGGAGACCTGCCCGTAACACTAAGCGATTTACGTCGTGAAACAGCTAGTGACACTGTAATGGCCGCCGTCAAGAGTTTCGTTTTAAACGGCTGGCCAAGAAAAGTTAGCGATGTATCCTTAAAACCATATTTTAATTGTCGGGCTCAACTGTCTTATGAAAATGGTATCTTAATGCGTGGACATAAGGTCGTCGTTCCTTCGTCTTTAACAGAAAGCGTATGTAAGGAACTACATAGTTCACATTTCGGAGTTGTTAAAATGAAAGCGGAGGCGCGCAAACGCCTGTGGTTCCCTGGCGTAGACGCAACGTTGGAGCGGCTGGCGGGGGCTTGCGGCGTGAGCTGCGCGCTGCGGCCGGCGCCGCCGCATGCGCCGCTCGCGCCTTGGACTTTGCCGCCGCACCCGTTTTACCGTATTCATATAGATTTCTTAGGGCCGTTTCACAACTTTATGTTTTTAATTGTTGTCGATGCTTATAGCAAATGGGTAGAATGTTTCGATATGTCTTCAACTTATAATTCACGGTCGGTAATAGGGAAGTTATACGAGTTCATGTCGCGGTTTGGGGTTCCGCACACGTTAGTGAGTGACAATGGCACATCTTTTACTTCTTTAGAATTTAAAGAGTTTTGTGATCGTAACGGCATCGAACATGTTTTAGCTCCGGTTTACCATCCGGCTAGTAATGGACAAGCCGAGAGCCTGGTGAAAATTGTAAAAAAGGGACTTAAGGTTATTGTTTTAGAAGGCTGTAATAAAAAAAATATTCACAAAAAAATTGTAAAATTTTTATTTGACTACAGAAACTCTAAAAATAGTACCACTGATAAGTCACCCGCGGAGATCGTTTTTGGGCGAGCATTGCGCTCACGGTTAGATTTATTGAACCCCAGCGTACCGTCACCCTCGTCCACAGACCTGACTCAAACCGTCGAACGGAACCAGTCCTTACAGGTTAAATACTATAAAGGCAAAATTAGACCCGATTTTGAAGTAAGAGACAGAGTATGGATAACTACATATACAAATAATAAAAAAAATCGTTGGATGCAAGGATTCATTAAAAAGAAAATCGGAAAAACTATGTACGCGGTATACGTGCCACATCTGAGAAGTGAGGTAACCAGACACGTCGACCAAATTAGGAAACGGTTAGACCCTTCGCCGAGTGACGAGCCGGACTGGGACCCGGACGTGGTGCCTGACGTAGTACCGATTTCCAGCTCTCATCCTGAGCCAGTGAGGGAAGGAGGACTGGCAACGAGCCCTGATGAAGAAGCTTCGCCGTCAGGTACTCGAGTGACTCCAAAAACTACGGCTCGACGACGGGCGATTAGTCCGATTTTCTCGACACCGATGATGGTCACCGACAATGAGGATGATGAGGCACCAGCCCTTGTAACTACAGGTTGAGTAGGGGGAAGGGATGTTGTGTATGTGTGCGTGTATGCGGCGGGCTGTGTCCCGTACTTAGTTTTATTAAAGCAGTGTGCATCTTACGCTTGCGTTTTAATGACGTGCTTCCCTCCTATTGCGATAACAATACACGACATATCTGAAGTCAATCGCATATATTATACGTTGCTACTCCAGAAGACTATGATGGTCGCCTCATACAAAACCAACAACCACATCCTTCCATTAAAACGCAAGAATTACACTCACATTATTCACACTAGAAATTGGTGTGACGGTGTTACCTCCACGGTCGTACCATACACGTGCGTACATTGCATAATCTGCTCATTAACCGACTTTTGTTAAATATTTGATAATATTTCGCCATCTATAAATAAACCTTTATCACACTCTGTTGATGCATGCTTACGAACTGTATGTAATCTTATCTCTCCAGTGACCATGACGACTCTAGGAGATCGAATATTAGATGTATCACTGCCTAAAATAGGTGAAAAATCTCTCTTCACGAAAGACTTAGAAGATGCTCTCAGAAATAATACTGTAGATTTCGTAGTACATTCCCTGAAAGATCTGCCGACTACTTTACCTGATGGACTGGCGATTGGAGCCGTGTTTGAAAGGTAAAACTAATAATACTAAGGTAAAAAGTGAATTTTAATTATGTTTGTTAAAATTGATGTTGAGATTTTAAATAAGGATATTTAAAAAAAATGGATATAAATATGAAAGAAGACAAACCCGCTGAGTTTCTTGTCGGATCTTCTCAGTTGAGGTCGTATTCCGATTCGGGGGTAGTGTAAGAAAAAAAAATGTAACTGACAATTTTTAAGTGCCCCCGTAGGCCTATACAAAATAAAGACATTTCATTAAATCCTACTAATATAATGAATGCGAAAGTTTGTGAGTATGTATGTATGGATGTTTGTTGCTCTTTCACGCAAATACTACTGAACATATTACGATGAAATTTGGTATGTAGGTAGCTGAAGACCTATAATAACACATAGGCTACTTTTTATCCCGGAGCTCCCGAGGGATCGGGATTTACAGATATGGTAGGGTTTCCTGGCGAAGTCGCGGGCGGCCTCTAGTGAATTAATAATATGCAATATTGTAATTGCTACAAGTTAGATAAAGTGTGTCGGTTGTATGTCCCCGCTCAGTGGCGGCGCAAGACCTTTACTAAATGTAGAGAAGCAACAATTCGCTAGACCAAAAAAAAAGGAATAGTCCGTTACCCTAGTTTATTTTTGACGACCAAAACGACAGTAAGTGTGGTCGCATACCGCCGTAAAGACTACACGGAGCGGTGGGCCCAGCCGCTCCGTGTAGTCTTTACGGGAGGTGCCCCATGGGGCAACGCGAGAGATTCCAGTTGCGATTCGTTTGGAGATCCCGGAGTCCTCCATGTAGCGCCGAGGACGGCCACCGTGGTTTTAGTGAGGTAAAAATCCCACATAACACTGCGTCGCTCCCACGACGTTTGGTACCTTTTGAAGGTTTCCCCTAGAAAAAAAAAACAGATCTTCCGGCTCCAACACCAAGTCTTGGGAGGCCCTGTGTCCGTGAGGGGCGAGTCCCATGTATTCGAGCGGGGTCGAACTATACTGGTACTAACCTGATGTATAATGTTTACTTATATTATTGTTTCGTTTCAGAGAAGACCCGAGAGATGCATTGGTATTGAGAGAGGACTTAAAAGACAATACATTGTCAACGTTGCCTGAGGGATCTGTTATAGGTAAACTCTTGTTCATGTACACATAACACGCATACACATCAAATATGAATCGAATTCTCTGCAGATATTCTAAAGAAAAAAATCGGTATCTATACGTTGCCTTATGACGAATGTCGAGCAGACCATTCTTAATATTAATATTTTTTAATATGAACACAGTTGAACACACTCACGCATGCACACACACTCACACACACTCATACATACACACAAAAACACGCATGCTCATATAAACATACATACGAGAGATATAGTAATATAGTTACTTGTTTTATGTATGATACCTTTTTTTCTTTCTCCCTGTAGTTTCGGGATTAGAATAGGGCTACGGTATCTCCTGCCTGTCTTAGAGGCGACTAAAAGGGGCTTCCGGGGTCGCTTTTCATTTATATATATAATTCTTTCACTTGTCTTGTCTCGTGTATTTTCTTCTAATTGTTATTATTTTCCCACGGCTGGGCCTCTCTCAGAATAAGAGAGTTACAGGCCATAATCCACCGCGCTGGCCAAGTGCGAATTGGTGGACTTGACACACTTTAGAGAAATATTAAAGAACTCTCGGGTGTGTAGGAACACCGAAAAGCAGTGATAATTAATTTCCAATACGCACATAATTTCAGAAAAGTCAGTAGTGCGTGCCTGGGTTTGAACCTCGGACCTCCCGATCGAGAGGACACGTTTCAACCATTAAACTATCACTGCGTGTTATTAGCACCAAAATAAAATGATTTCCTTTATTTCTTTATCAGGCACATCATCCCTACGTCGCACAGCGCAGTTAAGGGGTTCCTACCCTCAATTATCAGTGGTAGATGTGCGAGGCAATTTGAACACTCGTCTGAGGAAACTGGACTCTGCCCAGGATTACTCCGCGTTGCTGTTGGCCAGCGCTGGGCTGCACCGGATGGGGTGGGGGCATAGGATCTCTAAGGTGAGTGGTTGAATATACAGGCAGCGGAGTCTGAGTGATAAGATTCAGCTCTACCCTTGTTAAATAAATAAATACCCTTTGAGTGCGGAACCCTGAAAATCAACAAACTATAGGAACATTTTTTTATTTTTATTTTATTTTATTTATTCACAAAATCCACAGCTATTACAATAAAATTATTCTCTAAACTTATAATGTAGATCTTGAAGCCAATTACGGATTTACAATATACTTATTTAGCTAAAAAAAACATCACAAAGTATTCATCATATTTCTTACTAGTAGATGTATGAATATAAGAAAAATATATTTGTTAAAAGTAAAGAAAACGCTCGACAAATGTTTAATTGCGGAAGAGTGTGCACGTGTGTGTGTGTATGTGTGTGTGTGTGAGTGAGTGAGTGAGAACATATTTTTGTTCAAGGGATAGTCTCATGTATTTAAAGTACATTTGTATTTTGGCGGCGGGAGATATCCCTCCAGGCTAGGTGATCGTGCCTGGGGAGCGACCGTGCTCCGACAGTTGATGTTCGGAACTTGTATATATCGAAGTGATATTGTGAAGTGTGACGTCAGGAAGGCCAGGGTGTCTTCATTATTTTCCTTTCTTGAAGATTTCAAGTAAAACACAGCAGTAAACTTCTTCGATTTATTCACAATTGAGTAGGTGTGATCGCTGCGACGGTTAAACAAGAATAAATCTTTCTACCGGCGTTCGCTCGCCTTTTTATAACAATGTTTGGTGGCGTGACAATTTTTTTTTTCGATCAATTTTCGATCTTTACACTAACTAAAATAATTATTATCGGCGACGTGTTTTTCATAAATACACGGTGTCGCGCCGACATATATATGCGGGGTATTGAGAATGCTTCGATAGCGTGTTTCAGAATACTAGTAGCGCCATCTCTTGATGAGTAGCGGGAGGTCGACACAGTATCATACAATTTTAAAGCTACTTTATTATGCTGCCGGTCGTTATCAGGTATTTTCGTTGCGTTCTACAGACAGATATTACTTATCTGACGACCCGCGTGGCGCAGCGGTTACCATACCGGTCTAACGCAGTGGGTCCCGGGTTCGATTCCCGGCCAGACAGGTATCTGAGTGATGAGTTTAGATTCTTGTTCTGGGTTTGGGTGTTTGTGTATTCGTCTTTGTGTATGTCCATGGCACCCGCGACACAGGAGAAAATCCTACTGTGGGGCTATGAGTGTAGAAAGCGTAATCTCGTACTTGGGACAACTATTTTAACTTATATGTCTACAAAATTAAAGTAGCAAACTAGCATCTGTCCACCTGATGGTAAGTAGTTACTGACGGCAACGGCCATCTGTAAGCAATTTCATATAGAACAGGGCTACTCCAGAAGACAGATGGTCGCCTCATATGTAAGAGAGCCAGCACGCCTTTGTGTCAAAGTACAAACACTGCTTCACGCTAGAAAAAGTAGCCAAAATATGGTGATTTTCATACTTTTCGATCCTTCTTGTTACATATTAGTAAGAAGAATCTTGCCATTACATTTTTAACCAGTTAATTCAAACCCATAGATTTGAAATTTTGCTTTGAATGACAATTCGAGATAAATTTAATGACGCCATCATAATTTCAATATGGCGATCCCCCTAAGATGGCGGACCGATTTATATGAATCATGATATAACTAACTAACTTTCATTACCATGTAAAAAAAACATAATTGTAATAATATTAAAAAAAATGGATATAAATAAGAAAAAAAGACAAACCCGCTGAGTTTCTTGCCGGATCTTCTCAGTTGAGGTCGTATTCCGATCCGGTGGTAGTGTAAGAAAAAAAATGTAACTGACAATTTGTAAGCGCCCCCGCAGGCCTATACAAAATAAAGACATTTCATTTCATTTCATTGGTATCCATTTAATATATTCGGGTTTTCCGAAAACAATATTAAAAATAAAAACGTAACCAAAAAGCTTGTTGTTTTTAAATCAATTTTAATGTATTTTAATCGTTTACAGGTGTTACCATGCTCAGAGATGATGTACGCGGTGGGCCAGGGCGCGTTGGCAGTGGAGTGCCGCGCTGATAATGAGGAGATATTGAAAATGTTGGCACCCTTCAACCACGCGGAGACCTATTGCAGGGTGCTGGCCGAGAGGAGCTTCCTTAAAACGCTGGGTAAGTCCTTAGATTAAATAAGACATGATGCTGAAGCTAGCTTTATTGTAAAAAAAACGTAATGGTTTAAAAAAGTGTACTATGCAAAGAAAAACGACAAAACTGCTGAGCATCTTGCCGGAGCAGTTGGGGTCGTCGGACCGTCTAATTTGGTGGTAGTGCATGAAAATATATTATTATTACTTATCCATCTGATTAACTCATCTGTGGCCAACTTCAACAGAGACTAAACCCTTTTTTGGCTGCATTTCAGGTGTCCCTGGAGTGCAGTAGCCATTATAAGTGGAGTGCGTGCCTTTGTTTTTTTATTACACACTCGCATTATAAACTATATGTATGGCACTACTTATACTCATTACAATGATAAACGAGACCAAAGCAGACAGAACGGCGAGTTATTCTCGCCGTTCTGTCTGCTTTGCCAGTTATTTAAAGTTTTTGTTGTGCTATATTGAATTGTATTTCCTGTTTTTATAGGTGGAGGATGCAGCGCCCCAGTGGGGGTATCAACAAGACTGAAGCCATTCGACTCCCAGTTTAAACTTTCCATTACTGGTGGGGTGTGGAGCTTGGACGGAGGCACCAAGATAGACCACTCAATGGACCAAACGTTTGCACAAATCACGAAGAGCCAGAAGCACAAACTCAGCCCTACTGAAGAGACTGAATCAAAAAAGGTGAAACTTGACGAAGGAAATGGCAACGGTAACACTGGAAATGAAGTAGACAATCCAATTGAAGTTATAAACAAACGGATATCGGAAAAGAGTGGTATACTTAACTGTGAAGACGTGGAAACTCAGATATACTGTGGGTTGACAGAAAACGGGAACATACCAATGGATGTCATAATTAAGTGTGATAATTTGGGCAGAGATCTTGCTAATGCTTTAATCTCAAAGGGTGCTTTAGAGGTAATGAAGGTGTCGCAAGACTTAATCAGAAGTTCCACAGTAGCTAAGACGTCCTGATAGTTATTTTGTTTAGTATATGTGATTGAGTGGTCTTAAGCCGGATTTGTTATATAAAATAATGGTGCTACATTTTTAATAAAATTGGTTCTGAGGATAATATTATTGAGCATTTGCAAAGGAAACTTTTTGTAATTATGTGAAGTTATTGAATAGTTTAAAACAAGCGTAGATAGGCACACTGGCAGATCTAGGAGTGGCAAGGAGTTTAAGTTGTGGTCGTACCTAGAAATATAATGTAATCATATAAAATGTTCATCCTCAATATTAGGATATCTTCTTGGTCTTTTTCAATCGGATTGTTCAACCTTCCTCCTCCCTACCGCCCAAGCATAATCTCTAGACTCTGCTATTTGATGACCATAATAAAAGGTTCTCAAATATCCTGTCTGGGGCGTAAGATAAATTTTGCCCATAAAAATACTGATTGTAAAATAATTAGTCCACCAATTCGCAATTGGCCAGCGCGGTGGCATATGGCCTATAAATCCCTCATTCTGAGAGAAGAGCCGTGCCCGGCAGTGGAATAATAATGGGTTGACGACAATAGGTAAAATAAATTTGCCGCCCCCTAAAACAATGCCCTTCCTAACTATGCTACGCTACTTTTCCTGCGCCAAAGACTTATAGTTACATCATTTTTATAAAGAATTAAGGGGATTAAGGTCTGTGAAAATTATAATTTAAAACTAATTTTTTTTTAACCAAGCTGCTCCTCGAGGGCGAGTATTTGAAAATTATTGCGCGCCGGAGACAAAGTTCTTTAAAATGTCTCAAAAGTTCGTGGAGCCTTAGTAAACTAGACGCTCGAAGGTCATGTCTAAACAATGCATTATTTTATAAGAAATTTTGTTTACACAATTCTTTACTGCACTGGAAATGTTTTTACATTTGTATTGTATTCGGCTTAGTACAACGAATGTTTTCTTTATGTAAATAAATGTTATATACTGGTTTGTTTTAGGTACTTATAATCGGACATGTATGAAAGGTACTCGGGTACAATGTAATATATTTCTGTTGTTTTTATCTGTTGAATAAAATGGTGACAAGACAAAATGACTATAACTTTATTTTTTACTTTTTAATATCCTTATTTATTTATTATTAGTTGACAGCGAACTTCGTTCCACCTAAAATTTTAAATCCAAACTTATCAGTGTCCCTCCACTATATTATGCATGTATTATACATAAAAACCTTCCTCTTGAATCACTCAAAAAAACTGCATTAAAATCCGTAGCGTAGTTTTAAATGTTTGCGACGATTGAGCAAAAAAATACTTTCTTCTCTGTTTCATTCACATTGACCCACTCTTCCCATTTTCCTCCTCCTTTTTCGCGGAAACATCAATCTATTGCTTGCGCAATATGTTAAACTCGTAATATCTTCTAAACTTATTATCCAAATTGCATGCCATAAAAAGCAAATTTAATCTATATACATTAGATGCTTAATTTTTTGAAATCATTTATTTTTATAAGGATTAATGTTTAGTGTGTATAAAACCCATAGAAACATCAACTTCATATTTTTTCATTTTTAAAAATATAAAGAGTTATTGTGGGTTACACATAAGTTTCAGATATACGCAATCGCGGACTTTTATTTAGAACTCTTTATGGTAAACAATACTGCCATACATAATTTCTACATAACTGTAACAATTTCCGCATCGTTCTACAAAATAAGTAACCCGAGGTGTGCCGTATATCGCTAGTATAGTTTTTTGTAAAATATTTGTAGGAAATATGGACAAATTGTAATGTATTAGGATTTTTAATAAAAAAAAACTATTTATAAACGAAAATCGCATTAAAATCCGTTCAGTAGTTCTCGTGATAAACGTTTAAATTATAACTCGCGTGAACAAACCAATTTAATTGATCTCCTTTATGTATGAGTGTCGATACTAAGTAGAGGTCTATGTCGAGATAACTTTCCATACATCCGATTTAAATAAAGTATAGCCTATAGCCATCCTCGATACATATACTATTAGATTCAAAAAAAAAAAATTCAGATCTGACCAGTACTTTCAGAGATTAGCGCGTTCAAACAAACCAACTCTTCAGCTTTATAATATTAGTATAGATTACTTTGCAAGAAACATCCAACAAATACATTACAAAAAAAGGAAAATAAATAACAACAATATTTCGTACAATATTTATTCCACAATAAAATCACATTCAAAACTCAAGCATTCTTAACAATTGTGAACACAAAACAAAACCTAAAACACTAACAAATACCTACAATTATTATTTAACTGTTCTCCCAATACCCATTTATGTAAAGAAAGCAAGCACATTTCTGTATCACAGCCAATATGCGCCCACTAAGGGTGTAGTTTATTTCATATACAAGTCCCGCAAAAATTCAGGTCATATAATCCAACAACCTAAATCCGCCGCTGTGTTTATTTATAATTGAACCTGGCAATAAGGCAGACGGGCTACCTGATGGAAAGTAGTCACCGTCGCCTGTGGACATTTGCATCATCAGAGGAGTTGCCAATGCATCGCCGGCTTTGAAGGGGAGCTCTTTTCGCACCTTTCTTGAAGAGCCCTATGTCATAGCGCTCTGGGAATACCTCAGGAGGAAGCTTTGATTATGCAGTGCATTACGAGTGCGTGCGAGAATCCTTTTTAGAAGCTTTGATGAATTACTAAAAAGTATTGCTTGTCATGAGCGTATATGTGTCCCTTATTAAAACGGGTATAAGTCTCATTATTGCCATATTTCATTTACTAAAATTGTTACAAAAACGGACGCTTCGAGAGATCGCTCGTTAAGGATATTGGACGTGGCAGTTTTTGTAGCAAATTGGTATAAAAAGTCAACTTGGCGCAAATCAGACTTACACCCGTTTCCGCTAAGGACACGTACACTTTATGTAACAGATATTATCGCTATAGTTGGGCATTCACGTTACGACGGTCGCACAGACTGTCGCACAAACTACGGTCGTATGCGACAAGTTCGATCGTGAATGGCTTGGTCCTAAGGTGCACTGTACGACCAAGGTCATGTCGCAGGTTCGTTGAAGTATTCAACTTGAACTGTCGTTGCGACAGTCCGTGCGACCGTTGTAACGTGAATGCCCACCTTAATTTATTAAATTTGGTTGTTAAGTTTTAAAAGTTCCGAACTACAATGGATGCGAGATTGTACATAATATTCCGAATTATACACCGAATTTCCGCGGTACTTGTATAGTTATTTAAAGAGAAGATAGTTAAAACAATGCTGATAGAATAACAAAAGAAATGTCGAATGAAAGTCGCTTAAAGAATAATGTTATTGCACGTTATTTTTTGTATAACAACTACCTAAGATCAATAATGAATACTATTCATGATTTTATGCACTCATTGACTCATAACATAGACGTGGGGCCTTTTAATATCGATAAAGTAGAAAACAAGCATGCAGTCCACCTGTTGGTAAGTGGTCACTGCCGCCTGTGGACATCTGTAATCAACTACATACAGAACATGGGTTCCATCTGAAGTCAATCACAGATGCGTTGCCACTCCCGAGGACTATGATGGTCGCCTCGTGTGAAAGTGTGCCGGCAACCACACCCTTCTATCGAAACGCAAGAAATGATTCACGCTAGAAATAGGTGTGGCGATGGAACTTCCCCGGTCGAACTACACTGGTTCTACCACCTTAAAATATGAATTTAGATTTCTGTTCTGAGTTTTGGTGTTTGTATGAATCAATGGCACCCATAACACAGAAAAATTCTTGTATGGAGCTATAGTATAAACTAATTTGAGCGTACCCCAACGTCCTGTTCAGTCAATGTATGCAGTATGTAATGCTAATGATTTAAATACTTCATAAAGGCATTCGTTACTAATTAGTTTCTCTCACTAATCGTTCATTCTACGATAGGGCAATTGGAAAGACCAGGTCTGTACTGAATGATAGGAAAGGATAGATCGATGTTAGAAGTGATGGGTGTTAATTTAACAAATTATTATAACGGTAGACTCGGGCAATGTAACCTTTGTTTTTTTTTTTTTTTATTTGACTGATGTAGCAAACGAGCATGCAGTCCACCTGATGGTAAGTGGTCACTACCGCCCATGGACATCTGTAACGAACTTCATACAGAACATGGGTTCCATCTGAAGTCAATCACAGATGAGTTGCTACTCCCGAGGACTATGATGGTCGCCTCATGTGAAAGTGTGCCAGCAACCACACCCTTCTAACGAAACGCAAGAAATGCTTCACGCTAGAAATAGGTGTGGCGGTGGTACTTCGAACTACTGTTTATAATAGAAATTAGTAATAAAGCAGTCCCATGGTTGTGAGTGGCCACTCATTGTCATTAAACCCAGATAAGATTTGTCCTAAGGTTAATGCGTTAGCCCTTAAGGTTGAATCTCGGGTATTGAGATGGCATGCATAGAAAATTATATCTCCCTTACCCCATAACCCTTCAGACTTATGCCTTCTATGTATTATTGTAGATTCATACATTAAATTATGTCAATATTTGCCTTTCTTCTTTTGTATGTAGGAGTTTTATGTCCAATGTTATTCATTTATTGCAGTCACATAAACTGCTAAAAACAAGACAGCATTCAAAAAGTCAAGTATATATGGGAGAGCAAACAAGCATCCATAAGTACCCTCATACATCCATAAGTATGCTCACAAAGAACAGAATTTCCATCCCAAGTTAATCACGGATGAGTAGCTACTCTCAACGAATACGCAAGACTGTGTCTAGGTTTCGGTATAGAAGTATAGGTATTAAGCACCTAGTAAGTACCATTATTGGTGAAAAGTATTTTTTTATAACATTGGTCATGTAAGAAAAATATTTGACCATTTTATATGTAAAATTCACCGCAAACGTCAACCCTCAAAGGTTACATTGCCCGGAGTCTCTCCACAAGGGATTCATTCCACGTCCTCCTCCTGTAGGACTCCGCCCCCAGCCCGCATGCTCAGACGGAGACGCTCGGTCACCTCTGGGAGCTTCTTCAGCAACAGGTGGAAGATGGGGGCCGGCATCGTTTGTTGCAACACCTGGAATGCACAGATACAATCATTTGTTTGTAACCTATAGTTGCATATGGTATTCATGTTTTCTATTTCAAATATAATATAATAATATTAACCATCGCCATACGTGTTTATTTCAGTCATTTTTTTCTTCATAGGCTTGTAATATCTTGAAAATAATATATGAAATAATAAGACAGTGTTGCCATATTCTTTTATCGCCTAGAGCAATACATTTTTTTACCGACTTCCAAAAAGGAGGAGGTTCTCAATTCGACAGTTTTTTTGAAGTGAAACTTCTTTAGGCGCATGAGGGTAAAATTTTTACAGATGAAACGTCACGCCGGTATGCAACGGAAGTGTCGGAAACGAGAGAGAGAGTGATCGAGACCGATTGAGAGAGAGTAAGACAGGGCGAACGTAGCATGAGCAACTAGCCGTGGAGTGAGAGTAGGGAGCAAGCGAGTGAGAAAGATTGAGAGAAAAAGTGAGACAGAGCGAACGTCGTATCACGCCTTATTCCCTTCCTCTTAATCTTGGAAATTTAAAGTTTTAGATTTGTATAAATATAAACAAGATTTATAAATTAGTTCGCCAAAGAAGTTTCACTTCTGACATGTGTACTTTGTACGCACGCATGTTTTTTTTTAAAGAATTAATTTATCGTTGTACATAAAACGCTTACGACCCCCCCCCCCCCCTCTTCTGTTCTAGATTAAGATTTATTCTCTTCAAGAAGGGCTTTTTTTGTTTATTTTCGACAGCGTGACAAAAGTGTCTTACAGCTATAAATCCATAATACTCACCCCCAACAGTTGTTGCGTCTGTCCGCACACCGCGACCGCCTGGCCCAGGTGCTCAACACCTGCATCCAGGTCTCCAGCGGCCAGCAACTCCTCACCCAGCTGGATCTGGAACCAAAATTGTTATTATCAGCTTCAATTCTGACTTACTGTGACGACCTAGACCGAGATAGTGCCACTGCGTTCTGAATCACGCTATCGAAGTTTTCTCAACGTCCTGCATATAAATTAACTACGAACTGAGATTTTGAGCAAAACCACTTTCCCTCCTCCTTGGACTACAAGCCGTAACAACGAGTTTTCGTTTCTAGTTAAGTGACCGAAATATTTTCAAAAGCACATCTGGGTCGTCGTAGATTGTCTTTAATTTTTAGTTCTATAAGAATTTAATTATTGGTACGGTGAGCAGTCCAGGAAATTCGGAGCAGCCGTCAAATATTGCACTGCGATAAGTCCCTTCCTAGTAGTTTGTTTCAAACCAATACCTGTTGGAGGAAGAACCTCTGCATAGCCTCGTGGTCGTTCATGTCTGGAAGCGGCCCACCGATGTTGCGCAGTCGCGATGAATTCATTTGAGCTTTCTGGCGACCTGGGAACAATACCAGTTTGTGTACAGTCAGCGTTGCCCGATTTAATTTTTATCAAGTCGGGATTTAGAAACTTTTTGATTGAAGAAAGCTGGTTTTATAGTCAAAGGGACACGACGGACAGGGGCCGGAGGATCTACATTTGACGACCTTTTTAACCGACTTCCAAAAAGGAGGAGGTTATCAATTCGTCTGTATTTTTATTTTTATTTTTTTTGACTGTCAAATCTATTTATATATTAGTATAGATTTGGTGATATTTTTTGTTGACAAACTACAGTTCGACTTAATTTGTGTAGATTTATAGATTTGGCGAACTTTTTTGCAAAAGTCCAGTCGTTCCCGAGAAGCGGGACTAAGGCTGTCCCGCGCGGGACATTTAATTATGTACAAAAAATCGGGACGTCTCACCAAAATCGGGACAACTGGCTGTATACAGTACGCAATTTATGTATAATTTCTTCTTTTTTGTATGTATGTAATGTAGATGTAGCACACGAGCATGCAATCCACCTAATGATAAATATGGTCATTCCCATTCCTAGACAACTGTAGGTAATCAAACCCAGATTGCATTACTATAACACTACATAGTATAAAACGAAGTTGATTCCCGCTGTCTGTCCCTATGTATGCTTAGATCTTTGAAACTACTCTGCAGAATTTAATGCAGTTTTTTTTAAGAGATAGAGTGATTCAAGAGGAAGGTTTTTATGTATAAACCATGCATAATATATTGGAGGAACACTAATAATTTTAGATTTTTGACTTTTAGGCGGAAGGAAGTTCACCGGGTCGGCTCCCATCCATCCATCAGCCTTTTGATGTCCACTGCTGAACATAGGCCTCCCCTAAATGGCGCCACTCCAACCGGTCCTGTGTCCTCTGAATCCAACGGTTTCCCGCTGTCTTCTTCAGGTCATAGGTGACCTGAAGACCGAGTCAGCTAGTTAACCATTAATTCGTTGCTACTGCCTACTAAGCTACATCAAGACTCCTCCTACACCATAGGGACCATAGGACTCTGGAGATGAGCATATTCACACTTAGAACCTTATAGCTATGCCAACTGGTCACCGTTCCATAGATTATCTCTTATCACTAGTTAAATCAATTACCCAAATATTAATTATACAATATACAGTTTCATAGTTTCATTACTGTTAAGTGAACACTAACAAAGATATTATTCAAGAAAATTTTATAAAAGTCTGAATTTATGTGTGCAATTATAATTGGATAATTGGTAGAAACTAGAAAAAAAACAGTAAAAGATATGAGGATTCCTTTTGGACGCTTCATACATTACATAATTTTGCAAGCAACTCAATTTACAATCCATACTAATATTATAAATGTGAAAGTGCATTTGTTTGTTTCTCTTTCATGTCGCCACATAGCTATTGTATGATATGGTTTATATGCTGGGAGATAGTTAGGAGGGCAGAGAGTGACGTAGGCTACTTTTTACCACGCTCTCTCATTCCCATGAGAATATCAATGTTTTGTTAGTTTATACATATTTAGTAGTTGCAGACGTTGTTAATAGATGGCGTTAGTAAAATTCATTTGCAAGTTCTGTATCACGCTATCAAATGCTAAAGTTAATTCCCCTTGATCGTGCGAGCGAAGCTGCGGGTAAGAGCTAGTTACCAATAAAGTAAAGTAGTACTACTACTGAGAATTGGTATTGAACAAAAAATAACAAAGAAAAATCTATTGTTTATATGCCCCCATTTTACAAGTTTCGCTTGGTTGCAATACAACTTAAATTTGAATCGTTTATTTTTTAAGCCAAGCTAAATCACAGAATAACTGATTTTAACTCTCACTCAGTAATATTGTTTTTGAATTTATACTTCCTTTCGCGCTTCTTTTCCATTGGGAAGTTGCTTAACAATCGCTCATATTTTCTACTAAAAGACGTTTTTTTAAGTGAACCTTAGGAGCAGAATGTGCATATTAACTGGAATGGTAGTATATTCGCACCACTGATAATTAATTGGCCTTATTTTAACCATAGGATTGCAACTATAGCTTCTAGTAAGGCATAACTAAAAACATAAATTAACAATATAGTAATAACACCATGAACAGACAGCTGTACTAAGATTTCTACCTTTAAAATCCAGCGGTATTTTATAAAACTCTTGCCAACTATATAAAAATATTGGTCTCAACTCAGCAATTCAACTTCACGCATTTGCTCCTGAGAATTTGTCTAAATATTCACCAAAGAATAGTGCTACTAGTCAAATATAACTCCAATTAACCACATGGCCAATATAATACAAACAAAAAACCCAAATTGCTTAAAAATAAATTACAAAATAAACTAAGTATAAAGTTTTGTCTAGATACCTCCAAGTCCAGTAACATTTGCATAATAAAACATAAAAAAACAACTCAACTGAAGAAATAAGCAAAACAATAATTATCAAATCATAAATTCATGCAAATTAAGTAGAAGCACACTCTGAACGGTTTATATAAGATCATAAATTCATTTAGTAAACATCTCATGTACGAGAGAAAGTGTTATCATTTATATGCTACCAAGCCATCCGAGCGTGTCTATTATCTATTCCTACTAAACAATACATGCAATATCAGATATTATACAATTAGAACCAAATTAGTTTCACACCGCACTATTGTCTTGCAATCACTGTGTTGGGGACAAAAATGTAATACTAGTTTATTCTCGTGGCTTCGGCTGCAACTTTTTGCATAAAAGAGTTGGAAATACATACATGATCACAATCTTTTGAATATATGGTATTAATAAGAATAAAATTCATTTATTCGTTTTATGCTGTGGCCAGTTTATTCAAATTGAAAATTCAATTTAATGGAAATACTTAAAATTTTTATAGAGTAAAGGAATTAATGTTACCTAAAGATACCTCACATTCTACACTTACAGCCCCATACAAGGATTTTATTCTGTGAGTTCTAAATAAATAATTGACATACCTGTATGAGCGGGCATTAAACCGGGAACACACTGTTAGTCAGCCAGCTACTATATTGCCTTTATTACCCTTCAAACTGTACATTATTTAAAATATTATATTTCTCTTTATTTCTTTTCTTATATAATTCTTACTCGTTAACCCATTATTGTCTCACTGCTGGGCACGGGTCTTCTCTCAGGATGAGAGAGTTTAGGCCATAGTCCACCACGCTGGCCAAGTGCGCATTGGTGGACGCGCTGGCCAAGTGCGAATTGGTGGAGTATATAATTCTTAGGGGTGAGCCGTATAATCCCTCAGTGCTTGAGCTGATTGCGCTGAACGTTCCTGACGACTATATAACGTGGCGACGAAGGAAACTGTTTGCAATACCTAGGTGTAGGCTCTTACTTGTGAAGGAGTCTCCTTTAAATAAATCAATGACAAAAGTTTGGTGGCTAGAAAACAGACTATAGATGTTTTTTGGATGCCAAGAGCTGTACATCACAGAATGGCATATGATTATTTTGCGAAGCTAGACAAATTAATTAGATTAACTCTGTGATGTTTGCCTTAGCATGTAATAATAATGTTAAATAAATAAATATATCAACTGTCTGCTAGTGTAGGCTTACCCTGCACACTGTAAAGATGTGGACCATTCTAATTGGATGTCTCATTAAAACATTGGATTGGAGCAAGTTGATATCATGAAACAGAATATAAATTATATTACAAATACAGCAGAGACATGATAATTGGGAACCCAGTGATCTAAAAACAATCATTGTTTATGTTTTTGCTTATATGCAAATATCTCCTACCGGCATTCGCAAATAGGAATATTGTTTTTTTTTCAGTTTCTGGTGTCAAAGTCTAGAGAATCTAGATGCAGTTCGACATAAATATGGCGACCTTTTTTTGCAAAGCACTGCAATTCAATATTCATAACATCTGCACAATTCTTAAGGATGTAAATATCTAAAAACATACAACAGAGAATGCTAATATTTCATAGATCACTACAGTGTAGAGCAGCAACTAGGATATTAGTGATTGCATAGAAGTTGCATCATGTTTTAACTTCTCTCTGCATTTTATCATACCATCAAAAACTGGGCTTATAGGGGCAACATGTTTTTGAACAACAATGAATTTGTTCCATCATCAAGAATTCAACATGTTTGAGTTTCGCATTTGATCACTACATCTATCTTCTGAGAATCAGCTTAATCAACGTGGAGCCCTATAATAAAGCTTATAAATAACTTTACTTCAAACAATAAATTAAGCATTCAGTAAATTCAGTCTCTGGAGAGAAGAATCTTCGAGATGGAGAGAAGCATCTTAAAATTGAGGAGAATTCATAAAACAAAAAATAAAGACATCCGTAAGAAAACCATTATAGCTGATGCACTCCAGTATAGTATGATACACTGAAAAAAGATGGACACAGCAAGCAACAAAGTGGAGAGGTCCAACAGGTTAATGGAGCTTAGGTTGTTAAAGAAAAAGATGGGTGGATGACATCGGGAATGTGGCAGGAGATGATGGGAAAATACTGCAAAAAACCGCAAATGGCTTCTAATGGAGGAGGCTTTTACCCTAGAGGAGTCCCTAGAGGAGGACATAGCATCAAAGAAGGAACAAACTAGAATTATGTAGTAAAGCAAAGCTATAAATAAATTCAGTCTCTACTGTATACAGATAATCAATTTGATTATCAGTATGATGCAATCTGAGCATCAGTGAATTTATCTATCGAAAAAAAACATATGTGAAGTGAAAAATATTGTAGTGCCTATTTATAAAAATATATCAATATAATTTATACATATTTTACTGTTCACATGAAAAGCACCGTCTCCTACAGGCTGAGACTTCTAAAAATCTGAGAATGTTTTTAGAATATCCATGATTGTTGTACAGAGCAGTCATTATGCCATTCACACCATGGGTTCTGGGTATGATCTCTGGAGAGATGGATATCTGAATAGCGAAATTAGATTTTCTCTTGAAAGAAAGAATACAACATAACAAAAAAGACAAACCCGCTGAGTTTCTTGCCGGATCTTCTCAGCTGAGGTGGTGTTCCGATCCAGTGGTAGTGTAAAAAAAAATGTGTAACTGACAATTTGTAAGTGTCCTCTAGGCCTATACAAAATAAAGACTATCTAGGTCTCATCTAGGTCTATGATTCGGAATTTTGAGTTTGCACATCTCCATAGTACCCATGACACATGAGAAAATTCTATTATTCTATATTTCTGTAGGACTATGAGCATAGAAAGTATTTGTTTATAAAAATACTAAAATCAGCCTACCCTAGGTGTTTGATCCTTTGTATAGCAGATCTTAGAATCTAATAGGTATAAATAAATTTAAACTTTTGTAGAAAAGCAAGTTGTCTCTATTACTATAAATATCTATTTATAAAAGCAAAAGGTTCCTTGCTTTTAACTAATCTTTACAGAGCCTGATAATTTAAAACTAGAAACAACAAATTTTGACAATGAATTCATATTACGACTTAAACAACCACTAATAAGAATTCATTAATAATTTACTCCTAAGGAGTTAAATGTTTATCAACTAGTAAATAAATAAAAGAATAAATATATAACACAATAAATAGTCTTATTATTATATCTAGCAAAGAGAAACTATGTCAGTCGACAATTGAAGAAGATTTATAGCGGTCTAAAAATAATATTATGAATGAAGGGATAATTGGCAGGTGTCTCAATGCCGCTCAACAGATGCGCGCCCCCAATAATGTTTACATTCGAACTTTATACTAACTTTTTTCATAATATGTACACGATAGAACGTAGGAACGAAATTTTTAGGTTGTAATTATACAACAGATGTTAATCTCATCGCATGTTCCCTATTATCTAGAAGTCTTCGTACGTGTTAACATTCGCAAACTGCGTTTAATTTAAATTACTTGAAATACTCACGTTCCCTCAACTTCTTTTTGAAAAGAGGATCCTTTCGACGTTGCTGGTCAAAATACACGCAGTAGCCCAGAAAGAGTGTGCCGGCTATTCCAACCGCAATGCCTAGTGTAGCACGAGTTATCTCCATTTTTGGTGTTAAAAATAAAACAAATTTTCATACAACGAAATATAAATTAGCTTTTGTTACAAAATTTCACAACTCTTCTGGCTCCGCCGCCATGAAGCAGTGTTGCTATATATAAATGAAAAGTGAAAAGATCCTTTGTGATAGTGTTGCCTCCATTTGCTTTTCAATGCCCTTTTTAAAAGGAAACCACGTGTAAGATTGAACATAGCTCTCACTTCGTTGAATCGATTAGTACCTTCAGTGACTTCATGACATTCAGATTTTTTTTTTTAAAACTGTTTTTTAGTATCAGTTAAATTCCTGATTATACATCTATATAAAAAAATTACACTGTTGGATGTTTGCCCTCATTGGATACTGTTGGTGCCTCAGTGGTAGTAACTTAGTATTAATTTTGAATCAACGTTACATTACACAACATGGAAAGATGATGTTCTAAGCTATTGCAATGTAACATCGTATTTAATTCAAATTTATTAAAACAAATTCTGAAGTTTACGCTGATGTTTCTAATGATTTATTTTATATTCGATATAGATTGAGTTTAAGTTTTGCGTGCTGTACAAAAAGAATTGATTGACGTAATTTTGGCAACACTATCATGACATCAAGGAAAAAAAAGATTTGTAAATGTTGCCCAATGTTCAACCTACAACTTACAATTTTGATTCATTCAGTTTTATGGGTTTATCTAAAATATAAATTTTATATTCGAGGCACTGTACTATTTATGGCAGCCATATATATAAAATATGAATGATCAAAGTAACTTTATGATAATATATTTAAAAGTAATGAAAATAATCTATAGAAAATCTAAAATATTTTTAAACAATATTGCCATATTAAAAATAGTACCATGTACTCATGTCTGTATTTCAAGATTCTGTTTTCGTTTAAAATACTGTGAATAATTATATATGTCGAAAGACCCCTGCAAGAGATTTGCCTGCGACATCCAGAAATGTCTCTCTGGTAAGTTTTATCACAATAATTTCATTTATGAATCTTTACGCCGACACCCGACATGAATCCAGTCGCCATCTTTGCTTCACCCTTTCAGTCGCCTCCTCAGATTTGCGGGCGTTTCGTCGCCGTTTTTCAATGTTTTGCTCAATTAAATCATTACTGTTCGTATCGAAAGCCACGTAAAAGATTTCGCGTATCTTGAGTAACAGTTAAATGTGAAAATGAGTTTTTTCGGGTTCGGTCAATCTGCGGATATCGAAATCGCATTTGACGATGCTGATAAACGGAAGGTTGCCGAAGTGAAAACGGACGATGGAAAAAAGGAGAAATTGTTGTTGTATTACGACGGGGAGACGGTGTCCGGAAGAGTTAACGTTACGTTGCGGAAACCGGGATCGAAACTCGAGCATCAGGGCATCAAGGTGGAGCTAATAGGTCAAATCGAATTATTTTACGACCGAGGTAATCATCACGAGTTCATATCCCTCGTTAAGGAGCTGGCTCGTCCGGGCGACCTTTTGCAGCACACATCGTACCCGTTCGAGTTTGCGAACGTCGAAAAACCTTACGAAGTTTACACGGGCGCTAATGTCAGATTGAGGTATTTCCTGCGAGCCACGATTATTCGCCGCCTTACCGACATTGTAAAAGAGGTGGACATCGCTGTGCACACGCTATGCAGCTACCCAGATGTCCTCAACTCTATCAAAATGGAAGTAGGCATAGAGGACTGCCTTCACATAGAATTTGAATACAACAAGTCAAAATATCACTTGAAGGATGTGATTGTAGGCAAAATATACTTCCTGTTAGTCCGTATTAAGATCAAACACATGGAAATATCCATTATTAAGAGAGAGACCACTGGGTCTGGTCCAAACACATTCACAGAGAATGAGACAGTAGCCAAGTATGAGATTATGGATGGTGCTCCGGTTAGAGGCGAGAGTATACCTATACGAGTGTTCTTAGCTGGATATGACTTAACACCGACGATGCGGGATATAAATAATAAATTTTCTGTCCGTTATTACCTTAATCTCGTATTAATGGATACGGAGGACAGGCGTTACTTCAAGCAGCAGGAGGTCACACTGTGGAGGAAGAGTGATAAGTCCAGATTACCATTACATAATCCTCACCACCCACAGACCCTATCACATCCATCTAACATGATGACACAAAGACAGCAAAGCGCGTCCAGCGAGGAGAACTCTGCAAGAGGCCTTTCACCATCTCTTCCAGACAGCTCGCTTCAACGGTCCGTGTCTCCTCCCATGCCAGATGTAGAAAGACACAATGGTCCTGCAGAAATGGAACAGGAGCAACCGGACTTACTACCAAATAAACTTGCTAATGTGCACATTGAGAATCAGTTAGAAAAACCTGATGTTGCAGAAAAGCCAGAAATTACAGAGGAGGCTGTGGAGAGACCACTTGTGGCTGATAAACCACAAGTTACAGAAAAACCGCAGCTCGCAGAGAAACCAATCATAACAGAGAAACCAGTGTTAGAGAAACCGCAACTGGCAGAAAAGCCACTAGAAAAACCTCAGGTTGTAACCAAACCAGTTTTAGAAAAGGTCGTTGAGAAACCGCAAGTGTCAGAAAAACCACAACTAGCCGAGAAACCGCAGCTAACAGAAAAGCCAGTGCTATCCAGACCAGAGTGTGAGGCGGAGCCGAGTCAATAGCCTATATGCAAATGTGTGGTCATCACGACCGCCATTAGAATGAACTGTGCGTTTTCATATTTGAAAACAATTGTGTAGATCGTCAAATCCATATGTATATCCGATAGTTATGAAATTGTTATGCATTACTTAGATTTACTATCCATGCTGTACATATATACTATGTGCCAGATATGGAGAGTGAGTTTAAAAGCCTTAAGTGTAAGTGTAAATTGCTGTTTGCTAGACATGATAACTGTTGATATTGTCAGGAGATGTAATATTTACGGTAGAACGTCATACGTACTGTACGGTAAGTTAAGCACGTAATAGTCCTTGCAACTATGTTTGTGGTGCTTTCTAAGGCATGGGGAGAGCTGTTTGAGCTATTAGAGGGCTGGATAAACCTATGTTTATATAAATTCTGAAAGATTTGACTGAAATTCAAGTATCTTGATTGAAATTAAGGATGAAAAAAAACAGATTTCAAATCTTGTTGACAGATAGTATATTTACTCAACTGATTGCAGGCTTCTTTTTTATTTTATTGGTGTATCAAATGAGCATGCAGTCCAACTGATGGTAAGTGATCACTGCCGCCCATGGACATCTGTAAACAACTTCTGACATCTGTAAAGAACATGGGTTCTATCTGAGGTCAATCGCAGATGTGTTGCTACTCCCGAGGACTATGATGGTCGCTTCAGGTAAAAGGCTACTAACTAACATAAAATCTTGTAACCAAGTCCTTCCTTACAAAACTTAGACTTAATAAGGACTCATTTTATGTCAACAAAAAGTTATGAATAAAACACAACAAATGTAATTTATGAGCTTAAAAAACTGTTACTAGTTACAATGTTGCTAGTTTAGTTCATCAAGTCCTTTTAGAGTGTCTTTTAGAGACCCTTTTTTTCAGACTTTTTTGTAAGACTTATGACTACCTAGTTTTCTATCTATAGTTGGTACTGCTATGAACAGTTTAATTTCCAACACGGTGTGACATGTTCTTCAGGTGTTATTTACACACTTCAGCAGCTCTTCCCAAGTTTTCTTTAACAAACTTATCTTTTATTTACAAAGAAAATTGTTATTTATTTTGAATCACCGTTGGGCATGGTGTGCAAGAACTATTACAGAATGTCACATGAGTTTGTAAGTTAGGACACTAAATATGTCAGTATGCAACGAGCATTAGTGCTGTGATTCGTAGTGTCCGACCGAAGCTCCAGATTCGGCATTGGGTCAAAATACGACCATCAGCATAACCTTCGGCGAAATGGGTCGAAGGTTTTGACCGAAGTCGAAGGTTTATAGCAAGCGCAAAATTAAACAGACTAAATCGAATGTACGACACAGGGGTAAACGCATGCTCGGTAATGGACTTGCTGTGCCAGTTGTTTGAATTTCATATTGTTTTCAATTGTTTTCATTCAGCCAAAGATCTACCTTCGATCGGACACTATAAATTGAACACGGCATAAAGCACTGTTTATACCACAATAGAAGTTTTATAAAGTAGCAATTGCGTTGAAAGGGGGCGTATTGGCGCGCCATATCGTTCCTACGAGTAGATTGCATTCCGCCCGCGCTTTTTCAATCAATTTTATAGATAGTGTTTGTGGGTTTTAGGATTACTAACGATTTTAAAGCGATGTGTCACACATGATAGTGTTGGGGTAAATAATAAAAAGATACCATAGCAAGGTATTGATATAATATACTTGAATATGTTATTTTGTGCGCATAATTTAATCAAAACTAAATTCAATTGAGCTGCATTTCAAAATTAGAAACTAATTCTAGTAAGAATCTTAAGTAATTAGCTAAATTTCAAGCAAGAAAAATATACTTAAAATACAGATTACACACATAAAATTAAAATTGATATTATTTCAGAGGGGCTAGCTATAAAATTTCTAAACCAAATAAAGTATAAATCATTATGAACTAGGTAACTTAAAATTTGAGCATAGAAAAATAAAATTCGGGCATATTTTTTTTTGGTTACTGTTTAATATTCACGCATAAAATAAATAGCTTCTGCGTTCTGTTAGCTTTTGTATTATGAATTGAAATAAGTATCATTTATTTTTATTTACCTACACAGTACACACTTTAACAGCTTAAAAAATACGCGACCTAATGATTGTGTTATCGCTTGTTCTTGATAGAGCATTCATAACAGTAATGTTTAATAATTGCTGCTAATTTTTAACAATGTTGCATAACAAGCATTTTTTGTTAAATTTACATATTTTGCGTAGAACAGGAATATGTTCACTGGCAAGAGAGAAAAAGCAAATCATTAATTTATTATCGACTATTCTGAGCATAACGTTCTAATTTCAAATTCACCCGTCATTATAAGCCTCACGCATTTAACATAACTATGTTCATCTCCATGCTAATCCAATTTAATATGTTTAAGCAAATCTAAATTACCGGTTTTGGCTGGAAACATAGAAATTCATATGTATATTGGTTGAATCAAGGTCATCGCTTAACGACACTACCAACTTTAGTCCGTAAAAGGAAAACACTTGAAAACACGTACCGAATTACGTGAAGATAGGTGCATCTGTCTCGACAGTGACTAATTTTGTGATAATTTTTATTTTATAAAAAATACATCTTAGGAATTTGTTTAGTAAAACATCATACACAGAACACTTCAATTGAAATCCTCGTTATTTTTTAAAGTTTTTATTTGGGAAATGTAAAGATTTTTATGTACTATCTCAGTCCTCAAGAGTGTTAACGCATCATATTGAATATTCTTTGTAAATGGAGCTGATAGCAAAACTTTATTTGCTTCATTAAATAAAATAAAATAAACTCATTTCAGGGCAGTTTTTCTGTGCGAAAACGGGCAATTAGCATAATATATAATACTTTAATGTAAAAGAAAATGATAACTGAAATATCGTATACGTTAAATATATTACCGAACAATATGTGTTGTCGTCTCATATGTTGGTAACACGAACCAACTTTTTACTCGTTATGAAATGTATGATATTCACAAAAGTAATGTTCCATACGTCTTTGCTCATGCACTCGATAAGACACGGAAACCCTTATCGTAGTAAATCGGTCTCGTATTGTTTCCAAAGGGGGTTCCGCTTATCGAGTGAATTCTGAATGCATTAATGACGCTCATGCGGGTAGTATGACGCAGTGGTCCCTGCATTTCCTACTGCACCTTTAGCACAAGTTTACTATATTCCTCAAAATAAAATAAAAAACGTATTTTCGCTCATTATTTCAAAGTACCTACATACGTAACAAGTTTCGGCGAAAACGGGAGTAATGCTTGTTTTGAGGAAACATATTAAAAGTCGTACTACGGGTATTGTACAAACTTGAATAGGATTATGTATGAATGGATCGGAAGCGGATTTGGTTGTCAGATGAGTATTGTTCTACACTAAATTTGTTCAGAGGAAGTCTGTTTTGGGATTGATAATTAAGTTTAAATCCACATGCTATTTTTCGTATTACGTAAGAACCCTTAAACAGTCATATATTAACTGAAATAACTCGTGTTAGTAAAGCAAATAAGTAAAATACAAAATCTGCTATTCGGTCCAACGATCATACTTGTACATTATCTTTCAAAACTTGCACTTGTTCGGCAATAGGTGGCGTTGTTTATTAAAGTTGGTAAAGTCGCTCCAAGAATGCATTCGAGAGCTCGAGAACAGTTGACCCCACATCGTTCCATGAATGATATTTAATTGTGCATTATAAGATGCGAGTTAGCGAGGACGGAATAATTATTGACTATAACAACAATGCTAAGACGCATGTATTTAGTACAAGTCTAATTAGCTGCTACTTGTGATCTACGAAGGTTTTGTACTTCTTATCTGTGACACGAAATTATTAATGGTTATATTGTAATCTTGTTTATTTTTTTATTCATGACATTCCAAGAAATTGTGATGCTGTAAAATTATCATCGGCACTACTGGTAAATTTCGGCAAAATAATACAATAAGCGTGAACATTATCTAGCTTTCTATCGTGAATGAATTATTTTAGGGAATGAAAAACAATTTTAATTTAAAAATTGTCACCCGACCATGTAATATTTGTTTTCTAGAGGTTGTAAAAAAATGAAATTTTTCGTCATCCTGTTTTTATGTTACAAATAATGTCACAGAACACTTGGACCTACTTAGGCAACACAGAATCAACCCACACAACGACAGTTTTGAGAAAAAGCCATATTTGTCAAAATTTTTGTTTACTGTCTAATTTTAGGTTTTTTTTTTAATAAAATCTATTCATAATGTTGCACAAAATCATTTGTTCTATTTATACAAATATGATATTACTAAAAATCATCAACGTTTTTAATATTACAGGAGGAAAACTCGTTGGTTTCTTATTGCAAAAGTAGGTCCAATTGGATAAGACAAACTGTCTGAAAATGGTTAATAACAGGATTTTTACCTCCACGTTTTATCTTAATCTTTTTTTTTTCTAAAGTGTATAAAGTGTAATCTCTGCCGATAAAAATAGCAATAATTTGATAAGACTAACCGCAACTGATCATATGCCTTAATTATGTGTTAGGTTACACTGATTAGTGCAATTTAGTCGCTAAAATATTTTAAATGTGAGCTACTATAGCAATAAGCTTAGCACCTATTGTTTTAGAGCTTTAACCTTATTGTATTGGGCATAATTACGTCAATATTGGGTTGGTAATTTGTATAGAAGAATAAACTAGATTATAGTTGTATAAAATCGATGTTGTATTGTATTAAGTCTGGTAAGCGATGTAACAATAGTTTCAATCTGTATCGTTTATTGTTGACATGTTTTGGTAAATGTTCGTTTTTATATCGTTATTTTTGGTTCAAAAATAAGTTAAAATGCATAAAGTACTAGCTGTCCCGACAAACGTTGTTTTGCCATATAAAAAATAAAAAATAAATGTTAAGGGTGGACAACCCTTAAGGGGTATGAAAAATAAAAGTTGGCCGATTCTCAGACTTACTGAATAAGCATATAAAATTTGGTAAAAATCGGTCAAGCCGTTTCGGAGGAGTATGGCAACAAAAACTGTGACACGAGAATTTTATATATTAAATGAACAAATTAAGTAGTGCAGGGATGATCATGATTTACATTTAAACAAACCAATTTAATAGCAGCTGGCACTAAGTTAATTATGTGTTGCCAGTGGCCTATGGCTAATAGCTAGTTCTTGCGATGCTGTGTTTTGGTCTAGATTAATTTAGCTTACTTCATGGGCTGTATTTATCACGCTATCCAGGTGGTAAACGCTTTGTTAAATTGTTGATATGAAAACTATACACTTAATAGGTGTTACTAAAAGTACATTATGTGATATCTCAGTGTTTAAAATTCGCTGCGTGTTTTGGCGCTACTTAAAAGCTGCCGATTGTGTGCGCTTTAGACGTGTACGTTTTCTGTCTGGTTTACGTAACCGTTTAAGCCGGTGCCGTATTCTAATCTTCAATCTTTTACATTATACGCCGTTTTAAAAGGTTTATTAATACTTGTGATTGCAACTGTATCATTTGTTGGAGACCTCACTTATTTTTATCGGAGAACTTATCTATGTGAGTACTGTATCAATACTAGTGCCACGCCTCATGTTTTAGAATACAAATAGCTATTCTATTTGCAGCTTCATTTACCCACGTGTGACATAATAGTGAACAACGCTCTTACTCAGCTTCGGCATGTAATTCCAAACGCAAATATATGAGCGTATGTCGTAAAGATGTGACATGCTTACGTAGAATTTGCAAGCCGTTGTCGAATAAAATTTCGTCTATTTTTAAAATGGGCTTGGTTTAATAATGTGTAGGAATTTGGTCGTGCTATTCTAGAAATTGTGAAATCGCACTTGGTTATAAGTTCGTGTTGGCAAAGAAGGTTTGGAAAAACTGTTGCGACGATTAGAAATAATTTGTTTTCAGTTTAGCTGTAGGCAAATCCAGGAAATCAAGCCAGCAGTCAGTTTCCAATGTTTAAGTTTGCTCTTGCATTAATAATCAGCAGTTTTCGGTCCAAAGTAACCTCTTTCAAAGAGATATAAAATGTGCCCAAATTAACTTACTATCTTTCATCTTGTAACTTTGTTTAAATAGAATCAACGCAGTTTGTATAGCAATTGGAGGTTACACATTACACAAAGCACTTCATGTCACGAATTCTGTTTGTTAGTACGTTGTACATTCATACAGTTGTTCCTGTAAACAGTATGTGCACACAATCTGGTTTTCACGCTGGCCTCTTACCTACGTCAATTTATATCAATTGAATGTGTCTACCCACCAATTGAGTTGGTCAGGACACAAGGAAATGTCGCGAGACATCAATCGATGACTATTCAAGAGTACTAGACAACACAAGAGTACGACAACCACATCAATAGAGTAGAATACACGCAACGTTGATATTGGCTTAAAATATTTGTCTCATTTCCTTGTGCTGGTAGAGGGGATCTGAAATTCATCTGATTGTTACTTCAATCCGTAGCTAAAAAGCTATTTACGTTTATTTTGTAAACTAGATTTTTTTGCTGATGTTTATTGGGATTCATTGTTGCAGATAATAATATAATTCATAATTCCGCTTCTAACTTTTTGTTAAATCCTTCATCAATCTCTAAGTGTTATTGGTTGATTAATAAATAAAAAATCTACTGATTTGACGAATACAATAACTAATTATTACAACAAAATTGTTTACTTGATTTTTTGTAATATAGACATTTGAACATTTTAAACTACCACTATCATTGGGACAACAAACCGTCATTTCATTTGCTAAAGTCATGCATGAAAGTAAAGCATAACACTTGCTAAAAATACATGCTTTATTACGTTAAATGCTCATGGATTCGAATAAAATGTACCTTGCGCAAAACGGATATGCGTTGCGTAAATCTAGTATGCATTGCGTAATAGGCATTATGACAGGATTAAAGAGTTACTTATTTTAGAGAAAAAAATGTAGATATGATTTTAAAGTCACTCAGTTTTAAAACACACTTTGTTAAATTTTCGATAAAATATTGTAGTCTACGTGAAATGTTAATTTGAACGAATGACGTCATGTCTAACTACCAAGGCTCGGAAACCGGTTCTATTTCTAAACCGGTTTCGGTCATTGACCCCAAACCTAAATGAATATCGGTTAAAGGTTGTACCTAACCGGTTATTACCGGTTTATGCGAAGTACCGGTTTTTCACGAATTTAGGTTTTGGTTGCCATAATTAACCGGTTAAAACCAAGTTTATTAATATTCTACCGCGTTTTAGACATGCTCTGGACGCTGCGCTCACTATCACAAAGTATACGCAATCGCACGCGCTTAAATTTTTAACCGACTTCAAAAAATGAGGTTTCTCAATTCGACCGTATATATATATATATATATATTTATGTTTGTTCGCGGATAACTTCATCGTTTATGAACCGATTTTGAAGATTCTTTTTTTGTTGGAAAGGATACATTCCGGGAATAGTACCATGATAAGGAAACCAGGACCTGATGATGTCATTCTAGAGAAATCGAGGGGATATTTCAAAAATCGTAGGGGTGACTAGTGCGTTTGTTAATTTTTCTATTAAACAATTTAAAGTACTATAATATAATGAAGGTCTGGAGTCGATCTGATGATGGAGCCGAAAGACAGTCGAGGGAACTCCTCAACGATTTACAGCAATTACCTTGTGTTTGAGCTTGTTTAATTTGTATTGATGGAAACGTTACACCTGTCTGGTCTGATGATGAAGACGAAAGACAGTTAAGGAACTCTTCAACGGTTTACAGTAGCTACCTTGTGTTTGGGCTTAATTCATTTATATTGATGAGAACTTTGCACCCATATGGGTTTTAAATGTCATTATTTAAATACAAATATCACTATATAGTCACTAAAAAGCGTGAAATAAAAACTTTTTAACAAAAAATATCTACCGACTTCAATGTCACTAAAAGTCTAAAATAATTTCTATTAATTTTGGTTTAGAACACACTTAGTACTTAGTACATAGTCCCGAAGTCGGCGCTCATATAGGACATAGTGCCGTCCAGCGATATTTGTTTAGCGGAGCCCTGAGCCTCCGAATGAGGCCTACAGTGAAGGACAACGTTTTAGCGCTGTAGGCCATCACTGACAACACACATTGCTTGAATAACTTAACTATTGACAAATTGAATTGTGGACGAGAAGATACTACGTAATTTCCCGAACGCAGCCCAGCCGAGTTGGATTCTTCGAGTGACCTCCCTCTCAAAGTTGGACTTACCTATCCGTTTGTCCCAGGCAAATATACTCGTCAACAACTTCGAGAGGAGTGCCGTCAACAACTACCAGTACGGGTGTGACATGGACATTAGACATGATTTTTGTCTTGTCCATGTTCATCTTAAGACCCACCCGTTGTTGCACTGTTAAGGTCGCCTAGCATAGTGCTGAGGGCCGTCAGCGAATCTGCCGAGATAACTATATCATCGGCAAATCGTAGGTGTGTGACGTGTTTGCCATTGATGTTAATGCCAAGACCTTTCCACTCCATCAGATTGAACAAATCTTCCAACGCAGCGGTGAACAGCTTCTGTAGTTCTTCAAAAGGGTTTCATTGCCTGTTTTGAAGAATAGCACCACTACGCCTTTGCCTTCTCTTCCGGGGAGGTCCCGCTATTGATGACAGAATCAAACAACTTTTGGAGCGCCACTAGTACCGGTTTACCACCAGCTTTTAGCAGCTCTGTTGTGATTCCGTCATCTCCCGGTGCCTTGTTGTTTTTCAGCTGTTTGAGAGCCTCTCTTATCTTGTACAGGCTGACGTCCGAGAGGTCCTCAGTATAGTTTCGGATCAATTTGGCACGTTTGTCGACGGCCATATTACTACAACTGTCCGTAGTGTTTTTTAATTTCTCCCAGAGCATCGGGTTTAGACGAAACTATAGTGTTCGAGTCTGTCCTCAACCTCGTCAGCAGGCTTTGCCCAACGCACAGGTCCCTGGCGAACACTCTTGAGCCTGGGTTTTCGCTCAATAGCGTCTTTTATGCAATGGGTGTATGAGCACGCCAATCGCGTCGCCTACTCTGAGAGATCTGATTATTGAGCAGTCCGTATTTCGACATTGAGGTTGGAGACTGCACACATAGTTCTCGCCTCTCCCTCATAAGCCCGAGACCTAGAGACACCACAGAGACATCATTAAATATGTGCCGTTTGTCTGTCTTATCCAAGTCCACTTTCGCCCTCTTCTTGAAGGAAGAGTTTATCATAAAGAAGTCTTCCCTCTCCAAGAAGTTGGCAAGCAAGTGACCTCGGTGGTTCCGTTGTCCAATTCCAATTCCTTCCGCTCGCCATCATTCCGTGTGCCTAATCTGGCGTTAAAATCCCCCCATAACAACGGTTAAGTGCGTCTTGAGGTATGTATGGCTCTACTTACGTCCTCATACATTATCTCATAGTCTGGGTGTGTCGAAGTCGGCGCATATATGTTTGTACCTGTATGACCTTCAGCGAATACCGTTTAGATATTTTGAGTATAAGAAACGCTACCCTTGGCGACACACTGTCGACTGTTACCACGTTGTTGACGAGGGATTTGTGGACGAGGAACGCATCACCACCCTGGGACAGATGTTCGCCCTCCCGGTGATAGAACAAGTTGCCTGATTTTAGGATTATCGTGTCCTCTGCCTGTCTTCGGACTTCAGACAATCCCAAAACACTCCAGTTTAACTTGTGCATATCGTCGTCCAGCTCCTGTATTTCTCGGTACTCAGTGTCCTGATGTTGGATGTTGCCAGGTGCAGAAGTCGTCGATTGCGGTAGACGGATCTCTGCCGGAGATTCTTAGCACCCCCTGCCCCGCCGTTACCTTCACCGCTACCGTAGCCTGGAATAGCGGGCTGGGACTGGGGGCCGGTTTCTCTGCACCTGTCATTTTGGGGATTTTGCCGATAGTCACCGCGCCTGGCAAACGAGTTGGTGACCGCAGTAGGTGTAAGAATTACGCAAGGAGATGCTGCTGCCCTTCTCACGGATTTTTGTTACTTATTCATTCCTTTTCTACTTACCACCTTTGAGTTAGAGTCTGAAAAAAACGCGCCTACAGAGTTATACGAAGTTAACAAAAATTTTCTTTTAATATATTTACAGTAAAAAAAAACATGAGAATCCTTTAAACCAATCCTTTAAACTTTGGAGCGCTGTAGCAGCGTTTTAGATGTATAAAATAAAAAAATATAGTGAATAATTTTCCTCAAAAGATCATCTACAAGATGGGCCTGAAGTATTTCTTTTTTTTGTAAAACATATAAAAGTTGTAGAAAAATAAAGAAGAAAATATAAAAAAAATCTTAGTTTTTTGCTTATAACTTCTTTAATTTTTAAATTAGGGCAATAAGTTATATAAACATATCTGTAGGCGAAACAATTTGCTACAAATTATGACTAACATTTTTTTTGTAAGATGCATAGTTTCCGAGATATCTCGAAAAAGTGTTTTTACCCTTTTTTCGACCAGTGGCGACCCCACAAACTTGGGGTTAAGCTTCTCTAAAAAATTCAAAACTCATGTAACGTTTGAATGGACTATTATTATTATGATTAAATTAGATTTTACTTCCACTGTCCTGTCAAAATTTAACGTTTTTATATTTTTTCTGAAAACAAAAGTCATAATTGAGAATTTTCTTAACACTTTTTTTTCGATTCTTCTACTTATATTAGCTAGGTAATAGTCACCATTATTCTTATTCTAGTTAATAGTCACCTTTATTTGGCATGTAATAAATTACCTTACTTAAATTTAAATATTCTTTTTAGGTATTTACAAAAATAATGAGATGGTTACTGAAAGATAAAAGAGGGTGAACGACAACGTTATACAAAATTGAAGCGAGTGCGATTGCGTCTAAAAACTTTGTGATAGTGAGTGTTCATTATGAGGCACGTCAAATCAATACGAATAAACTAACAACCATCCATCCATCCATCCATCCACCAGCCCTTTAAGGTCCACTGCTGGACATAGGCCTCCCCTAAATGAATCCAAGTGCCTTCTGAATCCAACTAACAACAATGGATGATAAATTGATAATAGTATGCGCCCGATGCGATGCTTCGGCGTAAACATTTCAAAACATGAATCTATCCGATTCACTCCAGTTTATTAAAAATAGGAATTATGGAATTAACCGGTTAATTTGGGTGACCAAACCGATCGTACAAAAGTACCGGTAACCTTTATCATTTGGGTTAATTATAAACCGTTCACCTGTTTAACCGGTAAATGAAAGAACGATTATATTTACCGGTATTTAATCGAAATTAACCGGTATTTTTAAACCGGTTCCGAGCCTTGCTAACTACACGTCACCATAACTACATGAACTTTATTTGTAATGTTGAGGAATGACGTCACTGGCAGACGCCATGACACCTGTGTTTTCGCGCTTATTTTAAATTAGGTAGAAAGTTATTATTTGCGTTGAAACTTAGTTTATTGATAATGTTACTCCATATTTGAAAAAGTAAAGATTTCAAAGACTGTCATAATGCCCATTCGAATACCTGTTAGGTAAATCGAGTATGCGTTACGCAAATCAAGCACGCATCCTGCACTTGATGCTAATAGGAAGAATAATGAATAGAACGTCATTAATGTAAGGTAAAGTTTTGATGCTTTGAACTTACAAGGAATATAATTTAATTTATCATACATGGCGATCCGTTAATGAATCTAAAAGACTACTGTCTGTAAAAAGTATACTAAAAGTATGTAACTAAATAATTATAGTAACTTAGATTTTAAATTATTGTTGACTGTGGATACATAGAATATAAAATTTAATATAACTAAACATGTAAAGATTTGTGTTTCTATGATACTTTATCGAAATTATATAAAACCTGTAACTTATTTATTCCATTGTTAGGCTTTTTTATTTTCTATTGTACTAAATATGTGATCCACGGTTGGCTATTAAAAGTAAAAAAAATAGTTATTATTAATCATTTTATTTTATGTAAATTAGGAAAAGTCCATATAATATTATGTAACATTCTGTTATATTATAACCTTCAAATCGTTTGATTTTTAGTATCTTATTGTAAATGAAATGTCTTTTTTTCTAAGGAGATAAGAGCATGTCGATTATATCATATTGTTAATAAAATATATGTATAAATTGCTGATTTTGTATTTTTATTTTATTTACAAACCTTTACCTGTACGCGAGATAAGTTACACCACTAAAATTCAAATGTGTATGTGTGTATATAAGAACTGGCTTAAATACTATTTTTTTACTCAGCCCTATATTCTATATGAAGTTGCTTGCAGATCTGCAAAGACGACAATGACCAATTACCGTCAACTAGACAGTATGCTCATTTGCTACTTTAATATTATGGAAAAAGTATAAAATTTCATACGTAAAACTATTATCTTGTATACAAATACAAGGTCAGCTAAAAATAAGCTTTTATTCAACAAATATTGTCGTTGAACGGGCGACGACCTTATCAGGCCCGTAATGATTTTTATGACCATTGAAATAAAATGTGTAGCATTCAGATCTTTTATACAAATTGTTTTAACTAATTAATGCACTATTTTACAAGCAGATAATTATATGGAAGTAAGAAATCTGTACCTATTAGAAATTATGTTGAAGTACCCAATGTTTCGCACCACCACTGTCCACCAATTCGCACTTGGCCAGCGCGGTGGACTATGGCCTAAGCTCTCTCATTCCGAGAGAAGACCCGTGCCCAGCAGTGGGACAGTAATGGGTTGACGACGACCCACTGTTTTTTTTAAAATAAATTCAAAAAAAGCATTATAATATTTCTTTTTTGTAAGGATCATAGTTAGCGGATTATGAAATTATGCTGATTTCTCATATCAACATCTTGTGCTCCATTTAGGAAATGTCTGCAGAAAAGTATACGTACATTACTTATCCTAAGATACATTACTTATACTAGGATTGCTTTATGTTTTACTTGGGACTAAGTATACCCTGTAATTTTTGGTGTCGTCTGTAATTATCCTTCTAAAAGTTGAAGTAGTTAGCGCCACTATTTTTAGTTTTAAAATAAGCCCCCCAAAATATACAATAAAGAAATGGGACGGATAAACAAGTAATATGTTTACCGATCGGTGTTTTATAAATGACTGATAGACTTCCAAGTTATTATTATTAGTGAAAATTATACACTTCTCGGGCTTATGATGGAGCGATGTAAATTAATGGGTAAGGTGATTTACCTTGACCCTGCAACGCCAAGGAGATTAAAATTATGTAAAAAGTATAGAAAACCGCTATCGGTTTGCACGCTCGTTTTTGCCACGGACGTGCAAGTTGTGGAATGAGTTTCCTCCTGAGGTATTCCTGGAGCGCTATGACATGGGGTTCTTCAAGAAAGGTGCGAAAAGAGCTCTCCTACAAAGCCGGCGATGCATTGGTGACTCCTCTGGTGTTGCGAATGTCCATAGGCGACGGTGACTACTTTCCATCAGGTAGCCCATCTGCCTTATCGTTAGGTTAAAGTATAAAAAAAAAACCATTATCTACTCCTTCAAACGCAATGTATGTAAGAAGATATGGAATTCTTAAGGAAATATGGTTGCTTAGAAGTCATTTCCGCTATTGCATTAACTCCAATCTGCAAAATCTGACTTAACATTAAACCATTATCACTAGAGAGTCGTAATAGCCTAAAGGTTGAAACTTGCCCTCTCGATCGGAAGGTCTGAGGTTCAAACCCAGGCAAGCACCACTAATAAATTGACAGTTTTTTCATAAAGAACAAGATATATTCAAAAGCAAGAGGCATAATAGACTATTTTATAATAATGAGCAGCAAATGGATGCATGATTAAAATAATAGGAAGATAGTGGTTAGTGGGCACTACCATCTAAGGAAACTAGTAAGGATTGGACTTGCCTGAGGTAAGCCACAGACCATGACAGTTCTAAGGAATGCCTCTTATAAGTGGTATCCTACAGTTCAAAACAGAGTGGGATAGATGTCACTAAATTTTGATGCTAGTATTTTTGGTAGCGTAAGAACAAATATTATAACCGACAATTTGCAAGTGCACCCATAGATAGGTCTATACAAAATAGAGACTTCACTTCAAATATATGTGTAGTTATTGTGTCATGGAAGACAAACAAAATATAGTAATAGTTTTAATAGCTTTGTCTTATCCTAAAATTCTTATGGTCTACGTACTAATTCAAAAAACGTCTATTTATTCTTTCTCATAAATTTCTCCAGAAAACAACTTCCAAGAGGTTCGCTGCGAGAAAGTGTTCGAAGCTATGCGCCAGTGTTGCCTGAAGCACAAGCCAATATCGCTTGTGTGTGGAGGCTATAGTCTGGAGCCCCGAGTGTTCGCGCCAGTCACCGACAGGCCCGGCAAGGAATAGTCAACAACTTCGACGTAGCAAGGTAACACGAAGAAATGTAGGAAAGGAAATTTGTTCACATCTTGGCATCATAAGCTGAATGGACCCTCTCTTGATTAAATTTAGTCTGGATTTATGTGACTATGACATCTCCTTGTGTCAAAGGTACACGCATATAGAAGAACTAAGAGAAAATATGGTCCTATAAAATAGAGCCTGAATCGTATAAAATTATCGTTGCATTTAAACTAGAATATGAAGATTCCTTATTAATATGACGTTGTATATCATGGAGAAACCTACACACCCGAGAGTTCTTAAAAAAAAAGTTCTCGTAGGTGTGTGAAGCCCACCAATTTGCACTTGGCCAGTGCGGTGGACTATGGCCTAAACTCTCCCATTCTGTGAGAAGACCCGTGCCCATCCGGCCAATAATGGGTTGATGAGATGACGTTATTTATGGATGATTTCAGGGATTCCATTGTTCTTATTCATGCAGTTAAATTAATGTCATTATACCTATGGTAAATTTTAATAGATATCTAATATTTTCAGATATGGAACAGGGTCGCCGTGCTCTACCACTCGGCAAAAGAAGTTGGATTTATAAGTATCCGAGAACATTTCAAGTTACATTCACCGTTTTGGGAGTTGGTATCTTTTTCTCTAAGCCGATTTACGACATTTTCTTTAGGGCGCGCTCTCCGCCCGATTTAACAGAGCCGCCGACAACGTTCATGAGAATCGACTCAAGGAAATAATATGGACTCAGTTTCTAAGGCTCGGGAGAGATTCGCGAAATATCCGATCGTTTTCGCTAAGTGTTCGAAACAAGGTGCATTTTACGCTCGATGTGTTTTGCTCAAAGAGGACTCTGTGAAAAAGGACGAATGTGCTAAGGAATTCCAAGAGTTTAAAACGTGCTTACAAGCAGCTGCCAAAGATTTAAAGACTAGGATTTAAACACAATCAAAATGTGGCTTGAAGATTTCATATTTTTCGTGTCTAGCCAGATAAAAAAAATGTTGAGTTACTCTTTTAATTTCCAATGTATGTTTGGCTTCTTTACTCGGCTGGTCTTAATAGCATATGGGATTTACCATGACGAAGTGAACGTGGTTAAATACACCGATGTCGATTATCATGTATTCACAGACGCTGCTCGCCACGTTGTGAAGGGCGAATCTCCCTACGATCGTCATACATATCGATACAGTCCTATCATTGCCTGGCTGATGGTACCAAACATTATCTTTAACGTAAACTTTGGCAAAGTTCTGTTCTGTCTTTTCGATATAATGATTTCAATCACCATCAAATCGTTCGTTCAACGTCAGTTAAAGGGTAAAGCAAACGCTGGAAAGATAGCAAAGTATTGCGCTATGTTCTGGCTGTACAATCCCTTGAGCCTTGGAATATCGACTCGCGGCAGCGCTGACTCCTTATCGTGTTTCGTCATAATTCTGTCGGTATTCTTCCTACAACATTACAAAAGCAACAACAATATCAAGTACATCCTCTCTGGCATGTTCCTCGGTGTAGCGATTCATCTACGTCTTTACCCCATCATATTTAGCTTTCCGATGTATCTATCTCTCGGCGATTATAGAATTACTCGTAACACTACCATCCGCCAAGGCCTAATTGCTCTCATTCCCAACAGGAAGCAACTTTTACTGACCTTTACAACTTTTATTTACTTCGTAGGTCTCACGTACACCATGTACACGATATATGGATATAAGTTCATTTTCGAGACCTACATTTACCATCTGTTCAGGAAGGATACTAGACACAACTTCTCAATTTTCTTTTACACTTCATACCTCACAATGACTGATGGGACTATAGATTTAATAAAATTCACAGGGCAAGTATGCGTCTTCATACTTCTTCTCATAATAAGCTTGGCATTCGGTTGTGATCCTCGCACTTTACCTTTTGCGCTTTTTTGTCAAGCGGTAGTATTAGTAACGTATAACAGCGTTGTGACGTCACAGTACTTTGTGTGGTACCTGTCTCTTTTACCGCTGGTTGTGCACGATATAGCGGCGAAACGCAATACTTGTATATTTCTACTGGCGATGTGGACAATTTCTCAGGCTTATTGGTTATTTAACGCATTCGATCTCGAGTTCCTTTGTAAACAAGTGTTTATGGACTTGGCAAGCTCGAGTGCCTTTTTTTTCGCTGCCAACATAGCAGTGCTGGAGCAATTTATTTCTTGGTATAGTCCAGGCTATGGTTTCGGATTAGCTAACCCGAGTGTTCCAGCAAATTAAAAGTAACGTGTATATTATAAAGTTGGTAGATTTAGAGAGGGTTATGTCGATACAGAAGTCATAAATCGCAGTACTTTGACGAGCAGATCCAGAATTATCATTTCACATGCCGAATGTCTTCCTAAGAAAGCCGAATGACAAAAAAATTTAGGCTATGAAATAATTTTGTCAAACATCATTTTCGATTTTAGGGCCTCATACTTCTGAGATTTTGTAATGGATGGACTTGGTACATGACTATTAATAGAAGAAGGGGGAATAATTGTGTCCCCCTCCCCTCTCTATGACCGGCTTATCTACCACCGCTGAATCCGCCAATGCCACCCAGTATGAGTACAATGATTTTAAACCAACTGGATTAATAGATGTTTCTGTTAACACCTAGTATTGATCCTGATGGATCTATAGTTTAGATTTTAATCAATTATGTATGACCGTAGTTAGTTGTGTGTAATTATTTAGATGAAATAAATGTTTATTGATTGTTAAATTTGTTTTTTTTTTTGCTTCAATAATGCTCATCCATAAAACGTTCGATCTGTGGGTTATTAGCGTAAGTTATTATTGAAAATTAAAGTATTGAAGTGTGTTGTGGACTTACGTCGCATCTGGGACGTGGCATTGCGAAGTTTTTGTACATATTTGATGTACAAATACTTCTGGAAAGGATCTACTATGAGACAAAGATGTTTGTTTTGATTTCAAGGTCACATCTTTGAGTATCGACAAAAGACTATAAAATGTCATTTAATTGAGTATGATTATAAGGAAGATGGAGAAACACAAATTTTTGTTAAGCATTTAATGGTACAACTGGATTTACAAAGTTTATGTATTCCAGTATCTATTTAATACAACCAAAAGCTTATGACGTAAATTGGGTGAGCATTCGGAATATTTTTTGCTATATTTTATTTAATTTATATTTTGATATTTATATGCGTTTTGCTATATATACGTAGCAATATAGTAAACGTATTCTACATTTTTATTGTTATAATTAGAACTATGATGTGCAAGCTTTTGAAAAATCGACATTACTCTCTTCTTGATGCAGTCGATTAAAATTAATCGAGTTAAATTAAATTACAACTTTGAACTAAGTTTCTATGATCAGCGTGACTGTAGACGAACTGACAAATAGCCATTAGAATAAAGTCTAATGATTTGAACCACAGTACCACTCAAGAATATCAGTTCTGCTTTATTCTGTAACTGTGCTTTATTCTGTACTCGATAACAGTACACAGTAAGCGTCGCTGCACACGGGCAACCGGCCACAGCCACAAAACTCGCCCACTGGCATATTTCCTGTAGTTTCTATACATTTTATATGGACTCGCCTCAAACGGTGAACACTTTATAGCTTCTAGTGGAAGCGTCTGTAACCACAGATACTAGGGCCTTCTCCTCCTTTTACATACTAGGGCCCAGTTTAATTGTATCGATATTATTAAACGCGAATAAAGATTTTTTTTGCCGCGAATACAAGAAAATTGAATTTATTTTTAACTATTAAATACGACAAGCGTTTTAGCGGAAAATTTGAATATGAAGTTTTGACTGTATTATACCTACTAGATACATTAACAAAATATTTAAATTTAGCTAACAGTTAAGCATATTTCTAATAAGTAATGAAAAATCCTTATTCTAGATAACGTTTACCATTTTCTGTAGTGAAAGACTGCCTCAATGCTTCCGTAAACAATACTATCGTATACTAGTTGATATCTCTTACATTATGGACCGTTATGGAACATTGAAATTAGGCTTAAATAGATACTTAGTACTTAAGTAGGTACTTAAGTTTAAAGTTATTGAATATCTCAATGTCTGTATTAGTAGTTAATTAAGTAGAATAATACAATCAAAGTGTATAAAATAAATTATTTTAATGCAAAGATTTACCCATTTTTAGGGGAGAATCGGTAAGTGAGACGTCTCAGATCTCCAAACGTAAAGTTGTATTAACAATGACAGAGTTGCTTACTGGTTTTTGTAACAGGCGTAGTAAAACAATTGAATTCTAATATATTTTGTAAAATATGTATTTATTTTCTACTCTAATGTACTCTACTATTTCATTGTACTTATTTTTGCGGTTGTAGTAATTTAAGATATAAGAAATATACTTTTAAGCTCTATCTTATTGGTTATTTTCTAAAGGGTAAGAGTAAGAGCAAATATAGGACAAGAATGATGATGTACGACAGGAAAGAAACTGCAATCAAGATCAGAAAGAAACAATCTATAAATATAATTGTGGGCGGAATAAAATTAACAAATACATAATGAAACGCTTTCAGATCTAAATCCCAAAAACATGGCCGCCCAGACATCAGACCAGTCATGTTAGCTAAATATGAACCCCTGGGGCAAACACGTCTGTTAACCCAAAGATCATTTAAGTAATTTGTCAACAAAAACGGGGAAATTAAAATTACAAAAAAATCTATATATTTGGAAAAGGACAAAGATCAGGGTATTTTGAGAAAAGATAGAAAAATAGGTATATTATATATGCCACAATGTTTGCGATTTAGCTATACTTCGAAAAATGTAATTTTACACCTGTGTAGTCTAAGATCATATCTGCGCTGCTGCCAATCTTTATTTATAAATCACACAACGGACTAGCGATGGAAAATATATAACCTTTAAATACAGTATAACTTATGTAAGCAGATGATAAAAAATGCTCTCTTCGAAACAAATTCCATATTTTATGGGAATGGTCGCTAATATACTACACATTTCTAGAAGTGTATCACGTCATAAGGACAAAAGTCAAGTACCCACCGAGAGATTGGTACTTGAGTATTTTTTGTATGAAGTGGCTTTTGTTATCCTTTATCAAAAGGATACTCGTAAAGGGCCAAGACTGAAACTTAAAATTGTGTCATGACACCTAAAAATAGGTAATGTTACATTTAATTTAAATAATAATATACGAAAAAATTTGTATTATTTCAACTTCAAAATGATTCTGTTTATATATCTTGCATAATTATATTAGTGAATGATCGAATAGTAAACGATTAATGTCTATCCGCCAATTGCGTATCTAAAAAGACATTGCTAAAATTAACATAAATTCTTTTTTTATTTCCATTTTTACATTAGCAGGTTGGGTTTTGAAATTAATTGTATGGCTATTTTAGAAGATGATTGTAATCAAAGTATGGACTAAGTAGGTATGTGTAAATTTTTGGAAAGCTATTTAAAACTTTTTACTCCTATATATTTCTGTAAGTTTATTTTGTTTAGTTATTTATAACACTGTGTAGCATTTTTAGATGTTAACTGGTAATTTATCCTAAAAATTTGAAACGTAATAAATATATCTTATTGGTGTATTAATTACCTTTTCCATTTTTTTAATAGCTCCAGTTCGACTAAAAAGTAACGTACCTACTATATAGTGATCTAACGAATATTCGTGGGTATGTTTTTCTAATATTGAATCAAAGTGCTTTGCAAAAACAGGTCACCAAATCTATGCAAATTGAATTGCGGTTGGTTAACCAAAAAAGGTCGCCAAATCTCCGTCAATCTCGCAAGATCCTCCGGCTCCCTACACCAAGAAATAGAAGAAAAAAACAACACTCGCTTTCGCGAATGTTCACATTTGCATTCGCGAATGTTGAAATAGTAATCGTTAAATAATAATAAATCAAGAAGTTGGACATGTTTAGCCACTAGCGGTCAATTTTGCACTCCCAGTGACAATCTTAAGAAACGTTGGGTTTTCTTAAGATTCATAAGATTGCAGTAGCAATAATAAGTGGTCACTGCCGTCTATGGACGTCTGTAAGCAATTTATATAGAACTAGCTCTTACCCGCTGCTTCGCCCACACGGTCAAAGGGAATTAACATGTGGTAGCGTGATTTGGAATTTGCAAATGAATTTTATTAACGCCATCTGTTAACAACGTCTGGAACTACTAACAAAACAATATTCTCATGGGAATGAGACGCGGTAAAAAGTAGCCTACGTCACTCTCCGCCCTCCTAACTATCTCCCAGCATATAAACCACATCATATAATAGCTATAGGCGACGTGAAAAACGAACAAACAAACACACTTTCACATTTATAATATTAGTATGGACTAGGTTTCTATCTGAAGTCTATAACTACTAGATGCATTGCTACTTATGAGGACTAAGATGGTCGCCTCATGTAAAAGTGAAATTGCTTTGTCAGCACCTATCTCCGAAGGACTAGATTCTATCCACGTCAACTGTTCTATTGGGCGGTTCTCCACGATGCGGTTTGCACGTAGAGAACCGCTTCCGCTTTCCGCTTAATGTACTACCGTAGTACTACTAAGGTCTGAGCGTTAAAAATAAATGTCTCGTCAACCCATTATTGTCCCACTGCTGGGCACGGGTCTTCTCTCAGAATGAGATAGTTTAGGCCATGGTCCACCGCGCTGGCCAAGTGCGAATTGGTGGACAAGTGCGAAAAATAAATGTACTCTCGTCTGTTATTAAAAAGCGTATAAAGCCACGAATTTACTTAACAAGATGCAGATTTTTTTTATTTCGTAAGAATCTTTGGCTTTATTGCTTTAAGCATTTTAGTTCTATTTTTTTAAATTTCCATATTGAAACGTTTTTCCGCATCAAAGATCGTGATGTAAACAATATATTAACGCAATAATCACATGGGGGTATTTTATGGTGCAAAAAGTGCTCTGCTTGCTTGCGATTCATTGACAAATCCTCTGGTGTTCCAAATGTTCGTGAGTTATTACTTGCACCAAATACTCGTCTGTCTTGTTGTCAGGAGGACTATTTAAATGTATAGTAAAAGCGCCTTATTCGCGGTGGTTATGTTCCGCTCACATACAAAGAAACCGCGAATGACCACCGGAACCTACCCAAAAAAAACTTGTACCGATTACATGCGCTAATAAAAAAAAAATGCCGCAAATGGGCAAATTTTTAACTCGAGCGAAAATTTTAGCGAATACGAAACCATAAGGAGCATTTTACCGTACAACACTATAAATTATAAGAAATATTTCATTACAAATCATAGACAAAATAGTTCTCAATCACTAAATTTAAATAAACAAAATATAATACATTCGGTCAAAATAAAACTCTGTGCTTTTGTCAACTTTTATTTCTAACAATAACTACTCAATCGCACATAACTAAACACCCATACTACAGTAACACAGCGAAATGCATCAAATACATTGTGTACAATATTGATTTTGTACTTGCACATTTTTGGACAAATAATACATATTACCCACAATTATTTAGCTAAAATATCTTGCACTGAATCATTATGTTTAAACTTGGTATTTGAGAAAAGTATCCATTTTTTATTTTCTTTATAATGAAGCCGAAACAACTAAGTTTGTAATAATAGAATGTAGATGGCGCTGTCACAGAATTGGTCAAGGGGCGCGTTCCAGATGACGCTCACAAAGCCCCAAACGCCCATAACGTCGTTCCACAAGACGACCGCGGTCGTTGTGGTCGCGGCGAAAACGTCACTCATGACGTCATGACTTACGCCCACGCGACGCTCACAACGACCCATCTAACAAGGTGGGTCCAAGTGATCGTTCCAGTAGAGAATACGTCAGTAAACTCACAAGCTAATGGAACGGGAAAAACTGAGGTGAGCGTGGACTTTGTGAACGTCTAATGGAACGCACTCAAGGTGCTTGCACGTAAAAATGACAAAATGTCAAATGCCATTTATTTTTTACTCAGAACTGGACATTACATAATGCCTTTTAATATAGCTGTTTTATAGAAGTAATCATATTTCCAAGATAAAAATAGTTTAAAATTCGTCTTCGAACAAAGGTTCTCAATTTACCTTTATTAACATCACCACTTGAATAAATGAAATTTCGCGAGAATGTGACAATTTTGCGTCCATATATTTTTTCATACATTAACGCTCTCATAGATCCTAGCGGCTAGAACACCTTACACAAAAAAAATACATTTAACTCCAATAATTGTGTAATTTTTGTATTTTATTTTTATGTGACATTTTAAATCATAGTCTACCAAAGGAAAATGAGATATTTACCATTATGAATTTAGTGTCCAATCTCAAATAGTTAATTTGGTACTAGATAATCCAACAACTACAATAATACATTACACATAACAATTCATTGCAAGAAAGTCTTTACGGCTATTTCTTCTCCGGTAGATTGACTTTGGTGAGGTCCTCGGTTTCCCCTTGCGACATGTTTGAGAGTTTCTTACCGATACGCTCATGGACATCTAAGTATTTCGCTACGCATCTGTCGAGGCAAACGGACTCGCCTTTTCCTGTAAAATGTAGAAATAAGAGACAAATTTTAAGAAATTTTTAAATTGGCAGTGTCACATATCTTACAGTGATTTTGATAGGAAAATTCAATTGTCAATTGTTAGTCAAAACTACTGCTTTTATCGTGTCTCGTCTAGCGAATAAAGAAGTAACGATTTTTCTCCTCTCAAATGAAACTCTTCAAACCGAGAACATTATTTCCGAATTTTTATTAATTCAGTTATTTTTTCGAATTAGGTTCTTTTGTTCTCAACATGGGGGGTATCTTGCTCTATGCTACTTTACAAAGTGCTCTTTTGAATCTTAAACATTTGACTAATGAGTCTAAGACAGTTACAATTCTTTACAATGTTGTAAAATCATAACGCCTCTTTCTAGCGTGGAGCAGTTCCTACGTTTCGGTGGAATGGTGTGGTTTCTGGCTCACTTTTATAAAACGTGACCTTTGTTGGCCTTAAGAGTAACAACGCTTCTATAGTTGACTTCAGATAGAACCCTTGTTCTGTATGAACCTGCTCAATATAACATAGGATACTTATTACCGTGGCAAAGCGGGAATCACAGAAAAAAGTTATATTACTGAGCAAATCCATAAGATTTTCCTTTTTTAAAGCAATAAAAAGGGATGAATCTTATAGATGTGCTCTTACGGAACGTGTCCTAATATTTCTTCAAAACTTCATACCAAGTTCAGCTTCATGGTACTTCAACGGGATACATTTCCTGTGGCAAGCGGACACGAGCCGGTTGTACATGTCCGACATCATTTCTATCTCCAACTCTTGCACCAGCTGGAGCTTCGCGGGGTCTAACTGTGGTACGGCCGCCATTTTAGATCTGTTATCACTCTCTTTTTATCTGTAATTAATGGACATGGGAGTTTAAGATTTGGTTATTAATATTATTGCCAAGAGAAGAAGATTCGATGTGTTAACAGCAATTTAAAAAAGGATTGGAATGAGCTTCCTCCTGAGGTCTTCCCGGAGCGCTACGACATGAGGTTCTTCAAGAAAGGTGCGAAAATAGCTCTCCTTCAAAGCCGGCGATGCATTGGCGACTCCTTTAGTGTTGCGAATGTCCATAGGCGACGGTGACTACTTTCCATCAGGTAGGCCATCTGCCTTATGGTTAGGTTAAAGTACATATATAAAAAAAGGAAATGATAAAGTACATATATAATGAAAAGGTAAAAAAGGTCCAAATACAATAAAGACATATTATGACAAAAACTAAATATTTCAGATGCTTTTTATCCAATTATAGTAGCAGAGAACCATGCAGTCGGCAGATGGTAAGTGGTCAGTGAAGCTGTGGACATCTGTAAGCAACTTCATATAGAACAAAGTTTATCTGTAGTCAATCGCAGATGCGTTGCTACTCCCGACGATAAATATGGTCGCCTCATTTAAGTGTGGAGGCAAACACAACGCATAAAAGCTACAAATAGGTGAGACGATGGTACTTCCCTGATAGAACCATTGTCCCACCATCTTTAAAACTTTTTATTAGAAAGAAAGAAAGAAAGAAAGATCTTTATTTAGTCAATTTTTGGGTTACAATAATATTGATTACATAAGATGTTTAAAAACAAAAAAAAAAGAAATGGGCGCCAAAAATTGAATATGCCGGTTAAGGCGTTCTAAATGTATAGCACACACATACTCGTATTTATAATTAAAAGACTTATTTGGCTAGACAACACACTACTTATAGAAGTAGACTCATTTTGCCGAAAGAGTTTGTTCCCTTTCATTCTTACTGAGCGATATGACCGAAAACGTACACGTGCAATATTTATACTAATATTATAAATGTGAAAGTGTGTTTGTTTGGTCCTCTTTCACGTCGCCACATATCTATTGTATGATATGGTTTATATGCTGGGAGATAGGAGGGCGGAGAATGACGTAGGCTACTTTTTACCGCGCTCTCTCATTCCCATGAGAATATCGATGTTTTATTAGTTTAAACATATTTAGTAGTTCCAGAAGTTGTTAATAGATGGCGTTAGTAAAATTCTGAATCACGCTATCAAATGCTTATGTTAATTCCCTTTGACCGTGCGGGCGAAGCCGCCGGTAAGAGCTAGCACTTTATAATGTACGAACAAAAACAAGAACAATACTTGTTTTGAGAAAACATAATAAACTCATACTTAGGGTATTGGTGCAATTGGTGAGAAATCTCGCTAAAAAGTAATTCACACACTTACTCTCACAGTTTCCTATACAAGTCTGGGTACTCTCCTTCGTTAGACTTGCGCATGCGTTCACGCGCTCTCATATTCTCCAGCCGGCGAGCATTTATATGGTCCTTGGCCACCACAAACAGGGACAGGCTTGTTGCTGTTACTACGAGCCTGAAATTACAGGTTACAAATCCATTTATTTATTTTACAAAGGGTTGGTCTCATAAACACTGGCCTTTTGAAGTCCAACGTGTGTATGTTTATATCACAAATTAGGAGTATGTCGGTGTTTGACGGAAAAACTTACTTAGATTAATCCGCGTTAATCATGACATGATTAGTTTAGTTCTATAGTTCGTAAAGTAATAATAAACTTGGACAAGTGAGGGTAGCACGTACCTACCTTCTCTTAACGCAACGCTATGCGGGTAGGCGTAGATTATGTCGTGCGATCGGAATGCATAAAAGTGGATTGACTGAATTAGTTAAAAGATTACTTTCTTGAACATGTTGCCGCTTACTTCGCTAATCGGAGCGTTATTCGTGTTGCGAGCGTTGTTAATACCAGTTATACATTATTTCTAATGTATATTCCGTAAAGTGTTAAAGTAACTAAATCAGTGTCGTAATTATCTCCTAGTCCGTAATTCCTATGCCCACTAGTGTACGCTACCATGACTGATATAAGATAGGCCCCTGCCTATAAGTATAAATAAAACAGTGGTAGACTTCATTATAATCCATCCAACCTTTTGAAGTAGTCTGTTGAACATAAGTTTCCCTTTACCGACTCAAATTTAATCCCTTTTGTGACATCTAAATCAAGTGGTTCGCCAAGTCTTCTTCAGATCATATGCTTAATGCGGTTCCCACTCAAAAGTCTTTCTTTCTTCTCTCCCTCGGATTTATTGTTAATTGAAATAGCAGACAAACATCTAGGTTATACGAGCACAACATATGTGGTCACCGCCCTTAGACATCCATAAGTAACTTTATATAAACCAGGAATTCTTACTAAAGTATAATAACTAAGTACTAATGCCACAGTTGACAACTAAGTTGGTAAATTCTTGTTTAATATTCATACCTACTGTGGTCACCAACGCACCAGGCAAGATAAGATGTGATTATGCCTATGACTAGAAGTGGACTTCAAAAGGCTGATAGATGGATGGAGATAATAAAAATCCAATTCAAATTATATTTTTTATCACTAAAATACTATTTTAAGTAATTCTTGGAACTATGTTATATTTACAAGCTACAAAGTATCCTATTTAGTGGAAAGATTACCTTTAGAGAGAGCAAATAGATGAGGCCTTCACTTACTAACTAGTTACATTAGGAACTTTAAATAATTGACAATCAATTTTATTTCAAAACATTGCAATGTTTGTTCAAACTATTTATTCTTATTCAAAACTAAGCTGTACCCTGTGCACGTTGCTACGCCATCACAAAAAAAAACACCAGAAGCCTACCGAAGGTTCGTGGATAACTAACAATAAAATATAACAAATTTACTAAAGATTATCACATGATCAAATGAATAGTTTATGATTCTATAGTGGACATACAGATAAACATTCATTTTTATAAAGGAGAAGAAAAATAGAAATTAATAAAAGAAAACAAATGATAGGTCAAAATTAAATTTAGGTTGGATTAGGTTAGGTTAGACTTTTTTAACAAACAGAAAAAGAATCCCCATGAAGCTGGGTTCCGTCGACTTTATGGGCAAAAGCCCCCAAAATAAAGGAAAAAATATGTTGGAAATATTTCAATAATTAGTTAATAATCGTCCTGCTATTGTATAGCACTATTGTAGTATAGTATTGTAAGGAAGAATGGGTTTGAGAGCAAGGCACATAGAAAAAGAAATGATAGTTCAAAAGTAAATTTAGGTTGGGTTAGGTTAGGTTAAACTTTTTTAATAAACAGATAAAGGAAACACACAAATCAATGTTCCATCAGACTTCTCAAAGACAAAGATCTCTAAATTAAGATACAAATTATTACATTCCAAATTATATAATAAACATATCCTAGCTTAGGCTGCTTTTAACAAAATACCCAATATTTAGCAATACTTGGGTTGTTTCTCTTTAATTCAGTACTACTGAGGTTATATTTTCAAAATTCAATAAAAAAAATACTTCTCTCCGGCGAGTGGGGTTTGCGTGAGGGGGAAGTACTAACCTAACATTCCCCCCCCCTTAAGGTGGCACAATTCTAGACCGCTGTCTAATACTAATACTTTTTATATTAAGATTCCAAAGGGCCCTAGGAAACAGATAAACAATAGTCTAAGGGCAATATGAACCCCCTTTAAAACACTCAGAGTTACATAGGTTCGAAAGCGATAATAAAATACAAAGACATGAATTGTATTACTACTTTAGAAAGAAACTCAGCATCATTACCGTACATGGAAATAAAATAAGCTCTTGTTAATAAAAAAATAACCTACGAACAACAAATAAGTAAAATAGTAACAAAAACATTGCTACATAATCAGCGCTCACCACAGGGTAAAATGTTATTGAAATTATTGTGTATATGATATGATTCAAGTAATTACCACGAAAGTGTAATTTTTCCAAATTTTCCAAGCGGCATACTACTTTACAAAAATTCGTACGAATGACAGAATCTAGAATGACAGAATTTTCGTGAGGTTATATTTTACTCTATGTCAGTTTATAGACAAGTTATTCTAACCATAGATATTATTACCAGTGTATTGTCTATGACCAGACGCAATACCACAATTTATTTTTATTCTCTGTGTATTTAGACTGTATTTAATCTGTGGCTATGCGCTGTCAATTTTGTCGGTTTGACATAAGCTTGGGCCTAATCGGTCACTGCAGAGAGCGCTCAATTTAGTTCATAATCCAAGGATGAACTAGTTCGCTCTATTAGTTCATTAGTTCGTTTTTTGAAATAATTTAGTAAGAACAATAAATAAAGAAAAAAATATAGTTATGATTATTGTAAGTTTTGTTTATTGTTATTTAAAAAATACAAAGTATTACCTGAAAATTTTACATTTCCATTTATGTAATATTAGATTTTTTATTTAAATAATGAAAAATAAAATAATGTGTAATTATATTAGAATACTTAAAAAGTATGAATTTTTATAATTAAAGTTGACTTTTTTGTTATAGCACATAAAATCTTTTATCGAAATAAAAACGAAAAAATAAAATGATTTATATTAATAATTAGTCAACGACTAGTCTCTTTCCTAGTATAATACTAGAAAGGTACAATTAAAGTTAGCATTTTTTTATGGCACATAAAATCTTTTTCTTAAATAAAAATGAGAAGATAAAATAATTTATGTTAATAATTAGTCAACAATTTCCTATTATAATACGTAATCACTTGAAAATACTTAGAAAGTAAGAATTTTTGCAATAAAAGTTCTTACTTCTATTTATGGCACATATTACACTTTTATTTTTACATATTACTATGTAAATATAATAATCAATATATCAATGAATTATTTTTTATTTTATTACGAAGTTATTTTTATGTTTCATTCGTACATTATCATTATTTTTACTGATGTTTTTTTTCTTTTTTTAATAAATTTTAGTTAATTCTCTTTGTTAAGAAAATTAAGATGATACTTGAGTTTCTAGTATTAAGTTTATTAACACATTAACAACATTTTTTAATCTACGAGTATCGACTAATTTCGGATAAACATTATATCATAGAGTAACTTGAATATACGGAGAAAGAGACAACAGTCCTAGTAGAAAATTAACGCCATCTATCGGTATACGACAACGCAATTACAAACCCAGGGCGTACATGGCGGATAAGCTTATGAATATTTTAAAGTAATTACCAAGAATCAAAAGTTATTTTTGTAAACACAAATAGGTATTATTTATGTACAAAAATATTTTTTGAATCTTAGTAATTACTTTTAATTATAGTTGATTCCTTGGAATTACTTTAAAATATAAAAGGGCCCGTATAATAAAAAAAACTCCACTTGATTTTCAGGCTTTTATTTAAAATGTTTCTTTTTGTTATAATAGTTAGAAGCTATGAGTTTCATGTTATCACTAACATCGTCTAATTTACTTTTGCCACTTAAAATTCTATTAATGTCCCTACACCAATTACAAATAAAAAACATACATGAAAGTTCCGACACGTAATCTACCGTTTGAACTTTATGATTTTTACAATTCAATACCTTAAAATCAATTTCAGTAAGTATAACTGTTTTTAAATATGTTTTTAAATTTGGCATTGAAGGATTTTTTTTAATATTATAAACAATAACATCTTGTATGTATGAAAATAATTTTACCAATTCTAATTTAGGATGGCATAGGTTTAATTTTCCTTTTTTATATTGTCTAAGTTTTATATATTCACAACTATTATTTTGGTCAAAGAAACAGGCATTACACGTCATGCAGTTACGAAATATTAATCTTTTTGCTTTTCTAAATATATAACCAGTTACGTACTGCAATGTGGCTAAAATTCTTGGATTTTGCATTTTTTCTTCAAAATTTGTAAAGACTTGGTCAGAATCCATGAATATTAAATTAGTGTTTATTGATTTGTTTTTCTTTAAGGAAAAAAGAGATTCCATACTGTGAAATATAATTGTGCAGCTATCTTCCTCACAATTTGACCCAGGTGAGTGTTGGCTACTTAAATTATTAATTAAAAGAGCTGCAAATGTAGATTCAAAGCCAGCAGGAGTGGGGTTAATGTTTCTGCACCCGTGGCTTCTTATTGACCCAAAGAAGTTTTCAAGAGGGTCCTGATTAAAATGCCTCATCCACACTGATTTAACCTTAAATTTATTTGCCAGTATTTTTATTAAATATTCCACATTGTTGATTGTACGTAACCAGTTATTTATAGTCGGAACTTTCACTTGTTTGCCATCTTTATTAATAAAATTCATCGTATATAAAACATTTTTTGCTTCAATCCATACATTGTGATGACAAGATTTTGGTGTCACTGCAGCTAGCAACTCCTTGCCGCCCCTTTTCTTTGAATTTTTGAAACTCCCATTCAGAGAATCAAATAAATCATCAAAAAACATGATGACATCAGCAGTTTCGGCGCATTCGGGCGGTAATATGTTCTTCCCTGTAAAAAATCAAATTATTTAAAATTCAATGGTTGAAAATACATACATGTCCATTCATGAACTAAATATTTTCCAGTTCTGCTAAAATCTATACACAAGTATGATTTATTATTAAAAAATAATAATTAGACATGTGTGATGATTATTCTCATAATCAACAGATTTAGATCATTTTTTATTGCTAAGGTAAGTATCAAAAGTATTATAAAAACTTTGTTTTATATTTCATTATTGTTCAGGATTTTTCTAAAAAAATAACTGCATACTGTACTAATAGTGTTGGGCTAAATGGATCTACATACATTATCATTTAATTTAAAATATACTATGATATCAAGGGTAATTAGATTTATTATGTGAAATTTATTATTTAATATTATAAATTCATCATTACACATTTAATTGACTGAGTTCGATTTGAAATTGATTGAGTGTATACAAATTCGCACTTGGCCAGCGCGGTGGACTATGGCCTAAAACTCTCTTATTCTGATAGAAGATCCGTGCCCAGCAGTGGGACAATAATGGGTTGACGAGAATATCACATTACATAAGATACAAATGTTAATTTTAGTTGTTGTCTCCTAAAAATAAATACACACATTCCTTATATTATGAAGTAGCAAACGAGCATGCAGTCTACCTGATTGTAAGTGGGCACTGCCATGCATGGACATGTGCTTTTGTATTAGATCAACAATTTTTATTGTTGCCATTTGAAGTCTGTATAAATATACGATATAATCTTTGAACAATAAAATAATGTTTTTATACTTTTTTACCTGCCAGAAATCCCATTGTAACGGCAACTCTTTGACTTAAAGCCTGTGTGGCATATTTGACCTTCATTTTCTCAAATTTATTGGGATTTACGTGGGTATTAGTTAACTTTTTAACCAGCCTTATTCCTTTATATGCTGGATCTTCCTCATACAGTTTTGCTATGTGCTCCCATTTTGCAATTTTTGTGACACCATCAATACTACAAATTAAATTTTTTTGCAGTAAATTGTTTCGAATTCCCTTTATTAAATGAGGAGGATCATAGACAGGAACAACCTCCATGCCATCTACTTCAAAGATTTCGTGTCTTAATTCTTTATTTTCTTTTCTTAAATAATCGGCCCTTGTTTCTTTAATTAAAATGTTGATTGCACCTGTGTTGGAAGTACCTTGGTCACAAATAGTACCAACAACAATCAATCCTACTTCATTTAGCTTGCGAATGATTTCTTTTATCATATTTGCTAAATCAAATTTACTGGTGCTGCCACTACAAAATGTGTAAGCCACAGATTGTTTATAATTCTTTTGTACACCTCTTATCATAAAGACCAAGACATGATCTGTTAACTTATTTAGTCTAGTCTTGCCATCATCAATGAACCCCAATATCAAATCTTTTCTTTGGCTATAAAAGAAGTGTGGCGAAATAGACATTTCGTCAAATAATAGAAAGCATAACTTTTCGTTTTCCTTCATTTTTAATGCTCTTACTTTTAATTGGTTGAAAATGTTGGCATTGAGACCTGGTTTCAAATTGGCTCGTGCTATTACTCTATTTAATGTCATCGCTGAAGGTAATACAAATATTTTTTGGAGCCATCTATATGTTCGTGGGCTGCGTTTATAAAGGCTCAATGCCATGATTTTTTCTGGTCCCGTAAATCGATGTCCCATTTTTTTTTTCCCAATTTCACGGAATTGCATAATTGTGAATATAGAAGCTAGGGTAGTAAATTGTTTAAGGCTTCTTAAAAAAGTTGGATTTTCCGATAAATTCAAGGCTTTCTTAAGCCTTATTGCATATCTATCTTTTTTCGCTTGTATTTTCTTCATAGCAGTTAGTAATGCCTTATTCTCTTTATAAAATATTTTAGGTTCACAATTTCCACCTAATTTGTTTTTAGATTGCATGCTTTGCTGTGGTTGTATGAGATCTGTAAAAATATAAGTAAATAATTTTTTAACATGATTTAGGACAAAGCTTTATGTTAAACCTAATCTGGCTTGCAGAGCAATTGAATAACAAATATTATTATTATGTTTTTACCTGTTGATGTAAATGGACTGACAGGTATGTGCACTCCTGGCATATCAAATCCTGAAATACAAAGTATTGTGGGATTAAAAAACTATAAAAATAATCATTGTTAATTTTACCTAATGTATTTTGACCTTAATATTAAATTGAAATTGCAGCATATAACTATAGCCAAAAATAAGCAAGTAACAATTATGAAGTAACAGATCTACTTCATAATTATTGTTACTACCCATGCGCGACAAGATGAGACCTGAGCGAAGTGACTTTACAGCAGTGTGGTTGTACGGTGCACAAAAAAAGATAATCTATTTTTCGCCATTTTTATCATAATTTGGGTTCGGTGGCATGAATATCTAGGCGAAATAAATATTTTTATTACGTGTTATGTATGTACTCATGACGTATTGTGGAGCAAATAATATTAATTAACCAATGTACATAATAATAAATAAATGATTATAAAATTGGCTTAATACATAATATTATATGTATATACACACATATATATATATATATACATGAAATATATATATTATATATATATATATAAATATATATGTATAAAGGATATAAATAGAGTATAAATTATAACAACTAAAACTTTACAAGAACTGCGTTTTAAACAACAATAACAATGAGAAATTCAGAGTGTATCGTTACGTGATACGAGACTTAAAACCAAACAAAAAAATGGCATTGCGTTTGGCCCAACAAGGGCGTCAAAGGGGAAGGACAGGGTAAGCGGGCGGGGAGTGGCATACCACGTAGGTCTCAACTTGTCGCGCACGGGTAGTACTTACTTATTTTGACCTATAGTCTGAAATTAAATGAGCCTATAAAGTAAGTCGAACTATTCAGTCTAAAAATAAAGATTTGCAAATTCCAGTACACAAACGGAAAGACAGAGCTGGTTGAAAATAATATGTTAACTGGTCAAAAGTGTGGCCAATTTGAGAACTAATGAAAAACACTTTATAACAAAAGACAAAACTATGACAAAAATCACATCCATTTCCATGCCTATTCTTTCATTCTGTACAGACTTAAGCTAAGTATTTAGCTTAAGTCTATTCAGCCTGCAAATTTTGCCTCATGGAGGGAATACAATCAAAGTAATAACTTACCTGTTGATGTCGACGGTATATTTGTTATGTCCATCATTACAGTCCTCGCTATGTCAGATCCTGCAAGACATACAAAATAGTTAAAAGTTGCTGTCTTATAATGTTGTGGCATGGGATTTTTTAATATGCATAAAGATTTATAACTAACTTGGTAATAGCAGAGTTGGAACAGCATTTGGGCTCAGTCTCCTTGTCCATGTTAAATACTGCGTTTCGAAATGATCATGGCAAACTCGTCTGTTCTTATACACATAAACAGGTTCAAGGGAATCACATCCAACAGCTCGAGCCCACTCCAGATAACGATTCAAATCCTTCATCGGATTGGGAAATGAATGTAGAACAACATCATTCTTGCCTACAAAAAAATACCAGTTTTATTAGAAATAGTTATATTTTATCTTTGTAGTATTTGTAAACCTTAACTTAGCAACTTAACTGAACAGTTTTTAACATACAAATAAAAGAACAGGAAAAAACTTTACAAACAAGCACAGTGATTAATAACTTATGGAAATAAAATGTAGCCATGTAATAAATAACATCAGTTAATTTATGAATTAATATTAGTAGGACAAATAAATACCAAATAACACATGTTTACTTACGGGATTTACCGCATTTAGTAACACAACAACGCCTTTCTGAAGAAGCCATAATCAAATTTATGAAAATCCAAATCGTCGGGATAATCGGAGTCCGGTTTGTCTTGCGTAAGTCAACGTTGTAGCAAATATCGAAGTCCAGGAGGAAAGCAGAGTCGTCGGAAAAAGCCACTAAATCACAAACGGAGAACATTCACGGATCACGAAAAGAAACGGAATAAAATCAAAATTCAAACGATGAAATATTTGACATTTTGATATTCAAAAGACATTTGACAGTTTAACAATGACATGTAAAGTTTCAAAATGGCGACTACAATAAATTGAAAATAACGACATCTACTGCAAAGTGGACGTACTTTTACAAAACACTCTTGTTCTATACAAAAGTACAATGTATGGAACTGTTAGCACACTGCATTATATTACAGCATTTTTCAGCTTTATTTATTTATATCAGGCTAAAAAGGCCCATAGAAACTAATACACAAATTAAACAATATAACAAATTAATACATAGAAATTATTATAGAAATTATCAACATGAAACTAACAAATATAAAGCAGCGAGTATCCGAAAATATCTTAAAAATAATTCGTGACTAAATAACAGATAATGTGTTTTGACCGTCCGTTCCGTAATATTATTCTATTGCAAAAGCGCCACTGCTTAGTAAAAGTAAAGTGGACGCTAACAGAATTATAAAGAACTAAGAGCGGGATTTTCAATGAACTAGTTCGCATAGTTCACCTAAAGGAGCGCTCTTCCCACCTAGGTCGTTCGCGAACTACCCAAGCCTAGTTTGACTAGATTTCACAATTTATAGTTTCGGTTTGGTGTTGTGGTTCGTGGTAGATAAGTCTATCAAAACCTCAAAATCCAAACAAGCGTGTATTTAGATAATTAGAATTTTGTCTAACGTGTTTATTTTTCACAAAAAACATAGTTATAATGCCGAAAGTAACCAAACTACACAGTAAAGGCAAGCCTACAAAAATCCAGAAGGCTTGTAAAGTTGATAAAAACAGTTCAGTAGACACCGATCCGCAGGAGTCAGCTAGAGAGTTCCAATTACAACTATGTTGGTGTATCCAGCAATTAGAGCGAACATTAGCGGAAAAAAAGGGAAATGAAAAACAAAGTAAGTTAAAACAGTTTTAGGTTATATTTTAGGCATCGGTGGCTAGACTTGCATCTCTTGTTGTTTAAAGCATTATATACCACGTCGGGCCAATATTAATGAATTGCACATTGTTGCGCAATGTTTACAAATACAATATTTTCTCAGAAAAATATACACAAGCTATAAACTGATATTAAATAAAATCTACCTCCAGTCATAATTCTCCTATTTGTAAGGAAGGATCCAGCAGTAGATCGTACATAGAACACATATCTTTCTATGTCTTTTTCTAAGCTTTTTTTATACGATAATTTACAGCTCGTTCTACACTCTAGCTTAGTATTTCTTTGGTTGTGAGTACTATTACACACAAAGGCAATAGCAAGAACTCCCAGACCCGGGATAAAAATCTGCATTCTTCATTAAAATTGTTAATGTGCTCCATTATACCCAGAATGATATTGGAGCAGTTCACGTTACTGTGTAAAGTTTATCAAAACAGGATTAATCCCTGTTTAACTCAAATAGCAGCAGATGTTATGTAAATTGTCATATAGAGGGGGTAGAAACAGTTCCCCTGGAAAAGTTCCACTGACACACTTATTTCTAGAGTAAAGCAGTCACTTGTATCACTGAATGTCCATCAATTCGCACTTGGCCAGCACTTTGAGAATGTCCTAAGCCTCTCATTATAAGAGAAGACCCGTGCCCAGCAGTGGGACAGTAATGGGTTGACGACAACTAATCAGTAATAGATTCTAAGGTTTATTACTATAAATATTAATATAAAATCTTACTATTCCAGTGCAAGAAACGTGGAAAGTATTAACAATACTTAAAAATAACAACCAACCAACAATACGCAAGAGGCAGCTGATGAGAACGCATTTTGGTGATTACCGGTCAAAGATGGCTGACGAGGAGAAGAAACTGGCCAAAAGTTGGTATTAACCTGGTTGGTCTGTATATTCATCATAATATCAATATATTTGAAGTGGAATTTCTTTAGCGACAATTGAAACAAGTAATTACAGTCAAACGTTATTTTTACAGTACTTTTGCATTTTCAGTATTTGTCCGCTAAAAAATTGTGACTATTTTCTATAATAATATTTTTATTTAAATACAAATATTACTATGTAGTCACTAAATCTACTTACACTATATACAAAACAAAATATTAAAAATAAATAAAACATATTTTTTAAAAAAAGTAAATAAAGTAAAAGAAAATAAAAATAAATTATAAATAAAACAAAGAGTCCATATCACTGCCTCTTGGGAGAGTCCCAAGAATGCTGGCGGCGTTGCCTCTTTGAATGGCCAAACTGATTCTTTGGCCAAAATACGCACCAGCCCTTGGGTCTCCTGAAGCGTCAACCAGTCGCGACGATAGTTCTTTGCAGAACCGTCGTGCTTCTGGCCCCCATGGATTTTTATTTTTATTTTCTTGTATTCTTAAGCTAGAAATTTATACTGGTAACACTATGATACCGAACTGATGACTATGATATGGAAGGGACATTTTCAGATGTGTTAATCATTTGTTTATTTGCATGCAAAACACACACACAAACAAAACACTTATAGGTATAATATTACACCTAAGAGCCTTGTACTACAGATTGTGATCACTCTAAATGTTGTCTATGTAGTCGAGACATGTAAAAAGATTTGCCTTCTGTTTGTCAGACAACTTTTTTTGAGTACTGCAGAATTTGGGCAGAACGTTACTCTAAAATTATTTACCACTAAAGAAGTTTCACTTCTTTGAACTTTGTCCATAAACATTTTTGATTATGTGATGTAAGGAATTCTTGTTATTTTTAAATAAAAATTGACAGTGTAATTTTATTTATGAAATAAATGTAGCATAATGTACACAAGTTTCTGAAGGAATAATTAAACAGGAAATACTTCAGCCATTTTCCAATTTTTATCCATTTTTTATGATGGCATCTCTCTTTGTATTTATGTAAACTATAGTCTGCTTTTCGACTTGTTTAGATTATGGGGCTATCAAAAATAGTTACTAAATAGGTCACTACTATTTACAACTTCTAATTTTTTTTTAATTTAATCAGGAAAAAGAAGCTGTATAAAAAGATTATTAATGTGTCTCTCATAGTGCTGTAAAAATTAATGAGGTTAATATGTAAAGCCATATGGATATATGCAAGCATTTTTTTTTTCAAAACAAATAAATCCATAGCATCATAAGAAAAGTCAAACCATGTTACTTTTACATACTTCTTGTGGAAAGATAAATATTTTAATATTATATGTACTGTATAATACAATTGAACAAATTTGCCAGCGTAATAGAATCTATTTGCAATGTTTTGTAATAAACATATTTGTTAAAATGAAAGATTGCAATAAATATTTTAGGAACATTTCATAATATATTGTAATATGACCTCATCAGTATTCTAAGTTATAACTACATAAGCATAAACCTTGTTTTATATCCTAAATATTTTTATCTGTATCAAATTCGTCAATACCGATCTAGGAAATTGTTCTATTTTAAAAATATTTAAGAATCTATTTGCTTAAAGACCTTGGATTTAGTTAAACTCCATCAGCAATCTCATATTTAAGAAAATATAATTGTAATATAATGTAAGTAATTTGCAAAAAATGTAGGATATGCGACATATTATAGTGTTATAAAATTGATTGACGCGATACTTTGTTTTTTGCAGTGGCAAGCAAAATCAAAATTTGTGACAGTCCAGCTCAGCCCAAAGCTACATTTTTGAGGAAATCAGCATTTTTATCCACTGGAGATAACTCTTTTCGATTTAACTTTAATATTCCTCAGGATTCCAAAGATAATGAAACATCTGATAAAAATAATAGCAACACTGATCCACAGGAATCTAGTTCAAATTCCGAATGCACAGATTCTAATATAAAAGAAGAAAAAACTGCTACAGATAAACAAAATAATGTAACAGATAAAGTAGACTGTACAAATTTAGCCAATAAAGAATCGAATTCAAATACATTTAAGTTTGCATTTTCTGGATCAGAATTTAGGTTTAATTTTGATGTGGACGATACAAAATAATGTAAATAACTTAGTTTAGAATAATTTTATATAATTCTCTGCAGATTATTAAAAAAATGTAGATAGAAAGTGCTTGGAACTGTAGTATTTATAAAACAATGTGAATGGTCGAAATAAATCTTTTTATACCTATTAATTTTTTATTGATATTTCCAAGAAATAAATGGTTACACATCAAATTAGTATTATAAACGATCCGTGTGCTTTCTATCTCACTTTTTTACATAATCTTTGTAATTGTAACTATTTACATTTAAGAAATAAATATGAGAGATTTATACATGTTTTTAATTTATATCCTCGCATAGAGCTTGATAATAACCATCGATGACAAGTAAACCTTTGTCTCTTTTGATTCTTCTTGCGCATGTATAATCTTCGAAAAAGTTCTTAGAATTTGGCACGGAAAAACCAACAGGTAGCTCATGCTTGAAATAATATGAGCCCCATGTAGTAATTCCCAATAATTTATTTGTTTTCATGTTGACAACAGCGCCCCCAACGACACCATGATAGTTCAAACATTTCGGGTCATTTGCTTTGAATTGTGCAACGGAACACGAATAGTAACATGGGACATGGAAACCGGTTATAAGCTTGTTGTAAATAAGAATTTGGGGGCAAATATCTCTGTTGACGACAACTTCTAATTTTGATAATGTGAATTCTCTGGTAGCTGATTTCACTAAGTGAATGCCCTGGGAAAATAAAATAAATGGTGTAAAAATTTACACTCTGATATTAACTCGCCATTACTAATATTAACTATAACATAAAATATATGATGTCTTTAATATTAAACTACCGCATAAGTATTAAAATAATCAATTTAATTAAGTTGATTGGGTCTTATCTATTAAGATACATTGCCTGTCATAAGCAGCTACCAGTTGAATAGTTAGGGAATTAGGTATGAAATAACTTCTTCAATAGTTCCATTTTTTAAAGTACAGAAGAAGCAAATGATTAAGCAGTTCATTTACACGAAGTGGCTACTGCCATCTATGGTCATTTTTGATCAACTCCAGATGACAATCGCTAATAACTCGTGCTAGGGGCAGCAAAGCATTCGTAAGATTCGACTAAAAGGGGGTTGCGGGCGGCTAGAGGAAGGATGACGGTATGTGTGGTCGCATATCGTCGTAAAGACTAGACGGAGCGGTGGGCCCAGCCGCCCATCTGGGAGGAGTCCGATGGGGCAACGCGCTCAGAGCATTTCAGATGCGTTCCTTTGGAGATCCCGGAGTCCTTTTTAAAGCGCTCCGGTCAGCCACCGACGAGTTTACGTGCGGTAAAAATCCCACATAATCCTGCGTCGCTTCCACGATGTAGGATACCTTTTGAAGGTGTCCCACTCGAAAACAAAAAAAGGGGGCAGCAGAGCATGCTTTAATCTGACCTGAAGCCCAAAGGAGTAAGTTGAAATGCCTCGGACTATAGGTCAACTCTTCACAAAAAGTTGTCAAATAAGTACGCTTAAATTAAATTTTTAATTAAATTCTTTTAAATTAATTTATATAAATTATTTATGCAGTTTTTATTGCAGTCCCCTGAAGTGACTCAAAACGACTTAAGCTGTATTGTTATATAAGCGAAGAAATGTAGTAGCTCCAAAGACGAAGCATTATAGGTTTTACTACCGAAAATCAGTATAACGTGTCCCCTAACACACGTGCGAGTTTTTTTTTTGCTCTCGAGGGGTAAAGCTTCAAAAAGTACCCGATGCCGTGGGAGCGACGCAGGGTTATGTGGGATTTTTACCGCACTAAAACCCCCCGGTGGCCGTCCTCGGCGCTAAAAATGAGGATTCCGGGATCTCGGAACGACTCCAACCGGAATCCTCCGAGCGCGTTGCCCCATCGGGCTCCTCCCAGATGGGCGGCTGGGCCCACCCTTCCGTCTAGTCTTTACGACGGTATGCGACCACACATACCACCGTCCTTCCCGGGATTGCTTGACCGAACGGTTCTAGTTCCCACTCTAGCCGTCTGCAACCCCGGAAGCTCCTTTTAGTCGCCTCTTACGACAGGCAGGGGATGCCGTAGCCCTATTCTGATCCCGGAACTACAGGGACGACACGTGCGAGTCCACGGAATAATCGAAAACTTTAAATTCGCATAAAGTACCTTTTGGGTAGCATATCCCAGTACAAAATGCTCTGGTTTGTCCTTAGATAGATTCAAATTGGCAAACCATTCGAAATTGTCGTCTGTTCTGTTAGTAGCATCAAACAATTCCACAGTTTTCCACTCTCCATGAAAATCTTCGTCGTTGACAACCACGAGCCCAATGTCGTCAAAAGCTTGCTTTGTCGTGTTTGAAGGTACCACAAAAGCAATCACTGGGAAGTGGTGGTGTTGGTAGATGATTGTGGTGTATATTACTTTTAGTCTGCGCAAATGTTTTGTTGTTTAGAAAAACGTAGATAGTTATTGCAACTTAGATATACAAACAGGATAATTTTATTGAAGTGAAACTTCTTTATCGGGGTTGGAAAAAAATTTAGTGTAACATTTTTTCGTTACGCGCCATCTTTTTATGTTACGCGCCATCCTTTTTTTTTATTTCGTTACGCGCCATCTTTTTCTGTTACACGCCATCTTTTTCTTATCCCACGCGTGATATTAGATAGATTATTATAGATTAGATTATTAGATAAAGATTAATAAAAGCCTTTTATTAAACTTTATCTAATTTAACTTTATTTAACCAATTTCTGTAAAGTTGCATATAGTAAATTATTTTTTGAAAAATAACGTCATAAAGAAGTTTCACTTCTTACGAGTGTACGCTAGTACACGCACACATTTTTTTGACATAGAACACTAAAAACTGCTGACTGATCAGCAGTTTTTAGTGTTCAGCCTTTATTTTGTAAGATAAAAGTAGCCAACGAGCATGTTGTCCACTTGAGGGTAAGTGACTACCGCCCATTGGTAAGTAACTTCATACAAAACAAGGGTTCTATCTGAAGTCAAATCACAGATGCGTTACTACTTCCGAGGTCCAAGATAGTCGCCTTAATATATGGAAGTGAGCCGGTAATCACATATCTCCACTGGAAAGAAGACCAAGAGGTTGACTTTTGTCGGTGGCAGCTCTCCGGTCGAATTATAAGGGTATCTCAAGCAAAAGGGTGCCAGACGTATGAGATCGAATCAACTCTTACCTATGTAATAATAAGAAAAAAATATATATATATACGTGACGAATAGATAACCTCTTTCCTTTGGGAAGTCGGTTAAAAATGGCCTTGCGTTCTATAGGATCACGAATGTAGGTAAGATCGCTACCCTTAAGTTTGTATCTCTAATCCTTAGCATAAGCTAGCAATGGTTAGAGTCACGACTCTCTCTATATTAAAAAAAAAAAAAACCTTGAGGTTCTTTTAAAAGAGCTAAGCTGAGAAATAAAAAACAAGTAATGTTATTATTTGCTTTATGATGCTGGATTTAACACATTCACAGCATATCTTAAAACTTAAAACGCTTTCTTTCTACACTCATAACCCCACAGTAGGAATTTCTCGTGTCGTGGGTGCAATGGACACACACAAAGACGAATATACAAACACCAAGACCCAGAACAAGAATCTAAACTCATCATTCAGATACCAGTCTGGCCGGGGATCGAACCCGGGACCCACTGCGTGTCAGACCGGTATGGTAACCGCTGCGCCACGCGGGTCGTCATAGCTACCTCGTACATCTCTCAAGTGCACAATTTACCTGTATAAGCATCGCGCAGCTGTAATGAATATTCTATCCTCCACGCAAACAGCAGTACACATATAGGGAAGGTCGGAAGATCTCGAATGAACTACGCGCGCTATCCATGGGTACCGATCTTCTGTTACCTCTACAGCGTTTACTTGGTAATTTTCTAGTGGGTTAAAAACTGAAATAAAGCGTAGCTGCGTAGGATATTTTTAGAAATTAGGATGGTCCTTCATCATAGAGTTACCAGTAAATTTCATGACCGACAGAATCAAATAGTTTCTAGAACTGTTTACTTTATTATTCATTTCAATTGTTAAACCATGACGGCATATTCGACAGGCATTTCGGCAGGGTCGACATATTCAGATAGGGGGAGTTTAGGCCGCCACCTAAAGACCGTTTTCCCTTGGTTTATTGAATTTATAAAAGGTATTCGGTACTCGCCGTGGTTATGAAATCACACTGCCTTAGAGATGCACATTAATTTTATCTTCATTAAATTCAATTAAATATAAACCATACGTCTAGACATTGATTTGAATACTTATGAAACGGAATGAATGTCGCCAAAAGTATTTACGATGTGGCAATTTTTCGTGAAATAAAGAAATAGCGACATATACAGGCGATTCCAATGATGCTTAAGGTACCCTTCTTAAATGTAAAAGAAAGCATTTCTCGTATCGAAAGACCTGTTTCTCGCCATCTGAAGTGGGCACTGCAAACCATGAACAACTAATTACAGACATATGAAGGTGGTAGAATCAGTGCAGCTCGACCAAGGAAGTACCACCACCCCACCTATTTCTACCATGGCGACCATCATAGTCCTCGTGAGTAGCAACGCATCTGTGATCGACTTCAGATAGAATCCATGTTCTGTATGAAGTTGATTACAGATGTCCATGAGCGGCAGTGGCCACTTACCATCAGGTGGACTGCATTTTTTTTTTTTTTTTTATACGTAAACCTAACGATAAGGCAGACGGGCTACCTGATGGAAAGTAGTCACCGTCGCCTATGGACACTTGTAACACCAGAGGAGTCGCCAATGCATCGCCGGCTTTGAAGGAGAGCTCTTTTCGCACCTTTTTTGAAGAGCCCCCTGTCATAACGCCCCGGGAATACCTCAGAAGGAAGCTCGTTCCACATCTTGCACGTCCGTGGCAGAAACGAGCGTGCAAACCGAACCGTGGAGGACCGCCACGGGTCCAGTTGATGTGGATGGAACCTCATCCTTCGGCGAGTGGTGCGGTGGAGGAAAGGAAGGGAATGCATGCTCATTTGCTACTTCAGTCAGATAAAAAAAAAAACCTTCTAACCATAGCTAAGCCTCGGATGCATAGTAATGTATACTACCCTTAAGAATTTACTTGAACTGCCTCTGATAAGTATGTCTCCCTACACCCTTAAAACCAAAATACATGTTGCGGAGGTGCCCCTGAACTCCAATTTTACAACACATAGTTGTACCATTTTTCACATTAAAAATAAAACTAACATGATTGATTATAATTCGGTCGTTTATCCACAATTCGTCTAGAATACAAGTAATCAATAACACTGCCGTAATGTTCAGAACGCACTGAGAAAACCATCAAAATAAAAACCCACTTCATTTTATAGGTAAATAAAACACAATTTTCACGTAACTTTTATTATTATCCATAAACTATAATATACATTATACTTTCCTATTCAAAACTTTATGAAGTAGCACTTCAATTTATTGTAAAATGAAAACCGAATTGTTATATTATTATTAACAAAAATAAATCTTGTAACACACATTATTACGTTTAATTGCTTATCTCTACACGGAATATAAACATTTTACGGAAAGTCACGCAATTGGTTTTGATATATAGACAGAAACTGTTACAGTATACAGTTTGTTATATGATTACTAATACACAATACTATCCAACACATACACACAAGCGTATAATATAAAAAAGAAGCTCGGAATACGACCCGCGTGGCGGAGCGGTACCATGCCGGTCAAACGCAGTGGGTTTTGGGTTTGATTCCCGGCCAGACAACTGTCTCAAGGGTAAATTTAGATTTCTGTTGTGGACCTGGGTGTTTGTATGTACAAGGCAACCACGACACAGGAGAAAATTCTCTGGGGCTGTGAGTGTAGAAAATGTGTGTGCAATCCCCCTCCCCCCAGAACGTGTTAAGACCAACTTTACCACTGAATGCGGCTCTTGGACTCCCCCTTTATCAAAACTGTAGCTATGTTCATGAACTCACTTTCATGCACAAACGTATGTACCACTGTACTACCACTTCTTCGGGCGCGTTTAAAGAAAATTATGAGAGTGAACTTTCATAACACAAACGCTTCTAATTGCATTTAATGCGAATATAAAAAAAATTATAAAAAATTTCACATGCATGCATGCATGTACGGATGTATGTATGTGTGTGTACTTGTACGTATAAACATACATATCAACTATATCGAATATACAATTAATATTTTCCTCTCGACTGTCATAACCCGCCAATCGCGCGACTCCCCCTCACTCTAAACAGCCCCATCAGCATCAGACGATCTCGTACTTGTCCGGGTGGAAGCTGATCTCCTGGGAGAAGTCCACGGGGCTGCCGTCGTCCGCCGCCGTCACCTTGGTGGCCGTTATCATGGCCAGCGAGGTCTCTGAGGTCCACGTCACCGTTAGTGGAAAGAAGTCGTTTGGTATTGCTGGGGTTACCCTGCAAATAAAGATATCCATACTAATACTAGTCACAGTCAGTTTTTTTATTTAAATTTCGGTCGAAATTCGACCGTAATTTAAATAAAAAAAAACTAAACTTCATATTGGTCAAAGTTCTCAAATTAAAAAATGTAATAATTTTCAAGTAATATTGCACGCACCCGTTAAATATAAAAAAAGAGGTTTAGTTAGCCGCATTACTAAACCGCATTTAAAAGCAGTAGCGGGTATTTTGACAAAAATACTGACATTTCTGACGTTATGTGTTTTCATAGTAAGACATTGCACGGTAGTTTGTGTGATGTGTTTTTAGTTGATTTTATTTATGTTCAAAGCATTATTAGAAAAAATATTAACATTCTGCACTCCTTCTCTACGTCCACTACAACCGTGCAAAATTTCATACTAATCCGTCCGCGGCATATTACTTAAAAATGCTTCGCAAGTTTTTGTTTCACGTATTAATATATAGATTATAAATGTGAAAGTGTGTTTGTTTGTTCCAATTTCACGTCGCCACATAGCTATTATATGACATAGTTTATGTGGGGAGATAGGAGGGCGGACAGTGACCTAGGCTACTTTTTACCGCGCTCTCTCATTCTCATGAGAATATCGATGTTTAGTTAGTTGATACTTATTTAGTAGTTCCAGACGTTGTTAATAGATGGCGTTAGTAAAATTCATTTGCAAGTTCTGAGTCACGCTATCAAATGCTAATGTTAATTCCCTTTGCCCGTGCGGGCGAAGCCGCGGGTAAGAGGTAGTTTTTAATAAAATAAAGTAGCAATAACGTAAAAGCACTTGATGGTAAGTGGTCACTGTTGACTTGATGACCAACAACGTATAGAAGAGAGGTTCTTCTTAAAGTCGATTACAGATGGATTACCATTAATTAGGACTAAGATGGTCGCCTCGTTTTTAAGGCAGCCGGCATCCAATGAAACGCATAAACAACTACACATTAGAAATAGCCCACATATTTGTAAACTATTTGTATACTTAAATTAGGGATCGAATTGCGATCGATTAATCGAATAAATCGAGTTAATGCTATGTAAAGAATCTGATCTCAGCCAGAAAGTGGAAAATCGATTACAGTTGTAATTACAACTTAAGATCATAATAACAATAATATTAAAGCAAAGCCTAAATAATATACAAACTTCTTTCCTAAAAAGTTTTCCTAAAAATAATGACAAAATCCTTAAAAATTTTTGTTTATAATATTTTCTTTTTTCAGTGCAGTAAAACAAACCAAAGATTGATTTATTTTTCAACTAGTTTGCTAATCAATATCTCAAACATCGTTTCGAATCAATTAAAAAAATCGATGTCATTCGAATAAAATCCCAAGTGTTACCATCACTAAACAGTATACTTACGTGAGCTCAAGCGTGCCGGTCTTAAGCCGGTCGCTGATAACGGGTATGGTCCACAGCAACGAGCGGCCCTTCTGCGTGTAGCTGCCCTCCCACTGGTGGACCACCACCGTGGGGTTACCGGCCCTGTTAAAAGAAACACATGTCTGCAGTTCACACTTGACAGAAATGAAACTTTTTTTTCTGAATTTTAGTTGTTATTGGCCCTATTGGTTATTACAGCTTCAGAGGGTTTTTCATAGTAATTATATTACATATACAAACAATACTCTTGTACAACATAGGAAAATCCTCACATCGTTCTACAGCGCTATCTAGTTGCAGCGCCGACAATTGCTTTTGTAACGTATTCCATCCATCAGCCCTTTGAGGTCCACTGCTGGACATAGGCCTCCCCTAAAAGACGCCACTCCAACCGGCCCTGTGCCCTCTGAATCGAACGGTTTCCCGCTGTCTTCTTCAGGTCATCGGTCCACCTGGTGGGATGACCTGTACTCCTTTTGCCTAAACGTGGTCGCCTCGAGTCGCGGTCGTGGTGTGACGTATTATTGAGTCACAAATGAGAACAATTCTAGAGGAGTTGCACTTCAAAAATGAAATGGATTGTCTGCATAAGAAATACAACAGCTGCTGCGGCCAAGCAGCGCTTTATCGCGCGAAACTTACGCCATCTGTGTTAAATACCAAACAATTGTGTACATATAATGTGTACGATTCAATGGATATGTGATGTGATTACACAACTGAAGGTGTGACGTGAGACGCTATACACACACAGATCACACGACTGAAGGTGTGACGTGAGACGCTATACACACACAGATCACACGACTGAAGGTGTGACGTGAGACGCTATACACACACAGATCACACGACTGAAGGTGTGACGTGAGACGCTATACACACACAGATCACACGACTGAAGGTGTGACGTGAGACGCTATACACACACAGATCACACGACTGAAGGTGTGACGTGAGACGCAATACACACACAGATCACACGACTGAAGGTGTGACGTGAGACGCTATACACACACAGATCACACGACTGAAGGTGTAATGTGACAAGCTACGCATAAACACACACAGATCACACGACGAACTCGAGGTGCGCGTGCTGCAGCTCGAACTCGATGTTCACGTCGCGCCGGCTCCAGCAGTTCACAGTTACAGTAGCAGCGTTAGTGTACGAGTGACGTCACGGTACGTACGGCAGCGGCACGGCGACGGTGACGTCCCGCAGCTCGAGGTGCGCGTGCTGCAGCTCGAACTCGATGTTCACGTCGCGCCGGCTCCAGCAGTTCACAGTTACAGTAGCAGCGTTAGTGTACGAGTGACGTCACGGTACGTACGGCAGCGGCACGGCGACGGTGACGTCCCGCAGCTCGAGGTGCGCGTGCTGCAGCTCGAACTCGATGTTCACGTCGCGCCGGCTCCAGCAGTTCACAGTTACAGTAGCAGCGTTAGTGTACGAGTGACGTCACGGTACGTACGGCAGCGGCACGGCGACGGTGACGTCCCGCAGCTCGAGGTGCGCGTGCTGCAGCTCGAACTCGATGTTCACGTCGCGCCGGCTCCAGCAGTTCACAGTTACAGTAGCAGCGTTAGTGTACGAGTGACGTCACGGTACGTACGGCAGCGGCACGGCGACGGTGACGTCCCGCAGCTCGAGGTGCGCGTGCTGCAGCTCGAACTCGATGTTCACGTCGCGCCGGCTCCAGCAGTTCACAGTTACAGTAGCAGCGTTAGTGTACGAGTGACGTCACGGTACGTACGGCAGCGGCACGGCGACGGTGACGTCCCGCAGCTCGAGGTGCGCGTGCTGCAGCTCGAACTCGATGTTCACGTCGCAACCGGCGCCGCTCTCCGCAGGCCAGCAGTTCACTGTTATACAAAAATACCGTTAGTACGAGTTGATTTCGAAGCTTCCCGCGCCGCACCTCGTGAGGTAGAGAGGGGACGAACCCCTGTCTACCTAATAAGGAGCTAAGGTCTACAACTCTAAGGAGAATAAGGTCTCCACAAAGATGAATACACAAACACTCAGACCCAGAATATGAATTGAAACTAATCATTCAGATACCGGCCGGAAATCGAACCCGGAACCCAGTGCGCATCCGACCGGTATGGTAATCGCACCGCCACGCGGATTGTCTGTATTTTTTATATTTGTTTTTCTCAGAACTTTCGACTGGGTGAACCAATTTTGAATATTGTTTTTTTTGTATATTTATTTTATTTGAGGACATAGCACTAAACATAAAAAGCAGCACGGCCGCAACGTACTTTTATCGAAGCAATTCAGGCCATTTTCAACCCCTTATAACTTCGTTTTGGATAAAAGTAGAAGCCTAAATTTTTAATACCCAAGAAGGCATTGTATGAACACGGTATATTTCAAATTTCATTTAATTTTAACCAGTAGTTTATAATTATAACGAGACAAAGTTCCTTAATTTTGTCACTCACTCACACACTGACCGATCATCAAAAATTTAAGGCACTTCATGTAGCAGTCATAGAACCTTCAAATTTAGAATACAATTAGTGTTCAGTGTTTAAATTAACTAAAGTATTTTCCAATTTCCATCCAGTTTTCCGGATGTGGTGGTATGTAGTTACCGGCCAAGGGCGCGAGGCGGTCGTCCCCGGCGGTGGCCAGCCGCCACTTCAGCACGCCCACGTCGGAGTGCAGCGGGAAGGGCCGCTGCGCCTGCTTCAGCCCGATCACGCCGGCCGACCGGAACGCCTCCTTGTCCACGTTCGGGTGCGTCTGAAAAACGGCTCAAACTTACTAACTCATACTTTCTACATGGATCTTCTCTCAGAATGAGAGAGTTTAAGCCGTCGTCCACCGTAATGGCCAAGTGCGATTTGGTAGACTTCATACACCTCCAAAACGCAGTGGGACAATAATAGATTGGCCTACGGTTCTCACTTACACATACTTTCTACATGGATCTTCTCACAATAATGGCCCACAAACATAATAATAATAATAATAAGTACACAATTACAATAAAAATAAAGATAAAATAGTCATTTATATGACAATTTGCACGCCGAAATGGCAAATAAGAGGATCTTCTTTTCAAGACGTACTACCATACATTTGTACCTTATTTAGCAAATAAAGATTTTGTATTGATTTGATTTGAAACACTTTCTATACTTACACTATTATATACTTTCCCAGGTTAACAACTGTTTTAGTTTATAATACCTGAATGGCTTAAGTACAAAAAACTAGTGGAATATAATAATGAACAATATACCTGTAGCTGTAATGGTCTAGTGTCCTTGTTATCAACGTGCACATGTATACGACCGAACTGCTCGTTACTTATCCGAAGTGTCAGCAAACCTGAGGTAAAAATAATAATAATGTCAGTATTACTGTCAATATTGTTAGTATAACAGAAAATATTGCGGCCAATAATAATATCAATATTACGGTTAATAGTGTCAGTGTAACGGACAATATTGCGGCCAATATTAATGTCAATATTACGGTCAATAGTGTCAGTGTAACGGACAATATTGCGGCCAATATTAATGTCAATATTACGCTTAATAGTGTCAGTGTGACGGACAATATTGCGGCCAATAATAATGTCAATATTACGGTTAATAGTGTCAGTGTAACGGACAATATTGCGGCCAATAATAATGTCAATATTACGGTTAATAGTGTTAGTATAACAGACAATATTGCGGCCAATAATAATGTCAATATTACGGTTAATAGTATCAGTATAACTGACAATATTGCGGCCAATATCAATGTCAATATTAGGGTTAATAGTGTCAGTATAACTGACAATATTGCGGCCAATAATAATGTCAATATTACACTTAATAGTATCAGTGTAACGGACAATATTGCGGCCAATAATAATGTCGATATTACGGTTAATAGTTTCAGTATAACGGACAATATTGCGGCCAATAATAATGTCAATATTAGGGTTAATAGTGTCAGTATAACTGACAATATTGCGGCCAATAATAATGTCAACATTACACTTAATAGTATCAGTGTAACGGACAAGATTGCGGCCAATAATAATGTCTATATTACGGTTAATAGTTTCAGTATAACGGACAATATTGCGGCCAATAATAATGTCAATATTACGCTTAAAAGCGTCAGTGTAACTGACAATATTGCGGCCAGTAATAATGTCAATATTACGGTCAATAGTATCAGTGTAAAGGACAATACTGCAGCCAATAATAATGTCAACATTATGGTCAATAGTGTCAGTATAACAGAAATTAATAAATTAAATACAGTATAATGTCAGTATTACATACAATATTGACATTATTACGATCAATTAGCATGCCAGTATAATAATATTGCGGCCGATAATAATGTGATTATTAAATACAATAATAAGTATTTTTTTTAAGATTATTACAGTCAATAAGCATACCAATATGATGGACAGTAATGATAGTATTACAGTAAGTATTAATCTCAATACTATGGACAAGAATGACAATGTGATAGACAATATTTTTGTAATTATTGGATTGCATAAGTGTTGTGTATATGGATATCGACATAAATATAAATTCATTATTTTAGGAAAATATACAAGGTAATATACTGAATAATTTTAAGGGTTTTAAGTATATACGTGCATAATATAGTAGAGAAATACGGATAATTTTAGATTTTTGACTTTTAGGCGGAACCAAGTTCGCCGAGGCAGCTAGTGTACTATATAATAGAATAGAATGTTTAAGTTATTAAAAATGTAATATTGCCTGCACTATCGTATTGGGTGTTCAGACTGTAAGGATAGATGTAAATTTGTATAAATGAATAAACAATAAATATTTAAATGCAACAATGATTTGATAATTATCTTACCAGACAGCTCGAAGCTCTGTATGTCCCCGTCTCTGCCGGCCACGAGGTTCAATCTTTCCTCAAATCTCAAGTGTACACTGTAAATAGAAACGATCATTAAAGATTATTTAAGTTTCATTAAATAGGTCACAAACACAAAGCGCAGATTATTTAAGCTCAACACAAATAGTGATACAATATATAGGTTGGTATATTTAAAATACAATATAATAAAATGGTCCGAAAATCACATATATCAAAAAAATATTTTTGTGTGTCTATGACACATCGGAAAATTCTATCGTGGGGTTTTTTTTATTCTAGAAGGGGAAACCTTCAAAAGGTACCCGACGCCGTGGGAGCGACGCAGGGTTATGTGGGATTTTTACCGCACTACAACCCCCAGGTGGCCGTCCTCGGCGCTACAAAGGAAATCCAAATCCAAAGGGATCTCCAAAGGAACGCAACTGGAATCCTCTGAGCGCATTGCCCCATCGGGCTCCTCCCAGATGGGTGGCTGGGCCCACCGCTGATAATCTATCGCGGGGCTATGAATATGCTACAGAATGCTATAGAAAGCGCTTGTAAACTTACTTCTTCTGATTAGGCACGGCTGGTCGACAGTGGTGTGTGTAATGGCCACTGCTGCTGTCTATACATTATTTTTTGGGTCTGCGTGGTTAAGTATGTTTGTGTGTCCATGAACATCGAAAAAATCTTCTTGCGAGGTTATACAAATAAAAAGCCTTTATAAACTTACTCCTTCTGATTAGGTGCAGCGGGCTTGTCAACAGTGGCGGGTGCAGTGGCCACTGCTGCCGCGGCGTCCCCTTCACTTCGTAGTCGTGATACGAAAGAGTCCGCGTCCGTGCCGCGTGAACCTAACTTCATTGCTGATCTGCTGGCGCCACGACTGGGGAATGATGGACCATTGTTAGTTAGTTATCTTCACTACATAGTATAAAACAAGGTAGCTTCTCGCTGTTTGTCCCTATGTATGCTTAGATCTTTAAAACTACGCTACGGATTTTAATGAAATATTTTTTAAGAGACAGAGAATCAAGAGGAAGGTAGTAATGTATAATATAGTGGAGAAACACTGATAATTTCAGATTTTTTACTTTTAGGCGGAACGAAGTTCGCCGGAAATTAATTGATAATTTGTATAAAAATTGCATATAGAACCAAAGTTGAAATCCAGATCATTATTATCTTATTATTACAAATATAAATCCGAAAGTTTGGAGGATGGAGATGGATGTGTTATTACTCTTTTACGCGAAAACTAAGTACCAAAGTAGTGCTTTGATTAGCTTCTCAAGTTCAATGAAATCACAGTCACTCTTGATGAGTTGCGGGAGGTCGCCACACATGTATGGAGAGCTCTTCCTAAATTTAATATATTTTTGTATATAATTCGGAAAGCTGTTTACAGAATACACTTACCTACCAAGTAACCTACACTACCTACACTACACCTACCTCTGTAGCTTTAATAGTTTACGAATAAAGTGGCTGTGACACTGACAGACGGACAGACAGACAAACCTGACGAATCTATAAGGGTTACGATTTTTGCCACTTGGCTACGGACCCCTAAAAATAGAAGTTCACTCACGTATCTCTCGCCGGCGTTGACGGAATCTTCTCGGCGATAGATTCCACAGCACTCGATGCGTTACTGATGTTCGAGCTGCCAAAACCGCCCCCTATAAACAAGGAATTATTTATTATAGATACGTATATTGAAATATATACACCTATTTCTAACGTGAAGCATTCCTTGCACTTCGATGGAAGGGTGTCGTTGCCGGCACACTTTATATGACGCGACCTAGTCCTCGGGAGTAGAAACGCATCTGTGATTGACTTCGGATAAAACCTATGCTCTGTATGAAGTTGCTTACAGATGTCTACGTGCGGCAGTGACCACTTAACATCAGGTGGACTGCATGCTCGTTTGCTACTTCATTATTATAAAAAAATATATTACTTGACCACAACAATTAGGCGCATAAAACAAAAGTGGTTCAATACCGCGCATCTCGCTTCTTACCCCGCGCGTCGTCTAGTGACGTGCAGTCGTGTATCGTCGAGGTGTTTACGTTAGCCAGCACGTGTTTAAAGTTATTTCGTTATAATGTTAGTTTAATGAGTGATTGTTGAATTTTGAAAGTTATCATTAATTAGTTGATTATTCAAATCAAATCATTTAATATTGTATTCGTCAATAAACCTCAAAATGGGTAGGAAAAAGACTATTCGTGGAGGAGAAAGGACTCTTACATTCAAAATATGCATTTTTTTTTAACAAGAGAAGAGTATTGGGGTCTGTATTCCTGTCCCCCATTTCAAAAATCGAATGTGTGCTGCAACAGGCATCAGGCCCACATAAAAAAAGAAAGGAAATATTCCATGTCTGCGAATATATATTAAACACATGAAAGTGCTTTAATAAATACTCGACTATTGAACATACACCACTATGGTGTAGGTTTTAATAATGGTATACCTACATTCTTTTCGTATTCGTATCGGGATGGGAAATCCCTAGTTCTAATGACGTTTCAACTGTCGTGCGCTTAATTGTTTTGGTCGAGTAGTATATATAGATAGATAGTAGTACTTCTGGTACTATAACTCTGTAGGCACCACCGCCAAACCAGTTCTGCCTTATTTATTTACTTTTGATCACATACATAGTTTACAGAATTAGTAGGCTGAAGTGGCAATGGGCAGGCCACATCGTTCGTAGACAACCGATGGGGTAGAAAACAAAAGAAGTGCAGACCACCCTGAAGAAGACGGCGGGTAATCGCTTGATTCAGATGGGTCAGGACCGGTCGATGTGGCACAGATAAGAGGAGGCCTATGTCCAGCAGTGGACTTTCAAAGGCTGATAGATAGAATGGATGGACATAGTTTACACCAATTATAATATTAAAAAGAACAATAGTCTATAATAAGGAAAAGGTAAGTTCAACTACATTTATAGGCGGAGACTGCTTGCAAAAGCAGCGAGTTACATGTAAGTCAAATAAAATTAAAATTAAAATAAGTTCAAATTAAACAGATTTTGTATTCTATTTTTTTTTATAACAAGCAATGGTAATTTCGCGTCAAGACAAATTGTTTGCACGTTTGCTACTATCATATTACAATTACTGCAGCGTTTCCGGTTTGGTTTTCATCATAAATCATATACATAAGAACACATATTAGTCAAACCACAGCCCATCATTGAATCCGGTTGCGGTCGGACCGAGTTCCCGGAGTCCTCTTTATAGCGCCGACGACGGCCACCGGGGGGGCTTTAGTGCGGTAAAAATCCCACATAACCCTGCGTCGCTCCCACGGCGCCGGGTACCTTTTGAAGGTTTCCCCCTCGAGAACAAAAAAAAAGCCCATCATTGAAAACCGCATCAAAATCGGACTAGTAGTTTTGAAGGTAAAGGGTAACGTTGGTCTGCCCATAACATCCTGTCATTCCATATATACAAATTATTCCCTTAATAGCTATTTAATTTTTATAGGAGTAATATAGTAGCAGCAAACTTTTAAACCGAAAATATCGAGAGAGCCTATTAAGAAAAAATAAAACAAAACATTCGTATAACAGAACTCACCGAAGGAGACTTGCGAGCGGGGAGGTTGTCCCCTCTTGGCGGCCTCCAGCCTCTCCCTCTGGAGCTCCTTCGCACGCTCCCGCATGCGGTTGGCTGCCTCCCTCTCTTGCGTCTGGGAGGTTAGGGGTTCATTAGCGTCCGATTGAAGGATCAGTTTCAAATTTGGTCCCCTTTTGCCAAAAAAATTGGCAAAACTTTTGGTTTGGAAAATAACTTTGACAAAACTTTTAGCTTAGCCAAAACTTTGACAAAACTTTTGGCTTAGCCAAAACCTTGACAAAACTTTTGGTTCAGCCTAAACTTTGACAAAACTTTTAGCTTAGCCAAAACTTTTGGCTTAGCCAAAACTTTGACAAAACTTTTAGCTTAGCCAAAACTTTGACAAGACTTTCGGCTTAGCCAAAACTTTGACAAAACTTTTGTCTTAGCCAAAACTTTGACAAAACTTTTGGCCTAACCAAAATTTGACAAAACTTTTGGCCTAGCCACAACTTTGACAAAACTTTTGGCTTAGCCAAAACCTTGACAAAACTTTTGGCTCAGCCAAAACTTTACAAAACTATTAGCTTAGCCAAAACTTTGACAAGACTTTTGTCTTAGCCAAAACTTTGACAAAACTTTTGGCCTAACCAAAATTTGACAAAACTTTTGGCCTAGCCACAACTTTGACAAAACTTTTGACTTGGCGGAAACTACAGGTTTATCATTTTAGTCTGACTGAAACGTCGGCCACCGTTGATCAAAAACACACACACTAGCTTTCTACACTCACAGCCCCACACTAGGGTTTCCTCCTGTGTCGTGGGCACCATGGACACACCCAAGACGAATACACAAACACCCAGACCCAGAACAGGAATCTAAACTCATCGTTCAGATACCTGTCTGGCCGGGAATCGAACCCGGGACCCATTGCGCGTCAGTCCGGTATGGTAACCGCTCCGCCACGCGGGTCGTCAAAACGCAAAACCTCCGATTTCGGCCAAATTGGCCAAATTATTGAAAAATTAGTACTCTATATACGCCATGGTTAGATAGCGTTTCAATTTACTTTTAACTCCAGTCATAAGAAATGGTAACCAAAACATTTTTTAATGTTTTAATGTCTCTCAAATAAAATTAGCATTTCTAAGTTATTCAATTCAACGGACAATACACATCTTCATCTTTGAATCAAACTACTCACCTGTCTCACAGCTTGGTAAATCTTCTCTTCGTGCGAATCCATTTCAACAAATGAGCGTACCTGTAAATTTCGTACCATGACGATTGTGTTACAAAAGATTTTCCTTATTTATTGTGCTCATGCATTAAAAAGTGAATAACACGTTTTATTCCTAGGACTGTAACAGTGATAGCCTAATGGTTGAAACTTGCCCTCTTGATCGGGAGGCCTGAGGTTCAAACCCAGGAACGCACCACTAATTTTTATAAAATTCTACGCGTACTAAATTTTTTTATTAATTATCACTGCTTTGCGTTGAAGGAAAACATTGCAAGGAAACCTACACACGAGAATTCTTTAAAAAACGTTTATCACCGACCGACGTTTAAACCGCTTTTTCCCGGAAATTCTTGCGTAGTGTGCCTTAGTATCTTACCATGGTGATATACCAAGTGAGAACTACTACTATAAAAAAATGTGTGCGTGTACTAGCGTACACTCGTAAGAAGTGAAACTTCTTTGACGATATTTTTCAAAAAATAATTTACTATATGCAACTTTACAGAAATTGGTTAAATAAAGTTAAATTAGATAAAGTTTAAAGAAAGGCTTTTATTAAACTTTATCTAATAATCTAATCTATAATAATCTATCTAATATCACGCGTGGTAGTGATAAGAAAAAGATGGCGCGTAACGAAAAAATGTTACACTAAATTTTTTTCCAACCCCGATAAGGAAGTTTCACTTCAAAAAAATTCAAGCAAATCGCTGTCCTCAAGGCCGTGACGTCTCCTTATTAATGGAAGACTACTGGGTCTCTTCCTTTACAGTTTTAATTTCCAGAGCTTCATGGATTTCAGAGTTGGTGAGAAACCATGAAGCATTTGATAAGGTACGCAATATGCTATTTTAACTCATGTTCACTCTCTGTATGATAGTTATGCAAGCGCTTCCCCAGAGTGGGATTAGGGCCCGCGAATATGGAACTTTCAATATTCTTACCTGTGCCAAGTTAACACTCTCCCTGTAGCCAAGAGCGACAATCTCGTCAAACGCGAACAGGAGATTGAACGCTTGGTTCAACACTTCCACCTCGGTCAACTGTGTGCAGTACTCCGGTACCTAGAATAAAAAACAATTTATAATTTTTTTACATTAAATGAGAGGAACAGCTTTGTTTTATACTTTAAATGAATGATTATTTCAGCTAAAAATTGCTACTTATTATATTTATATGCCTACCACAAATTATCGCCATCGCCCAGGGTTGACTGGCAGAGAATGCCATTAGGCATTAAGTTACCCTTGTTACCGATTGCATTGTAGTTTTTATTTAATTTATTCAGCGAGCCAGATGGAAAATGCAGCTCGTAAATCAGGGTTGCTACGTGTTATGGTTTTTTTAGGATATTTTGGGACATTGGTTGTTTTTGAAGGTGGTAGAACCAGTGTAGTTCGACCGGGGAAGTACCACCGCCACACCTATTTCTAGCGTGAAGCAGTTCTTGCGTTTCGATGGAAGGGCGTGGTTAGTTTAAGGTGTTTTAAAAGTTAAAATAAATAAACAAGTTTGTCTAATGCTGAAATTCTACAATTTAATTTAATCTTTTTGATATTGCAGTAAACCAAAATTAAACTGAGTAATCTTGGCTCAATGCAATATCAAAGATACACAAACTGACAGGAAATTATTTTAAAAATCAATTATAAATTGTAATTATTTTTACTTCCAGTCCCTAAAGTTTGTATTTTGCATATATTTGCAATGTACACACACATTATACCTGGACTTTATAATATCTGTGGATAACCACAGACTGCATTAGCCACTTCCCTTAAGGTTAGGTCTAGTTAGAATTAAAAACAAATATTTTTTTTTATACCATCTTCTAAAAGTACAAGTCTCGCGCGTATTTACCGATTTATTTAGCTGCGTTTGTATCAGACCATTATTTGCTGAAATATGTAACTTTGATGCAAGCCGTGTTAGAGCTATACTAAGGAAAGCAAGTCGTGCCCAAAACTTTAATCTCGTTTTTCTCGAAACCATGTTTTCGAAGTCGGTGATCACTCTAACTCGATAACGGCTTTACCGATCAGGTTGAAATTTATATCACTTCTTCTGTATATAGTAGACAATAGTTTTTTTTTTACTCCCTTAAATATACTTCTCACTTATTTGTTACCTCAACTTTAAAAAACTTGTGATACTTAATAAACACACGCGCACACAAAGTCACACGCACGCCATTACACAGACACACATAGAAGGAGAAAGAGAAACTCACAAACACACACAGGAAAAAACCCATACATCTTGACGGCACAGCAAAAAAGCCATTATTATGTTACTAGTTGACCAGGCAAACTTCGTTCTGCTTAAGAGTCAGAAATCTAAAATTATCAGTGTCTCTCTAATATATTATACACGTATTACACATAAAACCTTCCTCTTGAATCACTATAGTATTAAAAACACTGCATTAAAATCCATAGCGTAGTTTTAAAGATCTAAGCATACATAGGGACGACGACGACGTTAAACGACCCGCGTGGCGGAGCGGTTACCATACCGGTCTGACGCGCAATGGGTCCTGGGTTCGATTTCTGGCCAGACAGGTATCTGATTAATGAGTTTAAATTCCTGTTCTGGGTCTGGGTGTTTGTGTATTCGTCTTGTGTGTGTCCATGGTACACACGACACAGGAGAAAATCCTACTGTGGGGCTATGAGTATAGAAAGCGTGTTTTGATAGGGACAGACAGCGAAAAGCGACTTAGTTTTATGCTATGTAGTGATGATTAACATAATGTGTCAATACTTACTGACTAATCATAAATCATTCATCAATGACTTACCACCCTACTAAACAGCCGCAGGGTCTCCAAATCCTCCAGGATGTTGCTGGCCTTGGTGGTGATCAGCAACATGTACAGCTTATCCAGCGGTTGGTACACATATCTGGAATTAGACATGATGACATGTAATGTAGAGGAGTGGTCACTATGATTATCTGACGTGCAATGGGTACTTGTTTCATTTCCTGGCCAGAGAGATATTTAAGTGATTTATTTAGATTTGTAACGCCGCCTTATATGATCTGTTCGCTCGAGCCTTTACCTACGATGCTGCCGCCCGCGAATCGCATTTGCTCGGTTCCCCCGTTCGCCAGTCCGCTTTACGCCGCCGTCTGATAAGTACACACTTATTCACGCCTTAATTGTATCTCCGACCCATTATTAAATGCTGCAGATTTATATTAAAGGGCTGGGTGATTTTTGTAATTATCTTTGCATCTGCTTAAGAAAGACACACAATACAGAAATAAATCCTAGTGTAAGACTATGAGTGTCTGTCGCATTTTTTAAACGAGTTTGGGAATTTGTGTATTTGTGTTTGTATGTCTCCATGGCTCCCATAAGACAGAAATTAAATTAATGTGTGGCTATGAGTGTAGGAAACTGTTTTATTTATTTGTTTTGTTTTATTGCAGTTGAATTTCTTGAATCAGTTATTTAAGGTTCATTGCTTTCATGCAGCAATGGATCTTATAAGGACTAATTAAGCTTTCACTAATATTATTTTGCAAATAGCCACAACCACCATGTATATTGGTGACAGTAGGTGCTGATGTAACACAAATAGAAAGCTAGCGTCTATCTCCTAGATTGGCCCATATCAGAGATTTTTTTTTGTATGTATGAAGTAGCAAATGAGCATGCAGTGCACCTGATGGTAAATGGTCACTGCCCTGCCACATCTGTAAGCAACTTCATATAGAATGTGGGGTTCTATTTGAAATCAATCACAGACACCTCATATAAAAGTGTGCAAGCACTGGTTCATTCAAGGCCATACATGGGCTGTATGACCAGCATAAAGACTGAGTGACCAACCAAAACTTTTGAAGTAATAAAATTCAATTCCAAATGGGCAGTTGTTTGATTTTTTTTTACAAGATTACAGTGGGAAGAGCATTCCATCCAACGTTAAATCCTTACTACTGCACATGGATATATGAATTTTCCACACTAGAAATGAGTGATGGTGGTACCACCCCAATTAAACCATCCATTTACCACCTGGAGAATTTTAATATTCCTGCTGAACCACTTCGACCTACTTTTGCAAAAAGGAACCAACGAGTTTTCCTCCTGTATCATTACAAACGTTGATGATTTTCAATAATATCATATTTGTATATATAGAACAAATTAAATTGAGCAACACTGTTAATAGATTTTATTAAAATAAACAGAAATTATACAGTAAACAAAACTTTGACAAAAAGGGCTTTTTATCTAAAACTGTAGTTGTGTGGGTTGATTCTGTTTACATAAGTAGGTCCACTTGTGAACAGTAAAGAAAACAAATTACAAGTGTGTAAAATAAAGAAATAGGAAGTACCTAACAGACTCGGTTTCAATAAAGGTGTGCTGTCTCCCACCAGTCATGAGCTTCGGGAACGCTGCCAGGAGCCCCTCGATCCTGGCCTTTGTCATCTCCACAAATTGTCTGGATACCAACGCTGAAACAAAACACTTGTTGATTTTATGATGAAATATTTGATGACTCATATGTAACACAAGGATTACATTCACATATGAGATTTATGGATTTTTATAACTATTACTACTGTTTAAATAGGACCAGAGACCTTTAATTGATATTAAAAGCAATTATAAATAATAGTGTATAAAAATAAAAAAATAACTTCACATAGTAACTTGTAATGGTTTCAAACTACAATAGTTATATTGTTTTAATGAGTTTTGTAGTGTAACAAGACCTATGTTAGCAGTATATATATAGCAATACCTCCGAAGTCGAACCGCAGAATTACTGTAGATCAGGTTCCCAACTTAGAGGTTTTTCCCCCAAATTTAGGGGATAAATAAGTAGGATGGGATGTTTTTTAGGGGTGTAATATTTTTTAGGAGTACTTAGGGGTTTTTATAACTTCAACATATAGGTGTTTTTAAAGGGAAATTTCCCGCCAGGCTATATGATCGTGTCTCACGACGAAAAAAAGAAGAAAAAAGGTCATGCACTAGACCCGCGAAGACCTTTTTTCCGTCGTCAGGTCAGGTTGCCACGAAGAATTCCAATTCATAATTCATGTTGGGGGATTTTAGGGGTTTTTAATGAAGGCTTTAGGAGGATACATTTTTGAGACTTGGTAACCCTGTTGCAGATTGCTACATCAGTAGCATTACTTTGAGTTGGCAATAGATATGACTATCACAGGTACAACAAAATTATAATGTTTTATGTTTAAGTCTACTGTATATTAAACAAAAGATTAAGAACATACCTTTCCCTGACTTCGTACACACCGTTGCCGCTATAAGCACCTACAAAACACAAAAACATAAAATTTCAAACTGAAAACAGAAACCGGACGTGTACAACATTTTATCCTGTTACACGAAAAATACAACAAAAGAACCATTTTCAATAGATGTATACTAATATTACACGCAAAAGAATAATTACCATCTTGAAATATATTCGGTTTAACTAAAATTAATTCACAAAATCTCCAAATCACAATAAATTCAGCCACATTAAACTGACAGATTACAGATGACGTGTAGTGTAGATTAAACAAGAGCAACAGAATAAAGGACAGATTATATCATAATTGATAATACAACCTTATCAAAACGTACGTTATTAGCCATCGGTTAGTTCAATTTGGTTTTTTATTATTGTTTTCTAATGAATAAAAAGAGTATCTAATTTAAATTTTAGAGATACAAAATCTTTGTTAATTAATTATTTTACTACAGCTAATTAATAATGTATGTTTAAATAAAAGTTATACACAAAAGTTAAACATAATATTATAAAATCACTTAAATAAAATTTGATAAAAGTATTTTTTAAAGTATGTTTTGTCTGTTCTAATTAAAATTTCTTATCTCAAAAAGATTGATGGCAGCTGCACTGCCATTTAAAAATGTCAGATTTGTCAGCGAAGAAGTAAGCACATTGTGTTCATAATTTTAATTACGGCGTTTTTGGTGTAAACCGTGTAAATAATTACTAAATTGGCGGCTCGATCGACGCGGTGAGAACGATGGAGCTTGTTATTTGAGTGGGTTGCTAAATTCTATGGAATACGCCTGCATAATCGAAAGGGCAGTATACCAAAGTGAGTAAACTCATAATTATTATGTTTCGGTTAGCACTTTCGGTCACATGCTCTCGTAATGCGTGCATTGTTCAGATATTGTTATTTAGCTAGTGGTCAATGGTATGATTTGCATATAATCAAGTCTAACTCATGCCTGATTGATAGATAACATTTATTTAGTGAGTTACCCATGAATTATATGGGAGTAGTTAGTTTGACGAACGTAGTTTATAGTTTAGTTATTTCTTTATCTATCGAAGTATCGGGGATGGAAGAAACTCAGCTAATTGAAAGTGATAATGAGGTATTAAAACTATCGCACTAATTAAGTTTGTGAGTAGAATTTTAAATGTATATACGGTATATATGTATTATATAAAAAAAGGGCTTACCGTATTGAACCTTTTATATATATTATATTTATTTTAAACGGGCTAATAGGTACATAGAAGCTTTATATTTATTATGTCAGATATGCATACTATAAAACCATTGCATTCTGATGAATTGACAGCCCAGTGTTGAGAAGTATGTGTAGAAATGAAGAGATGCGATGCCTGCCGTAACCGCTCCGACAGGGGGGTGAGAGAGGCCCGGCCGGGGGATGACCGGGACCCCCTCATAAACTCCCCCACTATCTTGCAGGAAGAGCCCTACGATAATCGGACATTAGTAAGATCTGCAATTTTTTTATGTAGTTAGCACAGTTTATGTTGTGCACTGAACACTTTGTGCACTTACAATTTTCGGTTCTGTGCATTTTTGATTTTCAAAATTTCCTTTTTTTTACCTTTATGTCTGTGGTATCATAGTATGTGTTTAGTTTGGATTGACAAGGTAGGTACAACGGACGTTGGAATAAGGACTATCATGAAAGTAAACAAAATAATCTCATGTAAAATGTAAACAACGGTAAAGTGGTCAGGTTATTAGCGTTTGATAAAAAACCTTTTTTGAAGATTAAAAGGATTTGTGACCAGATAATGGTATATGCTAGGTAATTGACACCAGCCAATTCCTACCCACGCTTTATCTTATCATTTTATTGCCATGAGCAAGACAACGGAGGTCTTGTTAAAATGGTTTCCCGGACAATTATAGTTCTTTTGTTTCGCAATGTAGCAAATTATCCTCTTGATTGCTTATAGCATCACTAGTTAGTGAAATGTAGTGTCATCAATACATTTAGTGTCATATATATTTTTTAATAATGTTTTGATATAAAGGTGATTGTGTTATTGTGGTATATATGCTTGTGAAAAAATACATAATGAAAAAGAAAATTTATATTACTCGACCTGCTAAGGAGGTAATTATAAGCTAATTGATATGATAAATTGCTTTTCAAATTTATGATTTATTCTGTATTTTTCTATACAATAATTGTCTTTATATGTTTTTTTTATGAGTAAAAGTGGTTGCCACCCTTTTTTTTACTCATCTATTTATATTTTTTTAACCACGAAAAAACGCCATAGCGTCATGGCGTTGATCTTTAGGGCAGGGGAGTTGAATTTTTGCATTCCTTAGAGGGCGAAGCATTTTTTGTCTTCAAATGAAAGAAATTTAAAGTGTAAATCATATTTTAATCTCTATAGATGGGGCAGTTGCGCTGCCTGTGATATGTGAGGTTTTTTTTATTTTTTATAGTTAGACCAAACGATAAGGCTGTCGGGCCACCTGATGGAAAGCAGTCACCGTCGCCTATGGTCATTTGCAACACCAATCGCCAATGCATCGCCGGCGTTATGAGTGCTCTTTTTACACCTTTCTTGAAGAGCCCCATGTCATACCGCTCTGTATAAAAGTAGTCAACAGTGTATTGTATTGTATCACTCGGGAACACGCGGCCTTCTCCATGTGGACAAACCATCTTAAATTCCATTCCCTTCGACTTTTTTGCGCCTACAGACGTCGTTTCACCGTCGAATTTTGTTGTTGACCGTTTTCGTTCGCCGACTCTTCTAGATACTTACAAATGCCTTACGAATGCGGCCCGCCAATACCTCAAGTACTTATTTGGCACGCGTTGCCAAAAAGTTTGCCGGTCGCTGGCCCTACACTAGTGATGAATGCTTTTTTGGGTAACATGAATACGAATAAAACACAAGCATAATAAACTCTAATACAGATATCAATGTATATCTTTATTTTGTGTCTTTTATTTTGTGTAGGCCTATGGGGGCACTTACAAATTGTCAGTTAGCTTTTTTTTTTGTCTTAAACTACCACCGGATCGGAACACGACCTCAACTGAGAAGATCCGGCAAGCACCTCAGCGGTTTGTCTTTTTTTGTTATTTATATCATTTTTTTAATACAATTACAATCATGTTTTTTTACATGGTAATGAAAGTTAGCACCAGTATCTTGCCTTACAGTTCAGTAAAAAAGAAATCGAACGGGAGTCAAGACCCTGTTTAACACCGTTTGTGCAAAGAAACGTCAGTCAATTGAAATGAAAAGAAATGTTTTTCGACACACTTTTATATGAGTTTACCTCAGTCCTCAGGAGCTAACGTATGTGTAATTGAGTCACCCGTCGCATCGGTCGAAATTCGACCGTAATTTAAATTAAACAACTAAACTTCATATTGTACAAAGTAGTACGAATATTTCTCAAATTCAAATAAAATGTAATAATTTTTAAGTAATTTTAAACGAATCCGTTGAATATAAAAAGAGGTTTATTTACCTATGCCGCATTTAAAAGCAATAGCGGGTATTTTGACAAAGACTCTGATATTTCTGACGTTATGTGTTTTCATTGTAAGACATTGAATATTCTATTTCATTGTGCACGTGCACCACAAGTTTTAGCTTCACGTATTAATATATAGATAGAACCCATGTTCTATGTAAAGTTGCTTACAGATGTCCATGGGCGGCAGCGACTATATCATCATATCATACCCTGAGATGGACGGCATGCTCGTTTGCTACTTTAATCTCACAAAACATGTCTTTATTTTGCGTAGGAGGAGGCACTTACGAATTGTCAGTTTCAATATTTTTTACACTACCATAGGATCGGAATCGGATTGACAAAATATGTACTAAACACATTACGTTATTCACTTAAATATTTAATTCTTGTAGAAAACGCTTTCTACACTCATAGCCCCACAGTAGGATATTCTCCTGTGTCGTGGGTGCCATGGATACACACAAAGACGAATACACAAACACCCAGACCCAGAACGAGAATCTCAACTCATCAATTAGATACCTGTCTGGCCGGGAATCGAACCCGGGACCCACTGCGTGTCAGACCGGTATGTTACCGCTGCGCCACGCGGGTCGTCAAATTGTAATTAAATGTATTTGTGTATAATTGATACATAATTTCCGCATGATTAGCGCAAGTAACTGTACACGCGGGTCAGGGCCACGGTAACTCAGTACACTACCGCTTACAACATATAATGTATCATTGTTTCTTAAACATCTTTTATTTAACTTTTATATAATATGTATTGTTTTTGTGTATTATATGTATGTATAACATATATTTTAATGATATAATATGTATATGATGTATTTATAACATATTAAATAATCTTTGTGTTTAAAACACCTGCCGCAAATTTTCCAGCCACCCAGGGTTGACTGGCGGAGAATGCCATCAGGCATTAAGTTTGCCCTATTGTAACTTTTTAAAGGTGCAATAAATATGTAAATAAAAGAAATAAAAATAAATATAATATTTCACACGTAATGTAGTTAGTGCCGTATAACTTTATCAGGGTACTAGCTGACCCGGCGAACTTAGTTCCGCCTAAAACTCAAAAATCTAAAATTATCAGTGTTTCTCTACTATATTATACATGTATTAAACATAAAAACCTTCCCCTTCAATCACTCTATTAAATAAAACTGCAATAAAATCCGTAACGTAGTTTTACTAGCTACCTGCAGGTATGTAGAGATACCCCTACCTGGAATGTATCACTATATACCTATGTAGTGATACATTCCAGGTGATAGAACCAGTGTAGTTCTTCCGGGAAGTATGGTACCTGATACCTACCACGCTTATACCACACCCATTTCTAGCGTGAAGCATTTATTGCGTTTCAGTGAAAGGGTGTGGTTGCAGGCATACTTTTTATATGGGTAGACAGACGTATGTCGTAGACAGTAGCAACTCATATGTGATGGACCTGAGATAGAACCTATGTTCTAGACGATGCTGGTTACAGATGTCCATGGGCGGCAGAGACCACTTACCATGGACTGCATGCTCTTTTGCTACTTCAATCACGAAAAACGGGTGCCTGTCCGTCAGAGATGTGAGAGATAGGTTGAGCTAGGTTATGCGAGCTCGAGTTAAACGAAGCTAAGCGATGAAAACGTAATAAGAAAAAAAAGGAAGTCATGAGTACGCGTAAGAGTAAAAAATTAACACAGAGGGAGGGAGATATATCTATGTACATATGTATAGTTACATATAGGCAAGATACTGGAGAAAACTTTTATTAACGTGTAAAAAACATGATTGTAAATATATAAAAAAGGAGATATAAAATAACGAAAAAGACAAACCCGCTGAGTTTCTTGCCGGATCTTCTCAGTTGAGGTCGTGTTCCGATCTGGTGGTAGTGTAAGAAAAAAAACTAACTGACAATATGTAAGTGCCTTTGTATAGGCCTGCGCGGGGCACAATAAAGACATAAATAAATAAAGATATTTCATTTCATTTCTTGGAAAATGTTCTGTGACGATGACGCGAGTTCCATGATTTATGTTCCAAAAAGTGTTCAACGCACCCAAAATATATTTCACTTCATAAGACAAAAAATCCACCTTCAAAGACCTCAATGCCAGAAAATTCTAAAAATACAATCGGTCGCTGCATCGCGAAACAATCGCTGAAAATACATCGCACACCGAGAATAATAGGAATCGAAATCAAAATTTCTATCTTCCAGCGCATTTTTTCTATCTTTATCATGTCACGTTCCCCTTAATATTTAGTATTTACTATTTTTTACGTTAGCTATAATAGCAAATGTATGTTTATTTTCATAATTAGGTACTGGTTAAATACATGCAATAAAAATCAATACTTAAAAAAAATCCAAGTCTCGCAACTCAGTTTTTCTACCGAAAATAAGTTGTGAGATCCTTGTAATACCAAGTCGATTATTAATTTATTCAGTCCCTGCCTAAGTGAGTTTAACTCTTAACTTGTTACGTAATATCCTAACCTAACAACATCTTATAGTGACCATATCAATATTAAAAATCTTTAACGTTTTAAATAAAAAGGTTGCCTCGGCAATCGCATGGAAACACAATGTATTGTATCTCACAAGTAATACATATATAAATTAGATTGTTTAGTGCGATTAACATAATAACGTAAAAAATAGTAAATTTTACGTTATCAACAATGACAAATGTATGTTTATTTTCATAATTAGATACCGGTTAAATACATGTTAGGTGTAATGTTAATGAAACATTAATTTGTATTACACCCCTTTAATACCCGCGCTTTTCGGTGAAGGCAAACATCGTGACGAAACCTACACACCCGAGAGTTCGTTAAAAAAAAGTTCTCGAAGGTGTGTGAAGTCCACCAATTCGCACTTGGCCAGCGCGGTGGACTTTGGCTTAAAACTCTCTCATTCGGAAAGAAGACCCGTGCCCAGCAGTGGGACAATCATAGGTTGACGATATCATACCTGCGTGTTTTTAAAAGCTCCCTGAAATGCGGACGCGAATTTATATTAAAAAAAATTCAAATGTCGCATAATGACCCATATTTACACCTTTTTTTGTTACGGGGAGGAAACCTTCAAAAGGTACACCGAAGTTTTGGGAGAGACTCCGGGTTATGTGGGGTTTTTACCCACTAAAACCTCCTCGGTGGCCTTCCTCAGCGCTTGTAGTAGGGGACTCGGAAACTCCAACGGAACGAACCGGTGTGCCCTAGCGCAGCGCCCCTCACGGGCTCGTCTCTTGGGGGACGTGTACCATCCCCCTTCACCATCCGGTGCTTACGGCGAGATGCAGCCACATATCCCGCCGTCCTTCTCGGGGTTGCTTGTTGGACGGTTCGAGCTCCCACTCTAGCCGTCCGCAACCCCAGAGGCCCCGTTAGTCGCCTCTTACGACAGGCAGGGGATACCGTAGCCGTATTCTACTCCCTGACTACAGGGTGAACCCATATTTACACCTACAAACTTTACAAGTAAGGAAATAAGTGACTTCTTTCATTTGAGAAGTTGGTAAAAAATCAACCAATTCTATTGGTGGACTCCGCACATATTCAATGGAAATGCACCCTAAGTATAGTTGACGTGATATTTTTAATAGCAGCTCCGTAATGAAAGAAAATGCTCAGCTAGTTAACTTTTCGCACGCTATGTGATTCTTTCACGTAGGTGTGTATGAATATTGATAGTATTGTGACGTCATATATTATGATTTTTTTTTTGTATTTAAAAAAATAATAAATCTGATCATTATAGTACCGCTTAGCCTTACGATATTCGAGAAAGTGTAGTACAAAACACCCAGGTCGATTTACCGTTTCTTTTTTAGGTCTGTTAGGCCTGTTCTGTCCCTGTAGTTCCGCGACCAGAATAGGGCTACGGTATCCTCTGCCTGTCGTAAGAGACGACTAAAAGCAGCTTCTGGGGTTGCGGACGGGAAGAGTGGGGGCTCGAACCGTCCGGCCAAGCGACCCCGTGATGGACGGCGGCATGTGTGGTCGCATGCTGCCGTAAAGACCAGAAGGTGCGGTGTGCGTTTCACGCCAGAGCCAGGGAAGAGCCCGAAATAGGCATCGCGCTCGGAGGATTCCGACTGTTTCCGTTGGAGATCCCGGAGTCCTCCACGCAGTGCTGAGGACGGCCACAGGGGGGTTTTATTGCGATAAGAATCCCACATAACCCGCGTCGCTCCCGCGACGTCGAGTACCTTTTGAAAGTTTCCCCCTCGTAAACAAAAAAAGGCATGTTGTATAGAATAAATTAATAGGAAATCTACAAAACTTTGCGTGATGCAGATTATCCGTGGTGCCATCTGTTATCGAATAACGTAAACAGTCGCGTCGTCTCAATTCCTTTTCATTTCTCAGTGCCAGAAGTTTCCGAACAAACATTTTCTAATTAGTTTCAAAGATGAAACTATTTCGAAAATGTTTCCCAATGAAATGTTCCGGTTTTGTTTTAATTGTAACTAGTTGCACGTTTGTTAAGAAATTCTGTGAATGCATTTAATGAACAATAGGAGGAAATACTAAGAAACTACATTGATCAAGTTCATATTTGAATGAATGTTTCTTCCAGAGTAATCTGTTTAGCGTATAAGTAACTTCTGTAGTGTATTCATCTATTAGATATATTTAATCGTCCCTGTAGTTCCGGAATTAGAATAGGGCTACGGCATCCTCTGCCTGTCGTGAGAGGCGACTAAAAGGGGCTTCCGGGGTTTCGGGCGGCTAGAGTGGGAGCTTGAACCGTTCGGTCAAGCGACCCCGGGAAGGAAGGCGGTATGTGTAGTCGCATATCATCGTAAAGACTAGACGGAGCGGTGAGCCCAATCGCCAATCTGGAAGGACGTTTATAGCATTCATTGATTTGGTACCCATTTCGTCGTGATAATAAAAATGACGGTAGGCTCTCCCCCTTATTTCTTATTTACAAGCCAACGCCAATGATTTTATTATATGTCACAATCAGTCAAGCTAATTGGGCTTTAACGAGTGCTAAACAAATGAATGTGCATACATACACACAAATATACATACGTTTGAAAAACACTACCTTCTTTCGGACACAGTCTGATATGGACAAATGTGTATCTGATCTTGTAAGGCCACAAAATTTAGCTGCAAATTGTAGCTTTATTTATAAAAAATCGCTCAACGCTAACTTGCAGCGGCAATCGCGTGTTTCGTGGCCACACAGGTAATGTTGCTAATGTACCCTCTGTGAATATTTCAGGTGTCTGTTACGTTTCAAGAGATAAATCCTCGTGACAGACGGACAGCGGATTAGTTTTAGGGTTCCGTTTTTAGACGGTTGCCAGGCGTTTAGATGACCAGTTTGGACATAGTTAGGCCATTTGAATAAGACCCGGTGAAATAAGACGTTGTCAGGCATCTGTTAGGCTTCTCAATTGTTACCAGTCACCTTATATTTATTGTAAATAATAAAAAAACCTGGTATTACATTTAATTTTTTTCGTATGTTGTATTAATAGTAAGACACAAAATCTTATTTCATAACGTATTATCTTAACAATATTATTAATGCGAAAGTTTGTGATTATGTTTGTGTCTGTTCCATTCAAAACTACTGGTCGGATTTCTTTGTAATTTGGCATACATATAGTTTATAACCTGAATTAATATATAAGATTTTTAATACCGTTGTAAACGTGACTGACACGGGAAAAGCCACGGGAATAACTTAGTCCTTCATAATTTAGTGTGTCCCTTTTAATCAGTTTGGCGGGACTCAAACTGGCTAGGCTACTAAGTTTGATGACTTGGCAACCCTATCGTTAGCTATAGTGCAAAGGTTAAAATACGCAAAATTTACAAAGAAACGTATGCTTCTTGAACATGAACTTATTTTTTCACAATAACTTGTCCTATTTAACATTACAACTACTTAAAGCACTTTATTTGTACAGCCAAGGACAGATTAACAAGTCAGATTTTGAATGCTAAGTAGTCGGGGTCGGCTACAAAACTAATGCTGACACTCGCGACCTTCGGTAGGGTTGCCAGTTAAAGCGGTTTTTTGTATGTCAATTAATAGGCGGGGTCGAATGTCATTAAACTTTACGTACGGGGAGGGGGGAGGTCGCGGCTCGATTGTCATTAAACTTCACGTAGGGGGAGAGGGGTGTCGAGTCGAATCTCGTTAAATCTCAGTACAGGTAGGGGGGTCTCGGGTCGAATCTCATTAAATCTCACGTAGGAGGAGGAGGGTCTCGGGTCGAATCTCATGAAATCTCACGTACGGGAAGGATGGTCTCGGGTCGAATCTCATTAAATCTCACGTAGGAGGAGGATGGTCTCGGGTCGAATCTCATTAAATCTCACGTAGGAGGAGGGGGTCTCGGGTCGAATCTCATTAAATCTCACGTAGGAGGAGGAGGGTCTCGGGTCGAATCTCATGAAATCTCACGTACGGGAAGGATGGTCTCGGGTCGAATCTCATTAAATCTCACGTAGGAGGAGGAGGGTCTCGGGTCGAATCTCATGAAATCTCACGTACGGGAAGGATGGTCTCGGGTCGAATCTCATTAAATCTCACGTAGGAGGAGGAGGGTCTCGGGTCGAATCTCATGAAATCTCACGTATGGGAAGGATGGTCTCGGGTCGAATCTCATTAAATCTCACGTAGGAGGAGGAGGGTCTCGGGTCGAATCTCATTAAATCTCACGTAGGAGGAGGGGGTCTCGGGTCGAATCTCATTAAATCTCACGTAGGAGGAGGAGGGTCTCGGGTCGAATCTCATGAAATCTCACGTACGGGAAGGATGGTCTCGGGTCGAATCTCATTAAATCTCACGTAGGAGGAGGGGGTCTCGGGTCGAATCTCATTAAATCTCACGTAGGAGGAGGAGGGTCTCGGGCCGAATCTCATGAAATCTCACGTACGGGAAGGATGGTCTCGGGTCAAATCTCATTAAATCTCACGTAGGAGGAGGGGGTCTCGGGTCGAATCTCATTAAATCACACGTACGGGATATAAGGTCTCGGGTTGAATCTCATTAACTCTTACTTCAATTTCCATTTTTTTTGGAAATAGTTTTTTTTATAAGTAGGTGATTATAATGATTTGATTTGGTATACATATAGTAGTCGATATAATAAAAACAATTGAAGAAAGAACTGTACTGCGTGATCGAACGAATTTAAAATTTAAAAAAACTTATCCAGGCTCTAATTTCACTAAAATCCACAAATCTAATCAAACGTTCCGTATATTTAAACGTGGTAACCCTGGTATTTAGTGCGCACAATAATATTTTCAGGTCGATGAAATGCTTGCAAAAGAGTTATAGCATAGTGTTAGGGGAAAGGTGGTAGGAGCGGTCTATGGAACTAGCCTTAACAAAGAGCCGAATCTAGAATATTATTATCTTATGAATGTTATTTATGCGAATTTTGTGAGGATAAATTTGTGTTTGTTACTCTGTCGCGGAAAAACTTGTGGTCTAATTTCGCTGAAAATTTAGATATGTACACAGTTTATTGCCTGTTTTAGCACATACGATACTCATTACCGCAGCAAACATGACTGAAGCGAATAAAGCCAGGAGAAAAACCTAGTTCATTTATGTATACTAGTGACCCGTCGCAACGGTTGAAATTCGACTGTAACTTAAATTAAAAAACTAAACTTCATATTGTCCAAAAAAGCACGAATATTTCTCAAATTCAAATATTTTTAATAATTTTTAAGTTATTTTGAACGCATCCGTTAAAGGTAAAAAGAGGTTTAATTAGCCAAGCTGCATTTAAATGCAATAGCAAGTATTTTGACAAAATCATCTGACATTTTTGACGTTATGTGTTTTCATAGTATGACATTGAATGTTCTATTTCGTTTATATTGTATGTGTTTCTGTCAAATGTAAGGTATTGTGTGTAATGTGTTTTAGTTGATTTTATGTATGTTTTATGCATTAATTGAAAAAATATTATCATTGCGTAATCCTTCTCTTCGTCAACTACAACCGTGCATAATTTCATACTCCCCCGCCTGCGGCAAGTATCTTAAAAACGGATCACAAGTTTTCGCTTCACGTATTAATATATAGATTGTATGGTAGTTTTTAGATATGGTCATCGAACCTCCAAATACGAGCTTAAGATCTGTTAGTTTCGCTATCGTACTTTGCGCCTGATTTAAATGATTATGCCATTATCAAATAACCTAATGATTAGGCTAGGCAACCACTGAAATGTTTCCTGTAAATTTTTTCCAGAATTTGGAACTACACTACTAAACCGACGTTAATTTGTAGTTAAGTCTCTACACACATACAAAATTACAGATGCATTAATCCTGCGTATGACGTCGTATCGTATCAGCCGCGTTAGGTCTTAGCTTAAATTATAAACAGAAAAGTAACAGCTCAAGTGTATTACGCGTAGTGGTCAAAGTGAGATAAAATTGTTTTTTTTTAAATTAGTAATTTAAAAAAAAGAAAATAGAATTTTCGATTGATAACTTATAAACTATCAATCTATCGGCCCTTGAAAGTCCACTGCTGGAGGAAGGCCCCTACACCTAGGGATCATTCCCGGGATCGCCTGGCTGGACGGTTCAAGCTCCCACTCTAGCCGCCCGCAACCCCGAAAGCCCCTTTTAGTCGCCTCTTACGCCCTATTCTGACCCCGGAGCTACAGGGACTCCGGTGACCCACCTAATGTAAAACTTGTTACGGTGGGCCTTATTTGGTCATAGTTTCTTACTTTTCTGGAAACACGGGGAGTGGGGTCGGTAGAGCCGAAAATAGGCGATGCGTTCGGTAACCGACTTAACATGCCAGTTCGGTTTACCAGATTCAGTAGACCAAGTCTGTAAACGACCTAATGTAAACCCGCCATAGCTCTTAGGAAACCACTCTTATAATAGAGCTACATAAAAAATAATTGACTCTCTGTCTTGACCTATCCATATTGGATTATGAATGACGTCACTATATAATCATGCATTGTCTAAAGTCTAAACCAAATGTGTACTCAGTGAAGTTCAGTCCGTTGGAGTTGGTTAGATTAAAATTGAGTGGCAAGATTTAACCCTCACATAGTACAGAACTAACAAGGCAAGTCTAGCAAGCAGTCCACCTGATGGTAAGTGGTCGCTACCGAGTCGGACACCTGTAAGCATTACCAAATAGAACAGGCGTTCTATCTGGAGTCTATAACAAATACGGTGCTACTCCCGAGGGCTAAGATGATCGCCTCAAATGAAAGTGGGCGGACAACAACGCTCTTCCAACGAGACATAGGAACTATATTAATACGTGAACCAAAAACTTGGGATCCATTTTTAAGATACTTGCCAAAGACGAAGGAGTATGAATTACGCACGACTGTAGTTCATGTAGAGAAGGATTACGCAATGCTAATGTTTTTTTCAAATAATGCATAAACCATACAAAAAATCAACTAAAAACACATTACACACACTACCTTGCATTTGACACAAACACATACATCATAAACGAAACGGATTATTCAATGTCAATTCTTACTATGAAAACACATAACGTCAAAAATGTCAGATGTCTTTGTCAAATACTCGCTATTGCTTTTAAATGCAGCTTAGCTTTTAATCCTCTTTTTACCCATAAAGGGTGCATTCAAATTAACTTGAAAATTATTTCAATTAATTTGAATTTGAGAAATATCCGTGCTACTTTGGACAATATGAAGTTTAGTTTTTTAATTTAAATTACGGTCGAATTTCCATCGATTGGACGGGTGACTAATAGGAACTATTTCGCGTTAGAAAACGGTGTGGCGGTGGTATCTGCCCGGTCGAACTATACTCGTTCTGACACCTTGCAAAAGATTGTAAATATAAATGTATTCAACAGATTTGCTCTTGGAAACATCTTTTAATCAATTTCTTAACCATTTTGTTATTATAAGCTTACCAACCCACTTTTACGTACGTATACAATTGATTGTATTAAAAGTTAATTAAGTCATTAAACCGTGGGAAGTTGAATTTTCTAATTAGCTACTCATGGTTTATTTAAAATATGTATTATATAATCGACGTGCCTGTTTGTAATTAATAAAGATGAGAATTGAACTCCTCTGTCCTCTCACCATATTGTTTGTTGTTTACAACGAAAAGCCACCCACATACCACCGTCCTGGGGTCACCTGGCCGGACAGTTCGAGCTCCCAGCTTACCGCCCGCCACCCCGGAATCCAATTCAGTCACTTCTCACGACAGGCATAACGCAATGTAGCCCTATTCTGATTCTGGTACCCTGGTACTACATGGACGTGGTCAAACTTCCACCTGGTTAAATTGCCGCTATTTTCGATAACAACCTACTTCATATTATAATGTACTAGTCATCCGTCGCATCGGTCGAATTTCGACCGTTTTTAAATTAATGTCATATTGTCCACAGTAGTACGAATATTTCTCAAATTCAGATAAAATGTATTATTTTTCAAGTAATTTTGAACAAAACCGTTAAATATAAAAAGACGTTTAATTACCTAAGCCGTTAATGTTAATATTTTTTTTTGTTATAATGCATATAACATCTAATATATAAAATTCTCGTGTCACAGTTTTTGTTGCCATACTCCTCCGAAACGGCTTGACCGATTTTTACCAAATTTTATATGCTTATTCAGTAGGTCTGAGAATCGGCCAACATCTATTTTTCATACCCCTTAAGGGTTGTCCACCCTTAATTTTTTTTTTATTTTTTATATGGCAAAACAACGTTTGTCGGGACAGCCAGTACCTACATTAAATCAACTAAAACACATTACACCCACTAATATGCATTTGTCGCCAAAACATACATAGTAAACGAAATAGAACATTCAATGTCTTACTATGAAAACACACAACGTCAAAAATGTCAGATGTCTATGTCAAAAAAAAAATACGGCTATTGCTTTTAAATGCGGCTTAGATAAATAAATTTCTTTTTATATTTAACAGGCGCGTTCAAAATTACTTAAAAATGATTAAATTTTATTTGAATTTGAGAAATATTCGTACTACTTTGGACAATATGAAGTTTAGTTTTTGAAGTGAAACTTCTTTATCGGGGTTGTTGAAGTGAAACTTCTTTATCGGGGTTGGAAAAAAATTTAGTGTAACATTTTTTCGTTACGCGCCATCTTTTTCTGTTACGCGCCATCTTTTTTTTTGTTACGCGCCATCTTTTTCTGTTACGCGCCATCTTTTTTTTTTGAAAAATAACGTCATAAAGAAGTTTCACTTCTTACGAGTGTACGCTAGTACACGCACACATTTTTTTTAATTTAAATTACGATCGAATATCGACCGATTGGACGGGCGTCTAGTATATATGTATAGCTGTTTTTTACCGAGAATACGTTAACAATGACCTTAATTAATCAGTTTTGTAGTACATTGTGTACCGCAGCAGAGTTTAAGTAGCATACTAATTGCAACTCATGTTACGTTTCAAAGACTTGAAAATCAGAATACCAATTAGTGCGTTAATTATTTATTGCTAGTACGCTTTCTATTATAATAATTTATTAAATAATGGTATAAGAACCATTTTTAAATAAATTATTATAGTAAAACATAATGGCTTCATTACTTACAATCATATTTCTTAATAATGCCGTCATTAATTTTGTTGGTTTGTTAAATAAAAGGTCATATACTGACCAAGGGCAGTTCGTATATTAGAGGAAAAAATGTCCAGCCACGAAATATTCCCTTCACGTTGCAAGCATCAGATTTGAGCGTATTTTTCTGGCCGACTGCGGCAGAAGAAGAGTAATGATTATGATTATGATTATGAATGTTTTTTGAGCGTATGTATGTCCATTTGTTAGGCACGCGTTATGATATCATTTGGATACAGTGGTAGCGTAAAAAATATTACTTATATTATATTTGTAAGTGCCACCGTAGGCCTATGCAAAATAAAGACATTTCATTTCATTTCAATCGACTTACTTACTTAAGTACTCACGGAGCGATTTTCACTCGCGGCCGCCGCGGTTGCGGGCCCGCAGCTTCTGTAGGATGCAGATATAAGTGTAAAAAATTAAAGCAATACTCACGACGCGTTTTTCGCCCGCGATGCGCGCGGTTGTCTGCGGCTCCCGCTGCACCGGCGGGCAACCTGTAGAACCGCGCGGGCCGCGGGCAGCCGCAGCCGCGGCGGTTTGAGCCCGCGCGCTCGGTGGTCAGTTAGCGGGCGAGTGCAGTAGTCAGGACCTCAACTGATGGTAAACCGCCCGTCTTGCGGTTTTCGCCCGCCACGTTTGCGGTCGATAATCGCAACCGCGACGGCAGCGGAACCGCAAAAATAGGCGGTCTCGTGAGTTTCGCACAGAAGCTGCGGGCCCGCAACCGCGGCGGCCGCGGGTGAAAACCGATCCGTGAGTACGTAGCCTTAGTTGTCAGAGTGACTTGGGTTATATAATTTTTAATATAGCGCCTATGATCAGAGAGGGATGATTTTTTATCACAGCCATGTGAGTAGGAGTAGGAATTTAGTATCAGATGAAAGCTTATAAATAGATCACTACAGAAAATCCTATTGTAACAGTTTTATTTTGAAACAAAAAAGTTAAATGAAATTATAATAAAAACAAAAACCCTGATTGCTTAAAAACAATCAACAGTAATTGGAAGCAATTAATCAGTGGCATGGCGTGTGTTAGTGCCGCCCGGGGCCTATATAGAATTTACTGCCCGCGCAGTTAGACTAGACTATGTCGGTTTGAAGTTAGTTTTGTCGCCATAAAAAAGGTCGCCAATCCTATGTAGATTTGCGACCTCTTTGGCATCTATGTCTCTGCAAATGCTGACCAAAAAAAAAGATCGCCAATCCACATACTCTTTGGCACCTATGTGTCTGCAAATGCTGACCAAACAAAGGTCGCCAAATCAAACTTCTTGCCTAATCCTCAATTTGCCGTTTAGGGCCGCAAGTTGAATTTACAAAAAAAAATATTTGTCAAATTTTCATACAATATGCAACAAAATTTCGTGGCCTCATAAGATCAAGCACAGACTTGTTTTTAACGCCTAGCTACCACTTGAGCAAAGCGATTGACGCCAGAAACTGATGTTTACTGGCCTCATGTAGGATTTGATAGGGCTACGAAAAACATAATTATTATTTATTTATTTATTTATTCAGTTGTACCAACGAAGTAAACATTGAGTTGGAAACTATACAAATACAATTTTGATAAGTGTTACCTCAATTATAGGTACAAACTACATTCGCTCTGTAATGAGGAGAATTAATCAGTAAATAAATAATTATGAACATAATTTTAAGTAAAATAAATTGCATTACTAAAATGGGAATAACGTGAGAAAAGGTATTACAGGAAAATTATTGACAAAAAAAACATTAAATTAATATACATTACATAAAATCTGAAGGAAAATTGGAAATAAATAATTTGTGAAATGAAGTATAAGACGGTTTTTTATGCTTCATTTCAAAGAATATTCATAAAATTCAAATAAAATGACAACAAAAATAAAAATCCAAAGAACAAAGAAAAAGATGAATGATTAATTAAATAAATTAAATAATCTTATTACCAAAACGATATATTATTATTATTTAAAAAAAAGTATATGTATATCATGTTCTAAGTGCTTTCCATATGTTCTTTTTAAAGGTGTAAAGACTATTAGAGAAAACATCTATTTGGCACACTATTGCAGGTTTCCCTGATTTGCAAAAATTGTTGTTAGGCACAGCAATACTCACATTGTGAAAAACATTATAATTACTGCATATTCTATTATGAAACGGAAACACAAATTAGAAAAACCTTTGACTATGAGGTAAACCAGTAGTTATTATCGCAGTAGCTATAATTAGCTACAACCAGACCAACTTATCTGGAATGTAGTAATTTATCAAAAGCTAATAAAATGTATGCAATGTATTGATATGTAGTGGCAACGTTAATAATTACTCAAGATAAATAAAATATTTATTACGCTTTCTACACTCATAGCCCCACAGTAGGATTTTCTCCTGTGTCGTGGGTGCCATGGACACACACAAAGACGAATACACAAACACCCAGACCCAGAACAAGAATCTAAACTCATCATTTAGATACCTGCCTGGCCGGGAATCGAACCCACTGCGTATCAGACCGGTACGGTAACCGCTGCGCCACGCGGGTCGTCAAAATATGCACAATGTAATTAGAGTAAAAGAAACAACGTCTAATACATTCGGGATTCATGGGTCTTTCATAAGATTCACGTCCTCCGTCAGGGTACTGATCACTTTGACGGTCGAAGCGCTTCGGAGAAGAGCACAATGGCGCGCTCTGAGGTGTTGGCGTGATCGACTCGAGGAGCCACGTATTATACGCCAACGGGTTGTTGATTTTATCTTGCCGAACTTGCGAGCCTGGCTGAGGAGCAATGGTCGAGTGACGCCTGACTCAGATAGTCACCGGACATGGCTGTTTTGGTCAGTATCTGAACAGGATAGGAAGACAAGTGACGGCCCTCTGTCACCATTGTGGGCACGACGAGGACTCCGCACAGCACACGCTCGTACACTGCTCAGCTTGAGAGTTTCAGCTGCGGATCCTCGTCCAGACCAGACCTTTCTCCGGCGGCCATCTTTGCGGCGATGGTTCAGCGTAGAGAGGCCTGGGGCGGCATGATCACCTTCTGAGAAGAATATGCTGAACGTGCCTGAGAGCGGGCCGAACCCGCTCGCAGAAGAACGGTATCTCCTGCCTGACGTAAAAGGTGACGAAAAGGAGGCTTCCAGGGTTGCGGCCGGCAAGAGTGGAGCTCGAGCCGACCAACCAGGCGACCTCGGGAAGGACGGCGGTATGTGTGGTCGCATATCGTCGTAAAGACAATTAATCAAGTAATAGGCAAATAATAAACAAAATATAGACAAATTGAGAACCTCATTCATTATTGAAGGCAATTAAAAAGACATAATAAAAGGTTAATGATGTTAAACTTCAAGCGTTGATATTTTGCTGTTGTTTCTGTACAGAAAATGTATGAATTTATATTGTTTATGTCGCGGCATATATGAGGCTTTCAATTGTCATACAAGGAGGCTTAAAATAACACAATTTGCATACGTTTGAAGTTAGAAGTCGACGGAAGGCTGTATAATAACAGTTACTATCGTTGACAGTTTACGTTAGATTTTCGTATTACTGAAATATTTTTTTTGTGTCAAAAATAGCCAGTTTTTGTTTATACTAGTGATGCGAATTAATGCGAAATTTGCAAATATGTAAAAACCTGTGTATTCGTTATACACAGGTTTTTAAATATTCGCAAGGATTGTGCGAATGTAGAACTGTGGGTCAAAAAAGGTCAGCAAACCTATACAAATTTAAGTCGATCTCCAATTTGTATATGTCGGAAAAGGAAGCCGACCCTTCGGACATCAGAAGCGGTACACAGAAATTACTTTAGCGCTCAAGGGCTCGCATATGAACTGGTCGCGCTTCAACCGGATGATGACCATGACTCCGCATGGGTTCCAGGACTGATCGTCCGGGTCCTGTAAATCTTCCGGGCCCAGTGGTTCACCCTCGAACGCACTACAGCTGCATTCGGTCCCGCACAACATCAGGGTACCACGCCTTCACCAACAGGCCTAATGCAGCTCGCGACGATACCGATAAGGGACGGTCGCCTCGTTATCCATGATGATTATACTGTTGTCACTAATAGCGAGTGCGTGCTGCATGAAAAGTCTGAGATAGCCATAAAAGGGGGCCTTTGGGGTTGCGGATGGCTAGAGTGGGAGCTCGAACCGTCCAACAAACAACCCCGAGAAACGGCGGTATGTGTGGCTGCATCTCGCCTTAAGCATCGCATGGTGAAGGGGGATGGTACACGTCCCCCAAGAGATGAGCCCGTGAGGGGCGCCGCGCTATGGGACACCGTCGCGTTCCATTGGAGATCCTAGAAGCCACCTAGGAGTTTTTAGTGGGTAAAAATCCCACATAACCCGGAGTCTGCCCCAAGGCTTCGGTATACCTTTTGAAGAATTCCTCCTCGTCCCAAAAAAAGGATGTTCGCATTTGCAAACATTCAAATAATAACATTCGTTACACCAATAGTCTATACATCTAAGTTATTATTCCTTAATGCCCGAACAACTGTTATAAGTTATTGTAAACAAAAGGTCCTTCCTAGAACTATTATATTATCAGACGTGGCCTCACTGTTTGGCCACTAAACATACACATGGCGCTTTAAGCGTATTCATTTTATTTTATGTACTTAAACCGGGCGGTAAGGCAGACGGGCTTTTTTTGTTTTGGAGGGGGAAACCTTCAAAAGGTATCCGACGCCGTGGGACCCACGCAAGATTATGTGGGATTGATACCGCACTAAACCGACCCTGGTGGCCGTCCTCGGCGCTACAAAGAGGACTCCGGGATCGGAACGGGCTACCTGATGAAAAGTAGTTACCCTCGCCTTTGAACATTTGCAACAACAGAGGAGTCGCCAATGTATCGCTGGCTTTGAAGGCGAGCTCTTTTCGCATCTTATTTGTAGAGCCTCATTTGATTTTGAAAGAAATAAAAAAAACGTGCGGCACTCTGAGACTGCCGCGGTAAAGCTAGTGCATAGCAGTTACATTTTTCATTTTCCGTGCGAGCTTCGTACTGTCGTACCATATAATGTACATACACGATAAGCCAACACTCGGCCGCGCTACGAAGTAGGCGAAGTGGGGGTGTTAGGTTTTTTCGTTACGGAATTTCTTGATTCGATCGCGCGCTCAAAACCCGCGATAAAAGTTATATAATAGCTTAATAGTTGACCAATGAAATAAACACTGCAGTTAACCAAGGGTATTTATAGCGCTGGTGTTCAGTGCCTGATATTCTCGTATGCGATATAGGTTTAACGACCCGCGTGGTGCAGCGGTTACCATACCGGTCTGACAGGCAGGGGCCCGGGTTCGATTCCCGGCCAGACAGGTATTTAAATGATGAGTTTAGGTTCTTGTTCTGGGTCTGGATGTTTGTGTATTCGTCTTTGAGTGTTTCCATGGCCCTCACGACACGAGAAAATCCTACTGTGGGGCTATGAGTGTAGAAAGCGTTTTAAGGTTTTTTTTAAGGTATGCCTCCGTATATGTGTGTGTTTCTGTGTTTGTAACTGTTTTGCGATATTTCGCTACAATTTGTAGCGAAATTTCTTTTTGTATGAAATGGCATTTGAGGTCGCTTCTTCTGGATTAAATCCCCAAGTACCTATTAAGTACATACTAATCATCCGATCAATATTTCTTTAACCTTAATCCACACGTGAATGGGCAATGCGATTAGAAGATTATATTTCAGTTCCTCATACCTTGCTACCGGCTCCGATATGCAGTAACCATTACCTACTTGTATGTCACACTTATAACCGCAAATACTATTTATGTCAATAGTACTGTACTAGGCCGTCCCTGTAGTTCCGGGATCAGAATAGGGCTACGGCATCCCCTGCCTGTCGTAAGAGGCGACTAAAAGGGTCTTCCGGGGTTGCAGACGGCTAGAGTGGGAGCTCGAACCGCTCCGTCAGGCAATGCCGGGAAGGACGGCGGTATGTGTGGTCGCATACCGTCGTAAAGACTAGACGGAGCGGTGGGCCCAGCCGCCCATCTGGGAGGAGCCCGATGGGGCAACGCGCTCGGAGGATTCCGGTTGAAGTCGTTTCGAGATCCCGGAGTCCTTTTTAGCGTCGAGGACGGCTACCGGGGGGTTTTAGTGCGGTAAAAGTTCCACATAACCCTGCGTCGTTCCCACGGCGTCGGGTACCTTTTGAAGCCCCCCCCCCCCCCTCGAGAACACAAAAAGTACTGTACTAGGCTTCAAGCGAAGTAGACTAACGGGAGGAATGCGAACTCCCTCCCCGGTCCCGTCTCATGCCCTGCCTTGGTCCTAGTACCGTTCGCGGCTAATTTATTTACACGCTGAATAATAATTTGTGGATTATGTTCGTTATTTAATATTGTTACTGTTTCTTTGCTATTTAGTAAACCATTTGTTTCACACAGATGATAGGTATACAGCATGTTAGATTTAAAACCTGCATCTGAGGGTATAGAAATCTTTATTTCTCACAAGAATTAATACATAATTACTTATATGAGAATTTACAATATTATTTTACATTATTACATGTCTTTAGCCAGTGTCGTGTTGCTGACAAAATTTCTTCAATTTTTGCTTAAAACAATTTATTGATACTTCATTATTGATACTATTAGGTAACTTATTGTAAAATTGTGCCCCTTCAAACATTATATTTCTTTTTCCATATAATTTTTTTATGATACTTTGTTGCAAATTTTATATCTGAATTGCATCTAAAACTGTTATAACAGCACACCCCTAGGCTAAATTTTTGCCCATTTACTTTTCAATCCTGTGCCATTCTTTAATTAATACCTACTCGTCTATATTATATTCAAACTAGTTGACCCGGCGAACTTCGTCCCGACTAAAAGTCCAAAATCTAAAATTGTCAGTGTAACTCCACTACATTACGCATGTATTATACATGAAAACCTTCCTTTTAAATCACTCTATCTATTAAAAAACCTGCATTAAAATTCGTAGCGTAGTTTTAAAGATCTAAGCATACGTAGATCTAATACGATCTAAGCTGTCTGTCCGACAGCGAGAAGCGACTTTGTTTTATACTATGTAGTGATAATGATAAACACCTTAAAGACCTTATTATCTATTATCTATTGAATCTTCATAATTGATTGTTTTAAAATAAGTACTAAAAATTTCTGGAAATATTTGTATTTTTTTTTTCAACTTTTGTTCACTGTTTAACTATAGTCTCCATCAATCATTAAACTTATATCCGTAAAGTGTAATATATTATAATATTAAATTACCGTTTCCGTTACGAAAATCGTAATGCCAATTTTTGTCTCCTACGGCGCGTCCAACGAGGCTTTATCTACTTAAAAATCGAGTCTGTTTTTTAATTGGTTCCGTTTGACAAAGCATTCACATTACTCACTATTAATATGTAAATTAATTAAGATAACGTATATATCGCAGCTTTGCATGAATAAACGCACAAAAAGGGCTACAATTCAAAACCTGGTGCTTTATTACACCATGGATAAATAACCTTTTAATTTATTTCCATGTCAAGTTTTGCTTTTTTCAAACAGCTTTGTTTAACTTTTAGTGTTGTTACTATTCAATGCAAGCAGCGATAAGTGTAGACACAACAATATGTTGCAAACAATGTTGCACACTAACATGTCTGTTTGTCGCGCAACAGTCGTGCGGCATCTGCACTATGTTCCCGTCGTGCATATCGCTGGTGCCGCGACGCAGCGAGCCGCGCGCGCCGCGGCCGGGACAGGTGCCGGTCGTGCTGAACGTGTACGATATGTATTGGACGAACTGGTGAGTTGTTTTTATTGTTATAAGTAGTAGTAAATCAACATGCAGTCCACCTGATGGTAAGTGCCCGCTGCCGCCCACGGACATCTGCTATCTTTCGTCGTCGTCAACTCATTATTGGCTCACTGCTGGGCACGGGTCTTATCTCAGAACGAGAGAGTTTAGGCCATAGTCCACCACGCTGGCCAAGTGCGAATTGGTGGACTCGGACATCTGCTATCTATTTTATATCAATCACAAATGGGTTGGTACTCTCGAAGACAAAGATAGTTGGTTCATATGAAAGTCGACAACCGCACTCTTCCAGCGAAATGCAGAAGCCGCTTGACGTTATAAATGTACCTAACGCTGGTACCTCCGCGGTTTTTACGCCTCACAAAATTTTTATTAAAGTGTTTTTGGACGACTAAAATTATTGTGTCTACTTAAGGCATGACCTATTACCTATTATTATTAATGGATTTATACCGAAAATTTCCTTTATTTATATATAAATGGCTGTGGTCGGAACCTGTCTCTTACGACAGGCAGGGGATACCGCAGCTCTATTCTGATTCCGGAACTACAGGGATAATATACTTTATAACCTAGATTAACATATTAGAAATGCATTACGCGGTAGAACTGACCCAAACGGGCAAAGCCGTGAGAATAACCTAGTATTCCTTGAAATGAAATGAAATGAAATGAAATGTCTTTATTTTGTATAGGCCTGCGGGGGCACTTACAAATTGTCAGTTACATTTTTTTTTCTTACACTACCACCGGATCGGAATACGACCTCAACTGAGAAGATCCGGCAAGAAACTCAGCGGGTTTGTCTTTTTTTCTTATTTATATTCATTTTTTTAATATTATTACAATCATGTTTTTTTTTACATGGTAATGAAAGTTAGCTCCAGTATCTTGCCTTATATAAAAGAGTCAGCGTCGGTAGGAAACATGCTCAGTGAGCGTTTCAGGTCTTTGAGCCCGTATTGTATCACGTACGCTGACAGTACAAACCCGTTCCGTTGAAAGGCCCTCACGAACAATACCTTTTGTAACGCGATACCGGCGCTAAGTGTTAGTGCTGCGAATGGGGACTTAGACGATGTATCATAGAAACTGACTTGAAGTGGCGTTTGTGTTGAAAATTAAAAGAACTTTACTCGCAATATTTGTGGGTTTAGGTCAAATCTTTCGTTTCCGACAAGCTTCTGTATGATTGCAACAAAATGATGGATTTCTCTCGCAGTCTACTAGTCTCATTTCTCCCGCACAAAAACTCAGGGAGAAGGGAATGACTGAAAAACAGCGCTCTATGAGATAGAAATCTTATGGCAGCATAAGCTGAGTCATTTCCTTTTGCCTTATATCTAATATACATTTAAATTTGAAATTATTGCTATGTATTTATATTGTAATTCCTTTATGTTTTTTGTTTTACCTGTTGTCATTACTAATGTTTTAAGGCAATAAACGAGTTTATTATTATTATTTCGCTAATAAAAAGTCATCTTTTTGGGCGACCTCGCACAACTCGTCAAGAGATGGCGCTACTAGTATTCTGAATCTAACGAAGTATTCTCAGAATCCTGCGTATATACAACATTATACAAGTTCCGAACAACGACTGTCGGAGCACTGGCGGGAGTTGTGGAAGATTGTCTTAATGGCGCCATCTCTTGACGAGTTGTGCGGAATCGCCACATAACTCCCTGCTAAGCTGTTGATCGGATCTTCTGATGCTCGAGGTCGACACACTTTCTTTTCATTGTATTGAAATAAAATCTTGTTTTTAAAAATACTTTTTTTTTATTTTTATTTATTTGGGAAACAAACAATTCACATTTTACACAAAAAAAGATACATACAATTTAAAACAAATGAATACAAACAGTTTCCACTATTAGGTAATACAAAAAAAAAACGCAAAAAGATGTAATAAAATTACAGTGACACCAAAGACCAAAATTTTGACGCTAATAGAGAAAAAAGGGTTGATAATAAAAAATACATAACAGCTACTAAGACTTGAATATAAATTTAAATCTAAAACCATTGTGATTATTTAATCAAACTTTCAATCGCTAGTTGAACACTCCTCCTGTAAGTACCAATCGAGCTGCTGAAAGGGTCGACACTTTGAAGGTGATTATTATAATAATTACATGATCGATATAAGAAGGGCTGCTGTTTCTTGATATTATTGTCATTTCTTCTAATAAAACAGATGGTAACCTGTTTCACTGGACGTCGCTCTTAAAGTTTAAAGGTAAATTTAATGCAACACTTGAAAGTAGGTATTATATCTTTGACGTATAACGTATGAGGACACACATGAATGTTACGTCCCTATAACAACCCTTAAAAATCCTCAGAATGCGAGGTAAATGATTATTATTTCACAAAATGCTAATCACACGTTTCTCATCGCAATTAGATATTCCCACCTTGCTAAATATGTATAACTTTCCAAACATGATCGTATTTCAGAGATGAAAATATTCAAAAGTTACGAAAAACAAGCAGTGATTTCGGGATAGAGAGATGAATAACTTAAAGTTCATTCACCGCCTGAAAATATATTTGAATAATTTATTTCGTATCCGTACGTCGATACATATAAACTATTTAATGTCGGTCTGATGTAAAAATAGTAAATTTTCCGCTTTTCCTAAGGTTATTTGTTTACATTATGCGAAATTAGTTTATGTCAATCACATAAAGTTCAAAGTGCGTAAGGATACAGTTAGTGCTGTGTGTCGTGATATGGAACCTAAAAAAGAAAAACGAACTAGACATAGGGTAGATAGGTTAATCTATCACTAGTGCTTATCAACGATTTCTCCTCGCCACCGTAGTTTCGCCAAAACCACGATCCATACAACTGGGTCGAAATATCGGCAAAAAGAATTCGAAAAGGATTCAAAAACCGCATATCGTGAATGCCCGTTAAATATTACAATTATGCGAAAACTCAAAAACCTTGGTTTTTGTATACGTTTGTAGGTTAGGAAACGTAGCCAAACAATGTAACCATATCAAGGGGAGGAGATGGGTATTCAAAATCTGTTTCCGTTCCGTTCGTTCCGGTTCGTTACTGCCGCGGACGTGCAAGATGTGGAATGAGCTTTTTCATGAGGTATTCCCGGAGCGCTATTACATGGGGTTATTCAAGAAAGGTGTAAAAAGAGTTCTTCAAAGCCGGCGATGCATTGAGGACTCCTCTGGTGTTGCAAATGTCCATAGGCGACGGTGACTGCTTTCCATCAGGTGGCCCCTCTGCCTTATCGTTCGGTCCAATTGAACAAAAAAATGGCTTTACGCGGCAAACACGGTGCTAATTATGAGGTAAATTATTTCCAATTTCTGTTTGAAATCATCAATCTGTTTTAAAAAAATCCTGAAAACTGTATTTATGAATTACAAGGTGACATCTATAGGGAGAGGGGTTACTTATATTACGAATGGTCACCAAGGGGAGGAAGGGGTTCAAACTGGTCAACTATAGGTCACATGGTGTGGTTACGGTCTCTTCGGTTAGTTAGGTTAGAGTTCCAAGTAGTTTTATCAGCCTAAGTTATTTCTGAAAAATACTAGAATAAAGGATATTCTTACCATGGCGTTCATATTCCTTTTCTTTTTGTTATCGAGGGGGAATCTTTCAAAAAGTACCTGACGCTGTAGGAGCAACGCCGGGTTATGTGGGATTTTTACCTCACTAAAACCACCCCGGTGGCCATCCTCAGCGCTGCGTGGAGGACTTCGGGATCTCCAATGGAACACAACCGGAGTCCTCCGAGCGCGATGCCCTCTTTGGACTCTTCCCAGTGAGCGTTGTACTCACTGCGCCTCCTGGTGTTTACGACAGCATGTCGTATATATGCATACATATACGTGCATACATGCCGTCGTTCTACACGGGATCGCTTGACTGGATGGTTCGAGCTTCCACTCTTATCGCCCGCAACCCCGGAAGCCCCGTTTAGTCGCCTGTTACTACAGTCAGGGGATTCCGTAGCCCTATTCTGATCCCGGAACTACAGGGATAAAGGCGTTCATATTCCTTTCCCATCTGGTCTCTTAATCCTCCTGGACACTCAGTTTGATTTCCTTTGGGCTATGATCTGTACTAGTTATGATGTGCCTGGATTTAAAGGATTCAAACAATTATTGTTGATGTTTTCATACAACATTGTAAAGTAGGTTTTTTTTTTTATCTGACTGAAGTAGTAAACGAGCATGCAGTCCACCTGATGGTAAGTGGTCACTGCCGCCCTTGGACATCTGTAATCAACTACGTACAGAACATGGGTTCTATCTGAAGTCAATAACAGATGCGTTGCTACCGAGGACTATGATGGTCGCCCCATGTGAAAGTTTGCCGGCAACCACACCCTTCCATCGAGACGCAAGAAATGCTTCACGCTAGAAATAGGTGTGGCGTTGGTACTTTCCATTACATTAGATCAATAACCCAAAAGAAAGTCCATTCACCGTTAAAAGCGACACGTGTTTGAATAATATATTGGTATCATTAAGAAATCCTTGGAACGGACCGGTCAATACAGGAGTCAATGTCAGTGGTAATCGATATTGCCGTGATAAGTCCGACGCGTCGATAAACACAAGGTTTGATAATTGCGATATAATGATAAATAAGTGTAGTAATTTTTGTTTAGGACTGTTACCAAGATGTAAGAAATTCAAGTTTGTTTAAGACATTATCGGAGTGAAGTACAAAGATCGGTGATTAATGTCACGTAACACGTAAGGTCTTGTTGATAACTAACGGGGATAGAGGGAGGGTTTGACTTGGCTATGGAATTCTTGATAGGTTAAAAAGGGTCTACCTAGAAGTATCTACACGTTTACACATAAGTCAAAATTCCGCGACAAATAGGTCTTGTTACTGACATTTTGTCGCCCCCATAAAAAGGGTGGACTTAAGCATATCATTATCAATTTTGTAGCGAGTCTTAGGTTCTTCTTTTTTTAAATTTTACCGCTCTATAATAATCATCATTGCGGAGACGGATTGAATGTTCGCTGAAATTTGACACACGCATAGTTTATGGGGCAGATTACCTTTTAGGATACTTAATAACGCGGTAGACGTGACCGAAGCGGGCGAAAATCATATATTAACCTCCATATATCTTACAGGTATACAGCGGGCGCCGGCGTGGGCGTGTTCCACAGCGGCGTGCAGGTGCACGGCTCGGAGTGGGCGTACGGTGGCCACCCGTACGCGTTCACCGGCGTGTTCGAGATTACGCCTCGCGACGAGCGCGAGCTGGGCGAGCAGTTCCGCTTCAGGTGAGCAGTGTCTCTCTCTCTCTCTCGCGCGGTCTCTCTCTCTCTCTCTCTCGCGCTCTCTTTCTCTTTCGCGATCTCTCTCTCTCTCGCTCTCCCTCTCTCACTCTCTCTTTCTCTCTCGCTCTCTCTCTCTCTGTGTGTGCATGCGTGGGAGTGCATTTTATTTAGAAAGAAAGAAGAAAGAAAATAATTTATTCAGGCTTAATATACAGCATACAACAAACATAACAAAGTAAAACAAAACATTAAAAAAAAAAGAAAGATAAAACAAAAATACGCTTTAAAAACATTTAAATAATTACAATTATAAATAGAAGAATATTCAAACACACGACATCTGTACACGCAATGATGTATGCTGCAAAAAACCTTGAAAAGGGTCAAACTCGGCTAATGCAATGAGCAGAAAAACTGTCTCATGGCGCCGATTTACAGTTTGCCCTGAGGCTCGCGGCCTCTTTTGCTCTCTTTCTCTCTGTGTCTGCGTACGTTTATTGGTGTTGATATTTGTCGGTGCAAATGTGCGTAAGTGTGTGCAATTGCGTTATGCGTGCTTGTACGTGCGTTGAAACGTGACAACCCTATTGCTTCAATAGAGTGTAGGTAACTATCTTATCAATATTAATACGTGAAGCAAAAACTTGTGACGCATTTTTAAGTAATATGCCGCCGACGGATTAGTATGAAATTTTGCACGGTTATAGTGGACGTAGAGAAGGAGTGCAGAAAATTACATTTTTTCAAATAATGCATATATCCTACATAAAATCAACTAAAATACATTACACACACTACCGTGCATTTATCACAAACATATACATAGTAAACGAAATAGAACATTCAATGCCTTACTAGGATAAAAACACATAACGTCAAAGATGTCTGTGTCAAAATACGGCTATTGCTTTTAAATGCGGCTTAGATAAAAAAAAACCTCTTTTTATATTTAACTAGCGCGTTCAAAATTACTCAAAAATTATTACAATTTATTTGAATTTGAGAAATATTCATACTACTTTGGACAATAAGAAGTTTAGTTTTTTTAATTTAAATTAAGGTCGAAATTCGACGGATGCGACGGGTGCCTAGTTTTATCAATTAGGCTTAGTTTCCATACTGTTCCATATTTGTACTGTGATTGAATAGAGTAGTTACAGAATACACTTGCGTACGTCTGCTTGTACGCGTTTATAATAATAACAATAATCTTTATTTGCTATATAAGGTACAATATGGTATTACATTAATATATTAAATGTCCGCTTACTTTACCTATAAGGCGTGCAAATTGTAATATAGTGATTTTAAATTAATTATTAAATTCAATGCAAAAAATATGTCATATTATATTCAAAATGTCAAAGTAAAATTTATTCATTCCAATAAAGTTATATAATCCTAATATTCATTTATATGTCCAAGACTAAACCTGTTTGCCTAAAAAATCATTGACCGAATAGATTAGTAGATTAGTAGATTTTATTTTAAGAATTGTAGTCGTTCCGCATCAACTGGACCCGTGGCGGTCCTCCACGGTTCTGTTTGCACGGTCTTTCCTACCACGCACGTGCAAGTTGTGGAATGAGCTTCCTCCTGAGGTATTCCCGGAGCGCTACGACATGGGGTTCTTCAAGAAAGGTGTAAAAACAGCTCTCCTTCAAAGCCGGCGATGCATTGGCGACTCCTCTGGTGTTGCAAATATCCATAGGCGACGGTAACCACTTTCCATCAGGTGGCCCGTCTGCCTTATCGTTAGGTACAAATATTAAAAAAAAGTTCCAAAATAAAGCATAATATGACATTGATACTCAGCTGTTAATGATGACTATATGTTGTATATGTGTGTGTTTGTTCTTTTCAGACAAAGTGTACACATAGGATATACGGACTTCAGCGAAGAGGAGGTCCGGCGGCTGGTCACAGAACTAGGGAAGCAATTCCGCGGTGACAGGTATGTATTACTTTTAATTTGAAGGCATTTAAATAGCTTTCAATGTAGTAGCAATGCTGAACTTGGTTTCTCCTTCCTATTTAAAGTTGTTAAAGTTGTTTAGAGCAGTGATAGCCTAATGGTTGAAACTTGCCCTCTCAATGGGGAGGTCCGAGATTCAAACCCAGGCACGCACCACTGATTTATGTGCCTTAGAAATTAATTATCACTGCTTTTCGGTAAAAAACATCGTGAGGAAACCTACACACCCGAGAGTACTTTAAAAAAAAGTTCTCGGAGGTGTGTGAAATCCACCAATTCGCACTTTGTCCAGCGCGGTGGACTATGGCCTAAAACTGTTTCATTCTGAGAGAAGACCCTTGCCCAGCGGTGGGACAATAATGGGTTGTACCCCATTTAAATTTGTTTACAGATCTCGGGGGGAAGGGGGGGAGTACCACCGTCACTTCTATTTCTAGCGTGAAGCATGTTTTGTGTGACGCTAAAGGGTGTGGTAGGCAGCCTTCTTTCATGGGAAGCGACCATCTTACGCCTCGGGAGTAGCAACGAACCTAAGATTGACTTCAGATAAAATCCTGTTCTGTATGAAATTGCTTACAGATTTCCATGTGCAGTGGTGACCACTTACTATCAATCTACATGCTTCTTTGCTATTTCAAACGGAATAAAAAAAAATCAACTTAAGCAATTCTAATTATTTATTTATGCAGTATTTTTATTTATATTAATCTCACAAACAGCTGCTAACATATTCGTCCGATTTCCGAGCAGCTCGTCTCGATCCCTGCGAGCTTCGTACTGTCGTACCATACATACACGTTAAGCGAATGCTCGGCCGCGCTACATGGTAGGCGGAGTGGGGGTGTTAGGTTTTTTCGTTACGGAATTTCTTAAATCAGTCGTCGGAGCATAATAGGTTTATTGTAATTAATAATTATATTTTTTCTACTTTTCAGGTATCATTTAATGAACAACAATTGCAACCACTTCACATCCGCCTTTTGTTTGGTAATTATGTAATAATTTTTCATAATTTAATTTACATTTAATTGAAATAAATGAAACTTGCTTTTGGATAGGTGGTAGAACCAGTGTAGTTCGACCGGGGAAGTACCACTGCCACACCTATTTCTAGCGTGAAGCATTTCTTGCGTTTCGATGGAAGGGTGTGGTTGCCGGCACACTTTTATATGAGGCGACAATCATAGTCCTCGGGAGTAGCAACGCATCGGTGATTGACTTCAGATAGAACCTATGGTCTGTATGTAGTTGATTACAGATTTGGCATAGATAGAGTGATTCAAGAGGAATGTTTTTTATGTATAATACTTGCAAATTGCATAATACAGTGGAGGAAGACTGATAATTTTAGATTTTTTACTTTTTGGCGGAACCAAGTTCGCCGGGTCAACTAATAAATAATAAAATATTTAGTAACATAAGAGTATTGGGACTTATATGTTTGTTCAAAAATCAGTTAAGTAATCACTGCAGCCCATATTTGGATACCTTATTTGAATCTAAACTTAAGCTCTTATACAAGCTGTGAAGTAAAATCATTAGCGTAATCCAGAAAGTTGTACAGCGCCATCTAGTTGTTGTTCTGACAACTGCGTATGTAACGCGCTTACTTTATGAAACATAAAGTATCAAATAACAAAGTTACTAAAAAAAGTTTCAATCTACAAAAAACGCGGCACTCGGGGACTACCGCGGTAAAGCTATTGCATAGCATTTTTTATCAACTTATGCAATTATAATTTATTCATTTATGCAGAATTTTGTCTTTGATATGAGTTCAAGTTTTTTTCTTTGATACTATATATTAACACAAACAGCCGCTTACATATTCGAAATATTTTTTTCTTCGATATTAGTTCAACTTTTTTTCTTTGATACTATATATTCTCACAAACAGCGTACATATTCGTCAAATTTCCGAGCAGCTCGTCTCGATCCGTGCGAGCTTCGTACTGTCGTATATACATACGTTAGGTTTTTCGTTACGGAATTTCTTGATTCGGACGCTGCGCTCGAAGCCCGCGATGCTATAGCTTTATTTTTTTCTGTATTATTCCGTGTTCGTCAGTAATGTTCGTTGTGTGTAGGCGCTGTGTTCGCGCGACATCCCCGCGTGGGTGAACCGGCTGGCGTACGTCAGTTCGTGCGTGCCCTTCCTGCAACGCTGTCTGCCCAAGTAAGTTACATGTTTCACTTACAGTTGGAGCAGTGATAGCCTAATGGTTGAAACTTGCCCTCACGATCGGGAGATCCGAGGTTCACACCCAGGCACGCACCACTAATTTATGTGCGTATTAGAAATTAGTTATCACTGCTTTTCGGTGAAGGAAAAAAAAAAGTTCTCGGAGGTGTGTGAAGTCCACCAATTCGCACTTGGCCAGCGCGGTGGACTATGGCCTAAACTCTCTCATTTTGGGAGTAGACCCGAGCCCAGCAGTGGGTGGGAAAATAATGGGTTGATGAGAGTGAGTCCCCAGTAGGTTATCAAAGTGGTAGAACCAGTGTAGTTCGAACGGGGAAGTACCACCGCCACACCTATTTCTAGCGTGAAGCATTTCTTGCGTTTCGATAGAAGGGTATGGTTGCCGGCACACTTTCACATGAGGCGACCATCATAGTCCTCGGGAGTAGCAACGCATCTGTGATTGACTTCAGATGGAACTCATGTTCTGTATGAAGTTTATTACAGATGTCTACGGGCGGTGGTGACCACTTACCATCAGGTGGACTGCATGCTCGTTTGCTACTTCAGCCAGGTGCATATAATTTGATGTTTACCTATTATATATATTTGACTATACTAGTCACCCGTCACAACGGTCGAAATTCGACCGTAATTCAAATTAAAAAACAAAACTTTTGTCTAAAGTATCACGAATATTTCTCAAATTCAAATAAATTGCAATCATTTTCAAGTTATTTTAAACGCACCTGTTAAAGGCAAAAAGAGATTTAATAAGCTAAGCTGCATTTAAAAATAAAAGCGGATATTTTGACAAAGACATCTGTCATTTTTGACGTTTTGTGTTTTCATAGTATAGTATTGAATATTCTATTTCGTTTATTATTTACGTGTTTGTGACAAATGCACGGTAGTGTGCGTAATGTGTTTTTAGTTGAATTTGTGTATGTTTTAAGCGTTATTTAAAAAAAATATTAACATTCAGCACTCCTTCTCTACGATCACTATAACCGTGCAATTTCATATTAATCCGTCCGCGGCATATTACTTAAAAATGCACCACAAGTTTTAGCTTCACGTATTAATATATAGATATTTGTCTCGTAGGGAGTGGCTGACCCCCGCGGCGCTGCAGCAGTCCCTGGCGGGCCACTCGCGCTCCGCGTCGCCCGCCTCGCCCTCCTCGCCCTCCTCCCCCGCGCTGCCGCAATAGCAGCGTGAGTACCTGTTATAACGTTAGCGCTATATCGCGGTTGTCGTTGGCGCTATATAGCGGTTGTAACGGTAACGTTATTTAGCGGTTTTTATGTTAGCACTATATAACGGTTATGACGTTAGCACTATATAACGGTTATAACGTTAGCGCTCTAAAGCCGTTTTAATGTTAACTGAATATCGTCCACTAATTCGCACTTAGCCAGCGAGGTGGACTATGGCCTAAAACTCTCTCAATTTGAGAGGAAACCCCGTGCCCAGCAGTAGGACAATAATGGGTTGACGAGTATATAGTCGTTATAAGGTTACCGTTATATAGCTGTTTTAACGCTAACGCGATAATAAGACTATTGCTTTATATCTCGTTATATAACGTTACGGTTGCTATATAACTGTGATAACGTAATCTACCGTTATTATTGCTATGTTACGATTATAATGCTACTTTTGACCAACCACCCGCCACACTTATTTCTAGCATGAAACACTCAAGCACACATACTTAGCCCAACTTGGCAATGGTAACACTGCATCTATAGCTTACCTTAGGTAAGACTTATTTGAAGTAGTTTACAAATATCCATTGACGGTGGTAGCCACTCACCATCTAATAGGCTGCGTACTCGTTTGCTACTTGAATGTTATAAAAACATACAGCGTTATTATTTTTTATTGAAGTAGCAAATAAACAAACAGTCCATTTGATGGTAAGTGGTCGCCGCCGCCATGTAAGCAACTTCATATAGTTCAGGAGTACTATCTAATGACAATCTCAACGGCACTCTGCTTCTAAAAAAGAAGAATATTTACTTAATAATTTACGCTGGAAAAATGTAAGGCGGTGGTCCAAAGTTGAACCGTATACGATATACCACTTTTCAAAATCAAATTCTTTCAAGTCTACAGATTATTATAATCATATATGGAAAAAGTCTAATATATTTTTATCTTTCAAACAGGGGAGGCCCTATGCAGGCGCAGAAAAGGGCGAACTGTGCGTAATAATAGTTAAATTTAATACTAGATGACACACCGTTTGGCGCATTGTCGAATCTAGACTTAAGGTTATATTTGTTATCTGTATCTCGTACAGTGGGAAGGCAGAATGGCTTTTTATACATTTGCTCTTTTATTTTTTTATATGTCAACTTGTGTGTTATCTGTGCGTGGAAATTAAAAAAGTAAAATTTCTTTTTAATTTTTTCAAAGCCATCGTCTTTTCACTGTCGCCTTATTTCTGACAGCCATTTTACTAATAAAATATAAAACATGAAATTAATTATTCGTTATAATGAGTAACGTTAGGCACATTTTGAGTGTTGACTGAATTAATATTTAATTAAAAATTGCGTGAATGGTAACGCGATAAAAAATAGCGTTCACATTTTATTAGTAAAAAGGCATCTTTTTTATAGTTAATAAGTGATCGATGCCGAAAATATTACTTTTAGTGGCACCTTTTTTGAATTGCCCCAATATTTAATATAATTTAGGTGTTCTGCGATTGTTTGGGATTTGGGTAATAGATTAAAGGTAATCACCACATCGTGCAAACTAGCAATTGTTAAGGGGTTATTCAACTACTATCACTGCAAATAAATATAGCAGCGAAATCGAAAATAAATAACTAGATATTACTGATATAAATGTCAGAGAATCGTGTCATAAAGAAATCAACTAAACCAAAACCTACTATCTTCGCTATGGTGATAAAGATATACTTGGAAGATCCCTAAAGTGTTATTAATTTATACACTAAAAGTGTTTGATATCTCTATAGATTATACTATATTATAATAGATTCTACTATGGAAGGTATCGAAAACTTTGTTAAGAACTAGTATTAGCATAACATCCGTGTGGTGATCGCTTTATAATATCAAAGAACTACAATAAAATACATGAGAAGTAACACAAAACTTTGCAAAAGACTGACGCTATAAATAAATCGATAATGCTATTATAACATTCGAGTCACGAACAATCGTATTTCCCATAGTCACCCCATAGCTTATAATAAAATTAAAATAAGGTCGATATATTTCACTAAGACGCGATTATTATTTTCAATAAGTTGAGAATAAATAATGAATATGTTATATATGACGTTATACGTTATAACGAATATACAATATATTTTCAACTAATATAATTTACATTCGTTACTGATATCGAATATATTTTATATTGGTTATAAATAACGTTACGCGTTTTCGTTAAATATAATGACTGTAGCTTTCAATAGTATTGCTGTTCGTAAATAAAGGGGTTTTGAACCCAAACCAGTGCCTTGGAGTGAAAGAGACGGTACTATGCGATTAGTTATGCGTTCTCTCTTTCTCTCTGCATATATTGCTGCTACAGTTTTTCGAGGGAAGATTTTTACATGCTGCTTTTGATAAAAAAATACATAAATAACTAAATATTTTATAGCATTATAACTTTTTCGTTATAAGTTCTTTTTTTTAAGAATATGAACTTATAATTTTAAACAATAAATCGTGTTGTGGAAATAAATTGAAATTTAATTAATAATTGAAACGTAATGGAAGATATATTTAATTTTCCTTTTCTGTGTATTTCTTCGTTTTAGAACTAATATTGACTTAATATTAAATAAATAAAAAAGATGTAAATTAAATATATTAATCAGTCATTGAACAACGAATGTAAGGTGTAAAAAATATGGTGTTTGTGTAGATTTTGTTGTTGACAATAGATGTAAATAAATTGGTGAATATACGAAATATACGGTAACAAATGTATACAAATATGTAAACAATATGAAGAAACTTAAGGAAATTAACCAAATGCCGTTGTTTTCAACATAATAATTAAAATGGCGAATCATGTTTATTGTCGTTGCCTCTCACAAATTTCATGCAAGATTGTTTTCTAACGTAAATATGTGCAGTTTTGCTGATATGTTGTATGTCGCTCACACACAATATAGAGCGAGCGAGATGCGAATAGAAATTACGCCATTTTGAATAATAATCTTCTGTAGAAATTGACACAAGACTCAGCCGATCTTTTTCCCGCCCTTTTTAATCTATTACCACCATCACGATAATTGTATCTATTTTACGAAATAACGCCATTTAGCCTCTTGTTATTTTTCACTAAATCCGGCAACAATATGGGTACTTTTATTTAGTTTGCCCTAAAAAAATTAAAAAAAAAGTTAATGTTATTTTAATAATTTACCGGTTTTTGCAGATATAATAATATCCTATTTATTTATATCTTTATCAGGGAAAACTATTTTTATGTGTTAAAATAATTAAATACGTAGATTTAGTGGTCCGTCCGTTAACTTTCTTAGATCTTGGCATAGTGCGCGCCAAAATAACGCGAACAATATATTATCTGTGCAGCAGAGATGTTCCACCGATGCACCATAACAGATGCGGCCGTATTTTTACTGTCATTAAGGTGTATAAGTGGAATGTTGACCTATTTTCATAAAAGTTCTGTTTTCTTTCATTATTTTAATTTCGTACCTATTTACTTTTTCAATATTGCATCTTTTTCAGTTTTTTTCTCAATTTCATGCATTACCTAACATTAAAATGTTATAAAAAAGAGATGACATTAACATTGTAAAATATATTGAGCATCTGTGGGATTTTTTTACTCTTCATTATATTTTCTTCAATTTCTATCTCTATTCTATATTTAAAAAGTGCGCGCGTATTATGCCTATATTTAATGGACATAGGTTATTAAAATATGAATTCGTCTCTAAGTGTTTCTGTAAAGATTTAAAAGTGCCATGAGAGTAGCAGTTGAAATTGTTCGTAAGTTGTATACTGTTATTGATATTGTGTATAATAAGATTATATGAAACGAAATTAAAATATTTGCACTTAAATAAACCAAATCATCGATCTTTTGGCTTGATAATTATTATTTGTATTTTGCGGCAATATTGTTGTCTTCAGCGCCATTGTTTAAATTTATTAAAACTACATTTATTTTGTATTTTAAAGATTTTTGGCTGTATGGCCAAAAAGTCGTCGCTCAAAAATGGCGTTGCGATCCGTCAACAACTTTTTACGCTATGTTGGCAATACTAAGTTAATGTTTTTAATAAATTGCTTTTGATAAAGAAAATGTTATTAATCATTTAAATAATTTTATCTTTTATCGGCGGCATTTATCAACGTTTGTTGAAACGTGGCAGTAAGTAGTACGATAATTTTGAACTATTAAATAAAAAAAAATATGATGGTCCACGTTTATGGTCAACGATGTGTTTAGTGTATATTTTTAACACATTTGTATTTTTAAGTGGAATGCTACAATCGTACACTAAATCTAGTGGAACATGACCATAGTGTTTCGCGCGTTTTTTTCATCATTTTCAATAAAAAAACTAATAACATTATCCGATTGATGTAAAGTAGCCTTATACTACAATTCCTGCTAGCTTATGTAAATTTAGTTTAGAATAACTTTTATAACAGAATTTTAAAATAGGAGTACAATTTTATATTGTCATATCACATCCAAATAGCACTGTGTAAATAAAAAAGGACGGGCCGAATTTAGGGGTCTAGAAGCAATTGGGTATTAAGGGGTGTAGAGAACATTTTTATTATTTATTTTCCAAATTCCAATATTTTTCAGACGAATTTTTCCATAAATAATTTACTGTGCACCAAGTAAATTCTTTCAGCATCGTAAAACACGCAAATATCATCAAAAAAGAGAATAACAGCGAAAACAAATCCAAGGATAAATTGGACCTACTTTTGCAAAAAGGAACCAAGGAGTTTTCCTCCTATTATTATTAAAAATGTTGATAATTTTCAAAAATATCATATTTGTATACATAGAACACATTATTTTGTGCGCCATTGTGAATAGATTTTATTAAAAATAACCTAAAATTATAAAGTATACAAAATTATGACAAAAATGACTTCTTCTTAAAACTGTCGGTCCGTGTCGTGACTCTGTTTTGCATAAGTAGGTCCAATTGTCTATTAGCATTTACTAGTGGGAAATTAGAGATAAATTCGAAGTCCAATGTGAGGGCCTCTTGTGGAGGCCCCAGAGCTGTGACATCCCCCCTGAATCCAGCCCTGACTAAGCATCTTTTAATTGCATATTGTAGCAACTGAAGTCTGCAACCACAACTTAACGCCTATAAATTAGCAATAATTATACATTAAAATATAACACAAAAATGATCGGTGATAAAATACCTTGCAATAGCACGTCCTTCCATTTCTTAATAGCGTTAAATATTTTCATAACCCATTTAATATTGGTCATAAGCATGCTCTGTGAATAATCTAGGATATGTTTAGTTTAGCGTAAGGAACTGTTACTTACTTGACAATGCGCCAACAGATGTATTTGTTGTAAGTTTTTTCAAAATGGGACACTGTTTTTTTGTAATTTGTAACTTTACGTTTTGATCGAGGTATATTTCTTTTGTATGTGGAAGATTTTGTAAATATGACATTGAATTAGCAACAGATGGGCTAGGGGATGTCAAACTTGTAAGTTGTTTAAGGGTGCGTTCCGGATGGTGCTCACAACGCTAAATGCCCAGAACGTCGTTCCACAAGACGACCGCGGTCGTTGTGGTCGCGGCGAATACGTCACTCATGACGTCATGATAGGCCCACGCGACGCTCACGACGACCCATCTAACAAGGTGGGTCGAAGTGATCGTTCCACTAGAGAATATGTCAGTAAAGTTCATAAGTTAGTAGAACGGGAAAAACTGCGGTCGTGAGCGTGCACTTTGTGAACGTCTAATGGAACGCACTCCAAGTTTACAATAAAATTATGTGACTGAAAAAAAAATGAAACGTTATTTCTCTTTCTAATGACTATTATATTTATTTCATCAATTAGAAAACCTAAGCCCATTTGTTGATAAGCCTTTGTCATACGAACTTCTCTGGTTCATTTGGATTTATAGTCCGTTAATGTGTGTGAATATGGCGCGAGGCAGATATTATTGAATAATCATGTATTGAGTAATATTCGTGTATCTGTCATTCACGATGGAAACGCAGGATTCAGGTTCAGTTTCCGGTCACGTAGTGGAAATGACGAATTTTTGTTTTGATGATGTTTGTTGCATTGTGTAAAGCCGTCAGAGAATTCTAATATGGGACTATGAAACATTGTTTTTTCTCTCATACATGTCCATATAATATAAATTAAAATAAAAGACAGAGCTGGAACGAGTTTTGATTTTAGCTGATGATGGAGATGATATTTTCCAGCTGTTATTGAAGAAAAAATATTTAAAGCACAGTATGTATATGTTTTAAGGCATCTTTTCTTTGATGTTTCATTTTCAAATTTGTCAAAATAAATGTAAGCCAAATTGATCATACAAACAATTGTAATTAAGTTTTTTTTAATCACGTCCTCTATGAGTGTCCAATGTATATGCCTATCGATCGATCGACAAACAATCGAATTGCCCATAGATTGATATTTGCAATGCAATATTTGAAATAATGATGTTGATTGAATCGACCGATATTATTATATCGAGCCATATTAAATATAACATTAGATGAATTATTAATTGATATAATTTGGCATTATATTAAATAATGCGTAGTTTTCCCTTTAGAATTGATCTGAGTACATACAACACATATTTCCTATCTGCCCCGAAGAGTGAATTATTTGTTCGTATGCTGTCTTAGTTTACGATATGTGCCACTATTCATGAAATAATAGCGATAATCCTAATTGATTATATTATCATTTTATTATATAAGGTAGATATATATGTCTTAAAACCGTTGTGGCGCCCGTGGCATATTTCTTCTTATGTCATTATAGAAAAAATAGATAAAAAACACATAAATGCTGACAATTTTAGTCTCAAAGCGACACTAAAGGTTTTAATTTAGATATAGGTGGGTTAATGAATTCTGAATATGTAAAATTGATACTAATCATTTATGACTTTGAACTGAATTCTTAATTAATATAGGCCAGTCTCAAACCTAAACCAAAGATAATCGGACACTTTATAATTTATAGCATATTCCATGTTTATTTTTATACTAACAAAAATTGGACGAAAATGTCAATATTAAAATTTATTATTGGTAAATTGATACTTAACAAGCCATGCATCATAATAATATAACTAAATTGCTTTCTTTAATTTCATTTAATCACATATTAAGTTAATAATAATTGTCCTCTCGTACAGTTTAGTGTAAATGTATGACCTATAACGACATTTATATGAACACTTAAGTTCCTATCTCCATATGAATGTTATCATAGTACTTATTACTATAACTCTCTCTTTTATCATGACAAAGTAACATAATAATGCTCCATTTTCCTCTTACAACATTCCTTTCATATATGTACGAGTGTGTTCATGAATTTCGAAGATTTTTATTCTTTGTCAATTTGAAAATTTAGATTTAGAATGTCTATTTGAGTTTGGAAGTTTTTTTATGAAATTGAAATGTAGGTTTCGTCGTTTGATGTTTGCATTTATTTTTTTTATAGGTGTGTGTATTCTTTTAAGATTTATCCCAATAATCTTTCATATAAATCGTTCATATATTTTTTTGGTTTTCTATTAATTCCACGTAGTAAATGATGTTTCTTAGTACAGTCAGCAAAATATGTCACTTATGTCTTACGTTTATTGGTGATCAATGTGATATTTTGTAATTGACTGTATAGCAGCTCTAAAGCAATCTTTAGCGATGTTAACTGTATGGATAGAAGTTACGAGTTATGTCAAGTTTACTTTCTACTTTGGAGTTAATTGTGGGGTAAAAATCTCTATTTTTATTAACGATGTATTCTTAACGAACTAATTTAGTCTATAATTAATTATATGTATATTCTATTCGATGAGTTGAAATCGACCACTGCGAGATATGTTATTGGCTCATTGAATGGCAATATTTAGAGGTTTTTCACAATATTGTAAAAAATAAAAATAATGTATTGGCAATAGACTTTTTGAACGAATAAACTGTAAAGTTTTCACTATGGTCTTTTATTATTTTTTTCCAGGCGACACTAATTTCCTGCCATGTGTCAAGCGTTGATTTAATCTGTTTTACTGGGCGTGGTAAGTGTAGTATGACGTTTACATAAGGTTTGCCCTTAATTAACTGCCATGTTTAAGCCACGGATTAATGTAAACATAATTCGATATTAATTATATTATTTTAATGTGGCAATATTTTTTTAAATCATCGAGCTCGTTCTGTGTTTCGCCGTCAGATGTCGTTGTTTTTCGTTCCACTAGCGCCCCCACTTACCTGACGGAAACTAATTGACGACAATTCAATCATTGTTGGTCCGTTCTTCGAACTGTGAAGTAGTCTCAAAATTTTCTAAAGAGTACAATTTCTTGAGTAAAATGTTTGATATAGTTTTTTAGAATACGAGAAAGTCACGCGCTTTTGTGGCAAAAGTTTGATATACACTTTAGAATATTTGATAGTACTTTGTTTCCCTTAAGTATGGCGCCTGCGTTATAAGTGGATAATAGCAAAACGCCCTAACACAGTGTCAGCAAAAAAGAGATAGCGTTCTCCGGAATCAAGCGAACGTGAATCATCTTTGAGCGAGTTGGATGGTACTTTGGATATCAGCCGGCCGCAAGAAAAGTTGTGGTGAGTTATTTAAATAACATTTTACATGCTAATTTTGCACGCCAATATATTAACCACAACAATTAGGCGCATGAAACAAAAGCGGTTCGGTCCCCCACACCTCGCTTCTGTCCCCGCGCATCCTCTAGTGACGTGCAGTCTTGTACCGTCTAGGTGTTTACTTTAGCCAGCACATGTTTAATGTTATTTCGTTATAATGTTAGTTCACTGAGTGATTGTTGAATTTTTAAAGTTATTATTAAATTAGTTGATTATTCGTCAATAAACCTCAAAATGGGTAGGAAAAATACTATTCGTGGAGAAGAAAGGACTCTTACATTCAAAATATGCACATTATTCAACAAGAGAAGATGCAAGGGGTCAATATTCCTGTCTCCCAAGTCGGAAATTGAGTGTGCTGCAACAGGCAGTCTCTTACAAAAATAAAAAAGAAAGAAAATATTCCATGTCTGCGATTATATTAAACACATGAAAGTACTTTAATAAATACACGACTATTGAACATACACCACTATGGCGTATGTTTTAATAATGGTATGTTACTTGGTAATAGAATTTACTTCGTATCGGGATGGAAAATCCCTAAAAACAGTCATGCGCCTAATTGTTTTGGTCGAGTAGTACAAATGCATGTTCTCTTAACTACGGTGGCTCTCAGCAAAATTAAATTACCTCACTATATAGATACATCTACCCTCTCTAGAAACAAATTCATACTACCCTCAAATATTCCAATATTTCATACCATAGGTATACCTATTTGAACCTATTGTCTCAGATAAAGAATGGACAGTGCCTAAAATTTGATCAAATGCATGTGAAAGTATAAATATGTGACTTTCGGATGCGACGCTCTCACATGATATCAAACAAATTGGACCTTACTAAGTTTTTTGTCGTCCATTTCTTTAGAAAAAAAAAATGATAATAATTATATATATACATACTCATGCAACATATACATCATAAAGACATATTCATGCAACTTGGCCGGAATTATGCAGAATTATACTGATCGGTTAAAATATTTTACAATGACTTCCTTACTGAACCGAAGACTAATGCTAGACATATTATTTCTTTATAAGTTTGCAAATGGACTGCTTGACGCCCCGGAACTTCTATCACAGCTTAATTTGCTACCCCATTTAAATTACCCAGATCATCCCTGTTTAATATCTTTGAAGACAAATATTCTCTTTCACATCTCGGTCATAGTGCTCCTGTCAACCTAATTGTTCGCAAATTCCGGGTAGTCACAAAACAAGAAAATATTGACATTTTTAATGATAGCATTTTTGCAAGCAGTCTTCGCTTATAAATTAATGTAGTTGTACAGTCAGCAGCAAATAGTTAGTGGCATTCAAACTGTCCACATTGTTAGACACAAATTAAAGTGTTCACTGTTCAATAATATCGGCACAACCTACGTGTTCTAATTGTTCACAACATCTTAGACTTCCAAATGTCAGGACGTTCATAAACTCATAATGTTAATACCACCCAAATTGCCACAAATGTTCCGGCGTCAGTGGTAACCTAGCAACGAGACTGTTCGTAAATATAGGTACATTTTATAATATTAAACTTTATGTTGCGAATATGTTGTAAGGATCACTTACTGTTAGATAACAAAATGGACAGTTTGAATGCCACTATTTGCTGCTGACTGTACTTAGCTTTTCCTTAGTATTGACTATTGTTCTTTTTAAATTATAATTGGCGTAAACTATGTAGGTGATCAAAAATAAATAAAGCATACCTACATGGTACTGATAACAAAACAACAATTAGTGATAATTTGTCTGTCTGTTTGTTCCGGCTAATCTCCGGGATTTTAACGGGATTTTCACTATTAGATAGCTGATTTTACAAGGCTTAACTTAGCCTACTTTTGTTTTAGAAAAATAATTAGGCTCCTTCGGAAAAGCTTAAAAAACCTTCACAATTACCTCCGTTTTATAAAAAAGAAATGATAACTCAGGTTCAACCGATTTGATTCACATGAAACTTGGATTGAACCTTGAGTATCTAGAACATAATAATATGATAAAAAAAATTGACCGTCAATTCCTCAACCTTCATGATGTAGAGGTACTGCATGCCTAAACCGCAAGAGCTACTTATTTTCTGCTTTCATATTTATAATAACGTTTTCGACCAAAAATAAATGGTGAAAAAGTTGATCTTCAACTTCTCATCATGATGCAGTAGTATTACCTGCATTATGTAACCGTAAAAGTTGGGATTTTTTACTTGCGCTTACAAATTGTCAGTTACATTTATATATATTTTTTACACTTCCACCGGATCGGAACACGACCTCAACTGAGAAGATCCGGCAAGAAACTCAGTGGGTTTGTCTTTTTTCTTTGTATATCTTTTTTTACTTGTCCCATATATTTAATGAGGTTCCTAAGCAGAAAGAAATGCTGTAAAGATTGACCTTTATGGGCCGTTCAAGTATTACTTAAGCACTATTGGGGGGTAGTCTTTGTTTTGCTTATTTTGAATGACATCGGGTTAGGGGGTCTAGATGTTGATTAGGTACGTCATCGCTAGCTATTTACTTTTTTACAATACTGTATAAAAAAATCAATTTTAATTGAAAAATGTTTACTTAAGCATGGGGTGAGGGGGTTAAGACTTTGCGTACTATTGCTGACAAGGGGGATGGGGAGGTAAATAATTGTAATAAATCTGCTTATGTAATATTTGAACGGCCCCTTACCACTTTATTATTCGAGGATACCTACTGCATATCCGATTCATTGCCATTTTTATTTTCATGAACATCATGCCATGCCCCATACCAGGGCTGTAACGGAGGTCATTTATCGGAAACGAAGTCTGAATAGGAGCTATTACATTCGTTTTATCAGAATCGGAACCGGAATCTGATTCTGCGCCGTAGTCTTGAGTCTACGGGGTTTTCAGTTATTAAAATAATATGGCAAAAAAAAGTTTATTTGGACAATTTTAAGTATGTGAAAAAGAAAACTGACTTAAATACAGGCATATCAACGTACGGCCCAAACTAATGTTATAAGAAATTTTGCGCTGTTTTATAGTGTAGGTGAGCACTAAGAAAGGATTTTTGTAAATTTACTTGTTATTGGGATAAAAATGGATAGGAAAGTCAACTTATTTTGATGCTAACCTGATGAAACTCTGTATTTAGCTCTTGAGTTTAATATAATAAAAAATCTGCTTCACCATTGTCTGAAAATCAATCCCTAAGAAGACAAAGTAAGGGTTGAAAGTGTTTTCTGAAATCCGCCGATTTTGATGCAAATTTAATGAAACCAAGTTTCATTAAATTTGCATCAAAAGTATTTGGTTTATGGTTCAATATATTGTTGACTATTGATAAAATGGTAATAGATGAATCATAATGTGCTCTGTGCGAATGAACGCAGGTCTTGCTGGTACATACTTATGCTCGAAAAACATTCCTAACTTTCTAACGCAGTTTGATAATAAAGATGAGGAAGGAAGGTTTTTTTAAATTAACCCCCCCATTTTCTTCCCATATTTAAAATGTATAAGTAGCCTATTTCAATCCGTAAACTGAGTCTATTTTAACGATAAACCGTAGATCAGCTAGTAACAACGTAAGTCAGTAAACCTTTTTAACTTTAATTACAATTCTATCTGAAGTCAATCACAGATGCGTTGCCACTCCAGAGGACTGTAATGTTCGCCTCATTTGAAAGTGTGCCGGCAACCACACCCTTCTATCGAAACGCAAGAAATGCTTCACGGTAGAAATAGGTGTGGCGGTGGTACTTCCCCGGTCGAACTACACTGGTTCTACCACCTTAAAAATTAATGTATTTAATTTTGGATTTATTAATCATAATCATATGTTTTTAAGATTTATACTCAAGATTAAGTAGCGTATACTGATTCACTAATGAATTAAATTAAATAAATTGACTACAATAGTGGGAAATTATATCTGATAAATAAAAGCTTTGAAGCTTTGTCTCCATCCAATTTATTTCATAACGATTCGTAGATTAGGCCAGCGCTACTAAAAAGTTATTCGCTTCCTTCCAAGCTTGGTGGTTACGACAGATATTGGCGGCCAATTGACTTGACGACTTCAGATTTAAATTCCGGAACCGAAGGTGCAATAACAACCGAAGCTCCGTTACGTCCCTGCCGCATTGCTGAGGCGCCACGTGAGTTTTTTTTGCATATTTTGTAATATCAAGTGTTTCTGCTACATATTTGTTAGTATTCGAAGGAAATGTGGCATCTCAAGGTAGTATTTATCAATTTTAGTGAAATCTTACAGGTATAATAAACATTTTCAATAGTCTGCAGATATTATATGATTTATATTTTGATTTTTAACTTATCAGAAAGGAGACGATAATATTTGTGAATCTAGCCAGGGATTTTTAACTAATTTGTATTATCAGCAAGATACCTGAAGAAAACGAAAGCGACTTGAATGCATTCGATCAATTTTGCATTTTTTCCTACAAAGCGCAAGTTTACAAGTTTTAAGTCTAATTGTATTAATATCAGTTTAGACACTAGTAGGTACTGTAGAAATTATGGATTCTGAAGATGAAAGTATAAGAAAAAAATCAGTTTATCCGAATATCTAATGAATTCCTAAAAACCTGAGGTGCCTTAAGATAATTTAACTGTTTATTTTTAACTAAATGACGTACAACAAATACGTTATTTGTTGTGCTACTAGTCATCATACTGAATAGAATCAGTTATATTCTGAACTTATTATAAAAGGTTTACTATTCCTGAGTAATGAAATATAATTTTTAATCAAAGGGCCAAGCGTGATATTGACTTTGACCTGTTTTCTATTTTATCTTTGCTCATGACACGTCATTGACAATGAATCGGATGTACTACTTATGTTCGGTAGTGCCTTAACTTTTCACGTATTTCGATATTTCTCGGTTTAAATCACATCTATGCTCCGCTTGTGTCGTCTTCGCTTTGGTCTGTGCCTTAAGAGAATGTCAACCTACATGTTTTCGTAAATTGTTGTGGGCTCTGATCGTGACCGTCAGAATGGCCGGTCACTACCCATATTTTACATCGAAATAGTTACTAAAAGTTGCTACCTAGTTGCTACTAATCTTTAGATAATTGCTACCTTATAATTAAAAAAAATAAACTGCTTTTTAAGGTGACCCAGCCATTCTGACGTCAGGATGGCCGGTCACCAATCCAGTTAGAAGAATCTGCGCAAATGATTATTTTTTTTTAACCAACAGTTGCTACTAAATTGCCTACCTTCATATTATATCGTAAGACCTCATAGCTTTTAAGGATAAAAAGATATTATAGATTTAAGTCTAAAGGCCTGTGAAATTAAATGAGCAATGCCGAAATTAATATATTATAATATATTATATTCTTATTCTTCTTATTCATATTTATATATATTATTATTATATCGCATATATTCCATGTAAAATATGGGTAGTGACCGGCCATTCTGACGGTCACCTCTGATCTGGCTCATATTTGCTTCTAACGTCCAACTTGAACGTTTGCAACGCTTCAAGCGAAAGTTAGTGGCCCTCGTTTAGGACATACTTCAAAACCGAATCACGAAATAAAACTCCAAATCTTACTCAATACATTTTATTAGAATAAATCATATATATATCAATCAGTTTGAATCCGAAACTTAAACGTAGCTTAACTAGAACTTCTGTACACCACAAGCGTTCGTCCACTCGATTACCATCGTAACCTAGTCAATAAACCTACTACCTACACTGATATTTAGGTATTGTTTCTTACTTTATTGAGCACGAGATGACATTCACAATGTCGCCCCGCGATTAAAACTAACACGTTTGTGTCGCAAACTTAATCTAAGATGCAAGACTTGCAGTGACTACGATAACACACGTAACATAAGAAAATCCTAACTGTACCTATATTTATTTGGAATTTTACTTTTCAGTGTGTCCACGTATCTCTTTTTACATTAAATCATGTAGTTGTCAAACTTTACATACGAAATATTCATAATCAAAACACACTAATATAGTAACTATTAAGTTTAAGAACAAACTATCATTTATAGTTTTAATTACCTAAATTTCATGTGAAATGTAACTCTTAAAAATCACACATTTAGCTGGTGCTTATCTTAAAACATTAAAAACCACTCAATTAAATCGTGTACATTACCTATCACTATAGCACGAAACGAGTTCCAATTTAGTGTACCTTTTAATTAGTCCCACGTACGTACAATTTCTCGTAACATTGCAAACTAATTTAATCCCCCACCAATTGTGTATAAAAATTACTGAATACTCTATTTAAAACTATATATTGCAAACTACGCAATCGATTTTGTATTGTAACGTGGAACAATAATATCTGAGAAAGAAATATGCGGGATTTTCACTTAGATTTGTTTCAAATTATTATTTATTTCTACAAGGTTGACAAATACTGCATTCCACTTGACGATAAAACCTATAAAAATATTTTTCTATTTTACTTAGCGACATGTTTCATTCTTATTGAGTAAAAGCTCAGTTTTATATCTACAGACATTGAATTTAAATGTGGGTTATGAAAAGCTAAATAATATTTCCTTAATACAATATGAATTAAAATGTTAATATGTAGTATATGGTCACGCAGGCAAGGGTTGTCTAGTAATAAGTACATTTTTCCTATAGTTGATGCCTGTAGAATTCAATGTCTGTAGAGCCTTAAATCTCTCATTTAAGCTCATGATGACCAATCCAGTTGCTCGTCTAATCACCCGAAAGCGACCACAATGTGGTACATGTCGCAAAGGTAAAGTGGAACGCTCTGTAAATCGCAAACACGATTCGTTTATTACGCTAGTATACAATAATAGCTCCTTATTCGCGGTTTCTGCATTAGCGATTTCATGTAAAAAATTGTGACCATTTCACCACATATAAAAATGTCTTTATTCGCGAATGTAATCCGTACAAGTGACAATACGGCGCCTTCAGTTTGCGTGTCAGCTTATTTCTTGTTTGTTGCAGTATATGGGGGTAAGGTGAGCCCGCGAATAAGGAGCGGTTAGTGTACAGTACTACAGTAGCGAGGCTCGCGCCGCGGCGGGGCGGAGGCCGGCGGTCACTTCTTGTCGCCGGCGGCGGAGCCCTGGTTGCCCGCGTTCGCGCCTCCATAGTTCTGTTACACATTTTATATTTTATAATTAATTTACTTATACACAATGAAACAAAAAATAATGTAAAAAATCTATTTAAAAGAATGCAAAAGGCATTCATGCCAATTCGACTGCAATTCAAATTTATTGTTGATAGTAAAAACGGATCAAGCCCTTTGAGATCCATTTAAGCAATCCGTTTAGGCAAAATGAGGCACAGGTCGCCCTCCACCAAGTGGACCTATAAATAACCTCAAGAAGACAGCGGGAAAGTCGGAGGACACAGGACCGGCTTGAGTAGCGTCATTTAGGAGAGTCCTATGTCCAGCAGAGTGGACCTCAAAGGGAGAGAAAGATACTGCTGTGCTACCATGTTATGTTTATTCCGCAGTTGCCTAATTCTTAAGCAAGATTTGCAGAATAACACTATTACATAATTATTCTAACCCACTAAGGTATGAAAAATTGTCACATACATTTATCAAATTACATCTATCATACATACATACACATCTATAATATCACGTCAATTACACAATTAATTAAACTATAATACTCTCCTCTCGTCAACCTATTATTGTCCTACTGCAGGGCACGAGTCTTCTCTCAGAATGAGAGTTTAGGTCATAGTCCACCGCGCTGGCTAAGTGAATTGGTGTACTTCACATACTTCCGTGAACTTTTTTTTTTAAACTCTCGTGTGTGTAGGTTTTCTCACGATTTTTTCCTTCACCGAGCAGAAAAACAGTCCAAATTAAGTGCACATAATTTTAGAAAAAATAGTGGTACGTGCCTGGGTTTGAACCTCGGACTTCCCGATCGAGAGGGCAAGTTTCAACCATTAGGTTACAGCTCTAATTAAACTATACACATGAGCCATCATGTTAAGCAGAAAGTAGTAATACCTGGAAGTACTGGGCCCACGCCTGCGCCTGGTCGGCGCCGCCGCCCTGCTGGTTGTTGCCTTGCTGCTGTTGATACTGGGGATTACAATAAATCGCCATTAAACTATCAAAAGTATGACAAAAGGGAGCTTTATCTATCGTGCTCTCTTGCGTAATTTTTCTTTAGAGATCTCGCTGTTCACAAAAAAAGAAATATTTATTTGTAAAAAATACTACAACATAACGTGGCATAATTAAAAAGAATACATTACTTTTAAATAAGACCATTGCTGCAGTAAAATTGAACAAAAGGGTCCACACTCAGCATCACCGCGGCGAACCACGGCCACTGCTTTAAAGACCATACTTTTTACAGGTAGAACCAGTTTTAGTTCGACTCGTCGCTCCTACGGCGTCGTGTACCTTGAAGTTTTTCCCCTCTTGCTGCTGTCCGGCTGCAGCCTTACCGGACGGGTGCTGCCGCTACAGCTGCTGAGTCGCTTCTGCAGCCGCAGCTGCAGCTCTTCTACACCCGTTGCTGTCGCAGCGCATGCTACTGCGTCATGCTGCTGCTGCGTTGATACTCCTGTACTCGCTACTGCCGTCGCTGCTCCACTGCTTCTAGTGTTCTTGCTGCTGTACCCTGTCCTGCTGCTGTATCCCCGGCTGCTGCTGGGACTGCTGGGGTGCTCACTATCTTATGCCTTGTTAACACGCTATCCACTTACTCCAGGCGACCCCTGCTGCCACTGGTACCACTTGCTGGGCGGTGTGATTCGCCAGCCGCTGTTGCTGCTGGCCGGCCTCCGGCTGCTGCATCTGCACCTGCTGTCGCCAGCCACTATTGCTGCTGCCCACCTATCTGCCGGCTACTGTCACTATTCCACGATGAAAATTTGCTGTCGACTCATGGGGAACCGCTGCTGCTGCTGCAGGTCCAGCTGCTATTACCGCTGCTGCTGCAGGTTCAGCTGCTATTTCCGCTGCTACTGCAGGTCCAGCTGCTATTTCCGCTGCTGTTGCAAATCCAGCTGCTATTTATTTCCTCTCTTGCTGTCCTTGCTACTTCACTTGATGCTGTTGCTGATTTTTTTTATATGACTGAAGTAGCAAACTAGCATGCAGTCCACCTGATGGTAAGTGGCCACTGCCGCCCTGCGACATCTGTAATCAACTTCATACAGAACATGGGTTCAAATCACAGATGCGTTGCCACTCACGAGGACTATGATGGTAGCCTCATATAAAAGTGTGCTGGCAACCACATCCTTCCATCGAAACGCAAGAAACGCTTCACGAAATAGGTGCTAGAATAGGCGGCACACTTTCTCACATGAGGCGACAATCATAGTCCTCGGGAGTAGCAACGCATATGTCATTGACTTCAGTTAGAACCCATGTTCTGTATGAAGTTGATTACAGATGGCGCAGGGCAGCAGTGACCACTTACCATCAGGTGGACTGCATGCTCGATAGCTATTTCAGTCAGATATAAAAAAACATAGGTGTGGCGGTGGTACTTCCCTGGTCGAACTACATTAGTTTCATCACCTGCAAGATGCTGATGCGTCTACTGTTGCTGCTGCAGCACCTCTATCTATTCCTGCTGCTATTATCCTACGTTATGAAACTCTCTATCCACTCACCCTAGGCCACCCCTGCTGCTGTTGCCACTAGTACCACTGCTGGGCAGTATAATTCGCCAGCCACTGTTGCTGCTGGCCGGCGGCCGCCTTGCCCGCCGACTGCTGCATCTGTCACCTACTGCTGTTGCTGACGCTGCTGCTGCCCACCCATCTGCTGGCTACTGCCACTATACTACCACGCAAACTTGCCGTCGACTCATCCTGGGCAACCGCTGCTGCTATTTATTTCCCCTTCTGCTGTCGTTGCTGCTGCTGCAGGTCCTGCTGCTACTTCTTTCCTCTTCTGTCCCTGCTACTTCACTCGATGCTGTTGCGGATGCTTCTATTGTTGGTGCACCTGCTTCTACTACTTTTGCTGCTGTTATCCTACGTTATGAAACTCGCTATCCACTCACCCCAGGCCACCCCTGCTGCTGTTGCCACTGCTGCCACTGGTACCACTGCTGGGCAGTGTAATTCGCCGGCCACTGTTGCTGCTGCTGCCCACCCATCTGCTGGCTACTGCCACTATCCTACCACGCAAACATGCCGTCGACTCATCCTGGGCAACCTCTGCTGCTATTTATTCCCTCTGCTGCTGCTGTCCCTGCTACTTCATGCTGCTGTTGCTGATGCTTCTATTGTTGCTAATGCTTCTATTGTTGCTGCTGCACCTGCTTTTCTACTACTACTTCTGCTGCTATTGTCCTACGTTATGCACTCACCCCAGGCCACCCTTGCTGCTGTTGCCACTGCTGCCACTGGTACCACTGCTGGGCGGTGTAATTCGCCGGCCACTGTTGCTGCTGGCCGGCCGCCGCCTTGCCCGCCGGCTGCTGCTGCTGCACCTGCTGCTGCTGCTGCGGCTGCTGCTGCTGCCCGCCCATCTGCTGGTTGTTGCCCGCGTTGCCCGGGTTGCCCCAGCCCCAGTTGCCCCAATTGCCCCAGCCTGGAAACCATTGAGATCCTTGGCGTCACAATATATATATATTATATGAGCGTGCAAACCACATGATGTGGAGTGGTAACGAGATACCATTTAGAGTGCGTTCCATTAGACGTTCACAAAGTTCACGCTCACGAACGCAGTTTTTTCCGTTCCATTAGCTTGTGAGCGTTGAACCGATATAATCTCTAGGGGAACGATCACTTCGACCCACCTTATTAGATGGGTCGACGTGTGCTTCGCGTGGGTTCAAGTCATGACGTCATGAGTGACGTATTCACTGCGACCACAACGACCGCGGTCCTTTTGTGGAACGACGTTTGGGGCGGTTTGGGCTTTGTGATCGTCTTATGGAACGCGTCTTTAATGTAAATGGTAACTACCGCCCATGGAAAATTGTAAGCAATCTCAGATAGAACGAAGTTTTTATGTAAAGTCGATCACTGATTCGTATGTAATTCCGGAAGTTACGTCATCTGAATTATTTAAACCCACCATTTCCCAAAACGCATTGAGACTTTCAAATTACAAATTTTTGATTTTGTTCAGTTCTCTTAAGTTTCAAAATACATAGTTTAAGTTGTATAATTTTAAATTGATACGTGTGATTAACTTCAATACATAGTATAAGACAAAGTCGCTTCCCGCTGTCCCTATGTATGCTTTAATCTTTAAAACTACGCTATGGATTATAATGCAATAGAGGAATTGTGATAAGTTTAGATTTTTGACTTTTAGGCGGAATGAAGTTCGCCGGGTCAACTAAGTAATATTTATAATTGAGTTCCCCGACACTTATAACCTAAAGTTTTCTAGAAGTGGGTTAATAGGCATTATCTATGCAAGCGTGTAACATCCTAGGCTGCATCTTACTTAACATCAGGTAAGGTCGCGGCCAAACGTTGGCCTATAAAAATGTGTGCGTGTACTAGCGTACACTCGTAAGAAGTGAAGCTTCTTTATGACGTTATTTTTCAAAAAATAATTTACTATATGCAAATTTACAGAAATTGGTTAAATAAAGTTAAATTAGATAGTTTAATAAAAGGCTTTTATTAAACTTTATCTAATAATCTAATCTATAATAATCTATCTAATATCACGCGTGGTAGGGATAAGAAAAAGATGGCGCGTAACAGAAAAATATGGCGCGTAACGAAAAAATGTTACACTAAATTTTTTTCAACCCCGATAAAGAAATTTCACTTCAATAAGATAAAAAAAAATTAGTTAATGTTAAGTGTAAACATACCTTGATTCTGGTTACCCCAGTTGCCCCAGCCGCCCCAACCGCCGGCCCACTGGTTCCAACCGCCGGGGTTCTGGTTTTGGTTCTGGTTCGGCGGCCCCTGGTTCTGGTTTTGATTCTGATTTGGACCATCCTGTAACATGACCAATATGCTTCACTTATCGCACTATCATTTATAAATTTACTACACACTCGAAAAATAGTTACGATTACCGCCTATGATTGAATGTCTTTGTATACTTGACGACGTGTTTTCTTCTTAAAACATTTATGACATAATTAAGTGTAACACGCCATAAATCTAATAGTTAAGATTGTTAAAGGAATTCTTAATTATTTTTACAATATGGAAATAGTTTTATCTAAAGGACTAAGTAGGAACGCCAAGGGTAAACATGTATCGCTTAACACAGCCGTTAAATCAAAAGAAAGAAGTGTTTGTTTTAGGCAGAAAACAGATTCGGTCTCCTATCATAGTGTTTGAGGTCGATTTTGCCACGGACGTGCAAGTTGTGGAATGAGCTTGCTCCTGAGGTTATTCCCGGAGCGCTATGACATGGGGTTCTCTTCAAGAAAGGTGCGAAAAGAACTCTCCTTCACAGCCGGCGATGCATTGGAGACTCCTCTGGTGTTGCGAATGTCCATAGGCGACGGTGACTACTTTCCATCAGGTAGCCCGTCTGCCTTATCGTTAAGTTAAATTATAAAAAAAAGAACACTCAGTCCACTTGATTGGTAAATGGTTACCGTTTACCATGGTCATTTGTAAGATACGTAAGATACTTCAACGTAAGATACTTCATACAGAACAAGGGTTCTAAAATCAATCATGTGTTGCTAACCATGTGTTGCTATTTATTCCCGAGGACCAAAGCTAAGGACTCACGGAGCGTTTTTGTCTCGTGCCCGCCGCGGTGGTGCCACTGCAGTTTTATTTATAAACTCACGAGACCGCTTATTTGCGCGGTTACGCTGCCGTCGCGGTTAAGATTATCGACCGAAAACGTGACGGGCGAAAAACGCAAGACGGGCGGTTAACCAATTAGATGATAACCAAACCACTGCACTCGCCCGCCAACTGATAGTAGAGCGCGCGGGCGCAACCTGCCGCGGCCGCGGCTGACCGCGGCCCGCGCGGTTCTACTAGGATCCGCAATCAACACGCATATTGCGGGCGAAAAAGACGTCGTGAGATGTGCTTTAATTTTTTACATATATATCTGCATACTACTCAAGTTGCGGGCCCGCGACCGCGGCGGCCGCGGGTGATAATCGCTCCGTGAGTTCTTAGCGTAACATTGCATCGGCGGGCACCTAGTAGAATCGCGCGGTCAGATCAGTTGGCGGGCGAGTGCAGTGTTCAGGATCTCAACTGATGGTTAACCGCCTGTCTTGCGTTTTTCGCCCGACACGTTTGCGAGCAATAATCTTAACCGCGACGGCAGCGTAACCGCGCAAATAACCGGTCTCGTGAGTTTATAAATAAAACCGCACTTCTATAACCGCGTCGGGCACGGGACAAAAACGCTCCGTGAGTACTTAGCCTTCCAAAGGTACCCGACGCCGTGGGAGCGACGCAGGGTTATGTGGGATTTTTACCGCACTAAAACCCCCCCCCCCGGTGGCCGTCCTCAGCGCTGAAAAGGAAGGACTCCGGGATCTCGAAACGACTTCAACCGGAATCCTCGAGCGCGCTGCCCCATCGGGCTCCTCCCAGATGGGCGGCTGGGCCCACCGCTCCGTCTAATCTTTACAACGGTATGTGACCACACATACCGCCGTCCTTCCCGGGATTGCCTGACCGAACGGTTCGAGCTCCCACTCTAGCCGTCTGCAACCCCGGAAGCCCCTTTTAGTCGCCTCTTACGACAGAGTACTTAGCCTAACGCGTACCTTCTGATTGTGATGCGGGCGCGGCGCGGGCGGAGGCCCCTGCCGCGCGCGCGGGGGCGCAGCGCCGCGCTGCCACGAGCCCGCGCCGCCGCCACCGCCACCACCACCGCCGCCGCCGCCACCGCCGCCTCCACCACTGTTGTTGCCTGAGTGAACAAGAAGGCGTTCATTCATTAATCAGACTGCAATTGATAGATTATTATTATTATTAATGGATAAATAATTGTCACTTGAAATATCGAACCTAACCTAACCTTCTAATTTATATTTGATATTGATATAAATAAATAAGTACATATGTGCACCATTTTGTAAGTAGGTGTAGTTCTGTATATAACATAATGAAATAAATACCACTACTAATACGGGATAATTTTCATTCAATATTACCAATTCACCAAGTAGGTCACCAAGTCACTAGTGCACTCATAACTAACCGTGATACATCCGACGGCAGTCCCGGCGTCCCTGCCATCTGACCTGCTGGTGCTTTGTGAGCGTCTTCTGGAACGTGCCCTATAACGACCGCTACGGTCGCGCAATTACTCTCTATACTTGTACAACACGGACTACCTATATTTGTTTAGACGACCCGCGTGGCGGTGCGCTTACTATACCGGTCTGACACGCAGTGGGTTCTGGGTTCGATTCCCGGCCAGACAAGTATCTCAATGATGACTTAGATTCTTGTTCTGGGTCTGGATGTTTGTGTATTCGTGTTTGTGCGTTGTCCACGACACAGGAGAAAATCCTTGTGTGCTATGGAGTATAGAAATCGTTAAACACTAACCGTGGTGCTTTGGCCGCGGTCCTAGTAGTCCTTGCCGCTTGTCCTGTTGGTGCGGAGGAGGTCGCGGGCGGTCCCGCGGGAAGTAGTTCCATGGCCCGTCCAGCCCACGCACGTCGCGCAGCCTGCGGGCCCCACCGACCTGACACTCCCATCACGACCGCTGCGATCGAGTCCTTAATCCATACACTAACATAGTCGTATAATACTAACCGTGGTGCATAGGCGGAGGTCCAGGTGGTCCCTGCCGCTTGTCCTGTTGGTGCGGCGGAGGTCGCGGGCGGTCCCGCGGGAAGCGGTCCCGCGGCCCGTCCCCGCCGCGCGGTCCGTCCCCGCCGCGCGGCCCGCGGGCCCCGCCCGGCCCCATGCCGCCGCCCCGGCCGCCGCGGAAGCCGTCGCGATCGCGACCGTAGTCCCTGCATTGAGACTCAACATTATACAATGCACGATAGGATACCGCGGGGGTAAATCAGGAATTTTAGAGGGTAATAAAAACTTAATAATAAATACGAATGTTTTTTAATTTGGCACCAACATGGGCGTCACTGTAGAAGTAATCTAGTGGACAGTAAGAGTGGGAGTGGCGATCTTTGCTCCTGTTGCCTAAACGTGGTCGCCACTCGAGAACCTATCTTCCTCATCCATACAAAGACTCATTGGTACTTCAGTTTGCTAATTTAGTGATATATCGTTAAGCTTAGTACGTCTACAAACTTCATTGTTGCAAATCATGTCTCTCAGCAATTTTTTTCTTATCTGATCGAAGTAGCAAACGAGCATGCAGTCCACGTGATGGTAAGTGGTCACTGCAGCCTACAGACATCTGCAAGCGACTTCATACACAACATGGATTCTGTCTGAAATCAATCACAGATGCGTTGCTACTCCCGAAGACTATGATGATCGCTTCATAAAAGTGTGCCGGCAACCACACCTTTCCATCGAAACGTAAGAAATGCTTCACGCTGGAAATAGATGTGGCGGTGGGGAAGTACCACCACACGTGGTTGAACTACACTGTCTACCACCTTGAAAACTCATTGGTACTTCATCTTGCTAATTTAGTGACTATATCGTTAAGCGTAAGTTCGTCCACAAACTCAATCGTTGCGAATCATGTCTCTTAGCAAAATACTACTGGAAATATCCTCTCACCGGTTAGGCGGTCCAGCGGGCCAGCCGCGGTCGAACCGCGCGGGCGGACCGCCCATCCCGCCTCCGCCGCGGTCGCGACCGCCCGCCCACCGCCCGCCGCGATTCGCAGGTCCCCATCTGCTACCACCACCACCGCCGCCGCCGCCGCCTCCACCGCCCCATCTGTCCTCTGAGGGGTGATCACATGGTTGATATACATGATACAGGATAATATACGAGTATATGCTGCTAGGATAAAACAGTTTCAACACGACAACACTTAGGTATATCCATAATAATGCTGAAATAAAACTTTTTCCGTAATGGCTGAAAATAATATACGGCTAAAAGCTTCCTTTTCGCGACAGTTACGTTCCACCGACATAGAAATCGTCAATGACCAGCAGTACTGGTCATTCGATTTGTGTTCGCGACATAGAGGAAGGTAAACCCCGCGAACGAGAGGCTTTTACTCTATATATAATTCAGCGTAGTTTCTTCGCATTATTTTTTTCAATTTATCACCACTCTGACAGATCCTACTTACAACATTTTGTCTTCTAACATTCTTTTGATGATGATTTATATGAATGCAGTATAAATCTCCCTAAAAACTCCATATATCTTAATATCTACAATAATAAAATCGATACCTAGTGAATTAACCACATGCCAGATAGGCAACGTCCAATCTGTGTCCCACACAATGTACATCAATCGCTTTATTCCATACTAGCTGACCCGCCGAACTTTGTTCCGCCTAAAAGTCAAAAATCAAAAATTATCAGTTTTCCTCCACTGCAATATACATGTATGATACTTAAAAACCTTCCTCTTGAATCACTCTATTAAGAAAAAACTGCATTAAAATCCGTAGCGTTTTAAAGATCTAAGCATACATAGGTACAGACAGCGGAAAGCGACTTTGTGTACTATGTAAAGATTAAACTTATAATCACAGTCTCATACACAGTGTAATCGACCAGAAACCAGGCTAACAAAGCTGTCCACTAATAGACCTCAGAGTTATAACTCTGATATAACTACTAATAGAAAACGTTATGTCAATTCTAAGTTGTCCGAAGTCCACTTCAATGTCACACGAATGCGTAAACATCAGCTTTTAATATAAATGATCAATTTCTCGTCGTATCCGTCGCCATCAATGCACAGATGAAGGCATATATATCTCCCGTCTTCATAGTAACATTTTTCCGAGCACTTTCCCACATATTCAGCAACCAACCGTCGATATCCCATCTCCGACGCTCATATAATATATTTTTACATGTAATTTAATAAAAAAAAGTACTAATTTCACAACCTACCTAACCATCCACTGCAATGGTGGTGGAAGGAAACACCATTAGCATACCGTGCTCACCTCAGTAATCACTGCCACAGTATGTGAAACTGGGGAGAAAAATTAGCCCTATTATTTTTGCAAAAATAATACATTTATAGTTTACTTCGTTTAGTTCTATTGTTCTATTTACCTTCCACGTTCATCATCAGCACCAAATGACTGGTGAAAAAGGCTTTTAGGCATAAAGTACGCCCTTTCTATTTATTATAGGTAAATACATAGTAATAATTATTATTATTTTGCCTCAGTGTAACATTACAGTACATAAGTTTGCATTATAGCGTATGCTTGCTATTACAATTTAATCAAATGTCCCAGTTTTTACCCCTGTCATTGAGTTATGACCGTAGAAAATGTTTTTTTTATGTGAAAACCCCATCAAAATAGATCCAGCAGTTTCTACGTCATTTTGGGCAAACAGATATGCATAAAACCTTACTAAAGACTTTGTGTAATCGTCATACATTGTAGTAGTGGTAATTTCTACATTATACATTTCAATTATAGTTAGTTACATATCGATCTAAAACCTTTTTCAGCGCTTTACATATTATGCAACCTAAAGCTAATGATACAATAGACTGACCACCTCATAGTCCCAATCACCTTGATCTTGCAACACCATAAGATTCAGCAATGCATCGCTTTCCTTGCAGATGAACTACATTCGTGAGTTAGGATTCCTAGCTTGTCTTGTTTCTTGTCTACATTATCACCATCGTAGAACTGCAGTTTCTTATTTACAAACCTAAAATTTGCCTCAAAAAGGATTTAGCTAAATTTCGTATTAACCCTTGTATGCTGCTGGTGTGAAGTAGTAAAAGTAGTCTGCAACCTTACATCTGTGGCCATAGCCACAAGAATACAGATATAACATAAAAGCTAATAAACAATAGTCACATAGTTTAAATTGATTCACAACTTTCCATAGTGACATACACACAGACCAATGCAGTAACTCTTTCATATACATCGATGACACATATCATCAATGACACTTAGCTTAAATTACTTCATCATGGTAATTAATATCTGGTTCCATGAACCTCTATGTAAATGAAAATATATTGCTAACCTTCCATGTGTCCTTGGCGAGCGTCAGTTGGGAAAAAAAGAAATTATATTTGGCAATCAATCGCAGTTGTGTTACATGTAATAACAAAAACTGCAATTGAGCAAGACTGAGTGAAGGTGTTTTCACGTGTCCGTTCACGACTTCAGATAGAACCTATGTTCTATATGAAGTTGCTTACAGAAGTTCATGGGCGGCGGTGAAATGGGCGAACAGTTTATCCAATAGTAAGTGACAGCTTCTGCTAATAGATATGGGCATTCAACCCCACCAATATGGGGTTGGCCATACATGCTACTCCTAATGAGCAAGTTGGAACTCTTTGGATAATTATGTTTGAACAGACATCTGTAATCAATATCACTACTGAAATTATGTTTGTTGCACATGTCCAAATCGATAAACAAATGTGAAGAGCAGCCATCTCAATATTGAAATCCACTATAAAAGATTTATTTCTTTACTTATTCCGATCTTTAGAAGTCTTACAGCGGAATCACTGCATGGTTTTCATGCCATAGTACACGTATGTAAATAATTGTTGTCTTTTTTTTTATAACGGAGGACGAGGTTTACTTGATATTAGGTGGTCATTGGCGCCCATTGATATCTGTAATCAACTCCAGATAAGATGATTTTTACCCAATGTTGCTCACAGATGCGTTGCTATCTCTACATACTTTAGAGTTACACTGCTGATATTAGGCAGCAATTGGTGTAGCAACGGTGTTATTGGAGGCGAAATGAAAAGCATGCTACCTTCTTTGAATGCGAATTGTCGATGTTTGTGTTTCTCTGATTTTGATTTGCTTAGTTGACCTTGGCAAAGTCAATAACGGCAATCTCTCGTCCTCGGTTGGGATTAAGTCCAAGTTATATTCGTAAAAATTGGTATAGTTACAAACTATTACAAGAAAACACTCAAAATTACATAATTAAAGGTTAAAGGGTTGTAACTAATGTGCATTAAATTAGCACGGCCTAATAATTTGTTCAATTTTATTCATCTGATCGATTGTTTTACACCCACATATATTTGCTTATATTATACGGTGTCTGGAAAATCTATATAATTACTTATAACAAAGATTTTCAAACATCTCTGTTATTTAATTTTACAACTTTTGAATTATAAAATTCTACAACATTGCGTAATGCAATGAATTCAAAATGAGTTCTACAACATTGCGTAATTCAATGAATTCAAAATGAGTATATACAAAATGTGTATATTCACCTCGGTCCCGTCCAAAGTCGCGTCGCCTGTCGTCCCGCGCGTGCGGGCGGCGGTCCGGCGAGCGCGGCCGCTTGGCGGGCGGCGCGTCCTTGCTGGCGGACCGCTCCCGCTTCTCGCGCTCGCGGCTCACGCCCGCCGCCTTCGCCTCCTTGTGGAACGCCTCCACCACCTTCTCCGCCTCCTCGCGCTCCAGCTCCGGGAAGATCACCTCGTCTATCCACGCGCACTTCTCCGGCAGCGTGAAGTTCGCTGCGGACACGGAGGGCGACGGTTAGCGGGGGGAGAGAGGGGGGCATGTGCGAGTAGCGCGGGGGGGCGGTGTGTGGTGTGTGGGCGCGTGGCGACCGACCTTTCATGTCGAGCAGCGCGCCGTCGGGCACCTCCTTGCCGGCGGCGGGGCGCTCGGCGACGCGGCGGCGGTACTCCTCGGCGGCGGGCACCACGACGACGGCGACCCTCCGCCGCCCCTCGAACTCGCGCAGCTTGCGGCGCTGCGCCGACGGGTACACGTTCGTCTGATCGGCCGGCGTCGCGGTAACCGTACCCGTGAGGGTCGAGGGTGAAACGTGAAAACATTCGCATTATACGTGTGCGCCGGCAGGGCGACACCTACAACAAGCCCAATGGAGATCCGTCTCGTCCGTTACGCGCTACCGACGGTCCGTTTGGCAAAGTCTCGCGTTGTGGCCGCCCGGCGGGGGCGCTCGCAAGGAGGAGGGACTTATACATATGACGTACCTTGACGATGCGTTGATACGTGGATGACGGGTATGAAGCTAAATAGAATGATTAGTTAGATACATACAAATATTATATTGTAGTGTAATAATTAATATGTGAACCGTAACGTGTCCGTGACGTGCACGTCGCGTAGACAACGAACGAAGCACTTCGCCAAACTCCCATAGTCCGAAAAGTTTCCGTTTAATCCGTCAACGTGTAGTCTCATTAAAATTCCAAAATCCTCGACGCGTCAACGCGTCGCGTTCGCAAGTACGTTACATCAGGACGATCTCGATTGTTCCTGAATTAAGTGTAGCTGCCCAATTCACAAATAATTTAAAAATTCATTCACTTTGATCATTCATAATGCAAATTTAATAATAGTAAAAAATCATAAAGAAAACATCTACGTGTACTAAAAAAATGTGGAGCGGGTCTCACCTGGTCGAGTATATAGTTTCTCCTGCGCGCCTTGGCGATTTCCAACAATTTTAGCACGCATTTAGCGCCCTTGGAGACCATGGCGTCCCACCTGCCCTCGTAGTGCGTGCGGAACGGTTTACAGTCCACCTGAGATGACACACTCATACAGTGCCGGTACAGTGCCAGCGGCCCTACGCTTACAACTAACCTTACGAGCTATAGAGTAATACATTGTTGAGATACCAGGGACACTCCGTGGTGGGGACTGGTTAGTTCGTCCTCTTCGCCGACGATCCACTGGTATCACACTACATACGACTTGTCTTTGCTATTGCTCCCGAACGACCGCTACAGGTCTATTTTGGTACGGTTTTAACAACTGTTTTGATAATAAATGTTGATCATAATTGGCACCCTGTTGAAGACACACATTGACATTAGTTATCGATGATCAATTTTGGTCACACACTGTGATTTTCATTGTGCATTGTTCAAATTCTGTTGTCAAACCTCATAAGCTGAAAAGTAAAAATCATTAGATATTGTTTTGATGGAGTGTGGTGCTTGTGAATTATGTGCTTAAATTTAAAAAGAAACTTACAAGATATCATGACACTCATTATTTTGGGAAACCTCATTTATCTTTAAAAAAATAAATCACTTGGAACAACATTGTATAAGTAAATATGGTGTGTTATTTCGACAGGAATATTTGTATAATAAAAATTGTTTGTGTTTTTTTTCTAGATTGGTCAGCATTGTCTGTGTAAAGGTATAAAGACACTAGAGTTTTTATACCTTTTATCTCTGTTTGTACATGAGCTGTGTCCCGTGTCTGTCTCTCTTGGCGTGTTCCCGCTATTTATTTTGTATGTGTATAGTATGCGTATGCTTGTCTGTTCGGTCATCTGGATCTGTGTAATTTGTACAGCGTTCGTGTGGCGTCTTCGGCGTGTATACTAATGTACAAATGACATTTGCATGTATATGTGGTGAGCACCTACTCGCACGTAAATGTATCTGTATGTCTCTATACGTGTGGTGTGATGTGTCCGTATCTATGTGTGTGAGCACACGTGTCCTTTCGGATGGTGTGTGATATTATATGCAAGTGTGTGTTTGTGTGTGTGTTTGTCTGTCTGTCTGTCTCTGTGTGTGTGTGTGTGTGTGTGTGTGTGTGTACTGTGCGTGAGCTTTGTGTTGTATGTTCTCGCAAGTGTGTGTCGACATGTCCGTGTGTGTGTGTGTGTGTGCGTGTCGGTGCGCGCGTGTACCTGCATGTTGTCGAAGAGCGCGGCGGTGGAGAGCAGGTTGTACCGGCGCTGCGGGTGGTCGGCGGCGTGCTTCTGCGCCCAGTACGTCTTGCCGGCGCCCGGCATGCCCACCATGAGGATCACCTACACACACGAAACGTTATAACTTTTTTTTTCATCTGACTGAAGTAGCAAACGAGCATGCGGTCCACCTGATGGTAAGTGGCCACTGCCGCCCATGGACATCTGTAATCAACTACATATAGAACATGGGTTCCATCTGAAGTCAATCACAGACGCGTTGCTACCCCCGATGACTATGATGGTCGCCTCATATAAAAGTGCGCCGGCCACCACACCCTTCCATCGAAACTCAAGAAATGCTTCACGCTAGAAATAGGTGTGGCGGTGGTACTTCCCCGGTCGAACTACACTGGTTCTACCACCTTTAAAAACTAGATATATTGTGAATTTCTCACTATACAATTCAGCTTTTGGTCGCTCGTTTACATGACAGCATTGACAGTTTCGCTATGCAAATTCAGCTGCTAGCCAAAGTTGTTAACAGATTTCCATAGGCTTGAGATGGCTGCATTTCGAGCTTCGACTTTATAAACGACTAGGTTAATCCCGCGGTCACGTCTTCCAAGGTCGTGCACTATTTGTCAATTTAGATCTAATTATACGTGTGAGCCAAATTTCAGCGAAATCCGATCGGTAGTTTTTGCTTCAATTACTTACAAACCACCAATCGCATCAATTCGCACTTGGCAAGCGCGGTGGACTATGGCCTATAATTCTGTCATCCTGAGAGAAGACCCGTGCCAAGCAGTGGGACAATAATGGGTTGACGAGAGTTACAACCACGTTCTCGTAAACTTCCACATTACATATCATTTTACAAGATTTCGGTTCGAACAGAGAGGTACTACCGCCATACCAATTTCTAGCAATGATCAGTTCTTAAATTTCAGTAGAAGATTGTGATTGCTGTATCACTTTTGTATGAGAAAACCATCTCATGAGAATGGAAATGTATCTGTGATTATCTGCAGAACACTTGTTCTAAATGAAATTAGTTTTTTTTTTATTATTATAACACAAAAACTCCACAGTCTGATCGTCCGTGCCTTTTGTCACAATAGTTCTTCTTTTTTTAACAATAATTCTTTATTTCTTAGCTCCACGTTAGGCCATCGCTGTCACCATCACACTGTCGTGTGCGGTGGGGACAACGTTGGCACCGCACACGATAGTTGCGCACCGCACAATGAAATTAATTACAGATGTCCATTTGCGTTAATGCCATTTAACACCCATGTCACTGCATGCTCGCTTGAGACTTTAAAAAAAAACATTTTTATCATGTTTTATGAATATATGTCCAAATTCCTAACATAACACGGAATATTAACTTAGTGTTGTAAATATTATATAGTGTAAGCCACTCAGTGGCAGAATAAGCAATTAAACAAAAATGTTTGAATATCAACTGTACCTATGTTACCTTATTCACAAATAAATTGATTTGTTTGGATTTGAACTTTATTAGTATCGTAGAACTAACATTGCTGTTTTCTGGTTTAATATCTTAACAACCCATATATGCTTAGGTTCAAAACTTGGCAGTGGTAAAAAGTATTCGCAGTCTATTGTTCACTTGATATCAGATGTACCGAAAAAATCAAATCATCGAATCAAAAAAACATGTACCTACTTGCTTTGCTCCCAGAATTCTTAGGCGAACTACTTTTTAACACCCTTATTATTATCACGTACAATCAATTAGATATACTAGCCTGTTATTGCAATGTATGTCCACCAACTCGCACTTGGCCAGCGCGGTGGACTATGGCCTAAAACTCTCTCATTCTGAGAGAAAGACCCGTGCCCAGCAGTGAGATAATAATGGGTTGACGATATATATTGCACTGTAACTCTTACTTTACTTCAAATCACTTTAGCATACAAACTTGGATACAAAGATATTCTAGGCTATCACCAGAGACTTAACAGGTCAATTCCACTGAAATGTTATTTTTAATTGAGGTGAATCTTCTTTAGAATGGTTTTATAAAACTCGGTAAAACGAAATAGTTGTCGGCGTTACAACTTTGTAACGCTGTAACCCCTTCTAAATCACGTTAACGATTTTACTTCGTAGTTTGTATAAGAGCTCTAAATTGCTACATGGGGAATAAATGTCCGAATATGGGCTGCAGTGATTACTTATTAGATTGAAAAAGTTAAAAACATACACTTTCTACACTCATAGCCCCACAGTAGGATTTTCTTGTGTCGTGGGTACCAGAGACAAACACAAGACGAATACAAAAACACACCCAGACCCAGAACACGAATCTAACTCATCATTTAGATACATGTCTGGCCGGGAATCGAACCGGGGACCCATTGCACGTCAGACCGGTATGGTAACTGCTTCGCCACGCGGGTCATCAAAATGTGTCCTAGGTCGCCAAGATATTAACATTTGGATTCAACATCACTTACCATATATACCTACCTCATTTTAACAAAAAAAAAGTGCCTTAGGTATGCTATCTTAAAATGAACTATTTATAGTTTTTATAACATCCCCGTAAAGTCAGCCAAAATGATTACATGCTTGAACCGAAAGTTTCGTGACTCGTGTTATGAAATGATGTCTTTATTTCGTATGGGGATATAGCGCTTACAACTTGTAAATTACATTTTTGAAGTGAAACTTCTTTAGGCGCATGAGGGTAAAATTTTTACAGATGAAACGTCACGCCGGTATGCAACGGAAGTGTCGGAAAAGAGAGAGAGAGTGATCGAGACCGATTGAGAGAGAGTAAGACAGGGCGAACGTAGCATGAGCAACTAGCCGTGGAGTGAGAGTAGGGAGCAAGCGAGTGAGAAAGATTGAGAGAAAAAGTGAGACAGAGCGAACGTCGTATCACGCCTTTTTCCCTTCCTCTTAATCTTGGAAATTTAAAGTTTTAGATTTGTATAAATATAAACAAGATTTATAAATTAGTTCGCCAAAGAAGTTTCACTTCTGACATGTGTACTTTGTACGCACGCATGTTTTTTTTTTCTTACACTATCACCGCATCGGAACACGGCCTCAACTGAGAAGATCTGGCAAGAGTAGCATCTCAAAAAGATATTTGACCTCAAGGTAAAACATATCCTATAAAAGCTGTGGCTATTAATTAAAATAGAATGATAATTCCATATTCAGTGGGTTGTGTTTTTAGTTCGTGTAACTTTTTTTATATATACAGTCTTGATTTTACATGGGCCATAAAAGCTACCTTCAGTTAGGCCGTAAAGCGTGCGCAACGTACCTCACAGTCGGCGAGCGTCTCGGGGCGCGCGGGTCCGGGTTCGAGGTCCGCGTGTGCGATGAGTACGTAGCCGGGCACCAGGCACGCCTCCGTACCGTCCAGCTCCTCCTCCACCAGGTTGCTGGGAACCACACGAAAGTAACATAGATTAATGAAATGTTTTTATTTTGCGTATGCCTTCGGGGGCGCTTACAAAATTGTCAGTTACATTTTTTTTTCCACTACCACCAGATCGGAACATGAACTCAACTGAGAAGATAAAGCAAGAAACTTAGCGGGTTTGTCTTTTTTCTTCGTATATATTTTTTATTTTTCATCTTATTTTTACATGGGAAAAACAAGATGGTTAAGACGTGACCTTCCAGCATCTAATCATGAGATGGCGCTATTGCATTCTGAACCCCGCTATCGAAATTTTCTTAACATACTGCATGTATACAAGTTTCGAACTAATTTGAAAACATATTGAAAATATATAGCAAAAAACCTGAAAAACAAAATAAACTCACCGAATAACAAATGCGATACTCTTGTCCAAGACTAGTCCTTTCAATACTTGCTCTTCAGTGACTTCTGCTGCTGAAACAAATTATAATGTTGTTAATACATTCCATCCATCCATCCATCAGCCTTTTGATGTCCACTGCTGAACATAGGCCCCTAAATGGCGCCACTCCAACCGGTCCTGTGCCCTCTGAATCTAACGGTTTCCCGCTGTCTTCTTCAGGTCATCGGTCCATCTGGTAGGGGGGGCGACCTGTACTCCTTTTGCCTAAACGTGGTCGCCACTCGAGGACCTTTCTTCCCCATCGGTTATCGGTCCTACGAGCGATGTGGCCGGTCCATGGTTAATAACATTACCCGATATAAAATAAGAAGGAACTTAAAAAATATATATTTTTTACACATGATTAATTCCATCTTAAACAGGTTTGGTAAAAAAAGGAGTTTTATGTTGTAGCATAAAACTATAGAAAGTGATTGTTATCTAATTATATTTTATTTCATTTAGAACTGCATTAGTTAGCAAGGAATATATGAGCCATTGCGACATAGTCCTCTGTTGTGGCAATGTATCCTTGGAATCTCATGTGAGACTCCATTCATTCCTACGTCGGCAATGGCAACTCACCATTAGGTTGAAAACACGTTTAATTGCTTACACATTTTAAGGAGCTACATAATACAAGCCAAGTCAACTGAACACAAAAGACAAAGGAGTACAGGTCGCCCCCCACCAGGTGGACCGATGACCAAGAAGATAGCAGAACCGTTGGATTCAGAGGGCACAGGACCGGTTAGAGTGGCGCCATCTAGGGGAGGCATATGTCCAGCAGAGGACATCAAAGGGCTGATGGATGGATGTAACCGGACACCACGTGAAGGTGGTAGAACCAGTGTAGTCCGACCGCGTACCACCACCACACCTATTTCTAGCGTGAAACAGTTTTTGCGTTTCGATGGAAGGTTGTGGTTGCACACTTTTATATGAGGCGACCATCATAGTAGTCCTCGGGATTAGCAACGAATCTGTGATTGACTTCAGATAGAAACCATGTTCGGTATGATTTTGATAACAGATGTCCATGAGCTGCAGTGACCACTTACCATCAGGTGGACTGCATGCTCGTTTGCTACTAACAGTCAGATATAAAACAACATTTACACGTTTACAAGTAACATACCAGGTTTCCCCTCGGGTTCCTGCTTGACGCTGGGTTCCGTAGGCTCCGCGCTGGGCGCCTCTTCACCGGTGGGCTCCTCCGCCGCTGGCTCCGGTTCCGCCGCGGGCTGGTCGGTTTCCATCGGCTCCACCTCCTTAGCCGGCTCCTCTGACGGCGTCTCGACGGGTTTCTCACCGTTTTCCTTTAAAAGATTCAAAATGTTCGCTGTTAAGATTGATATGTACATTGAATATTGAATTTGCTACCGATAATTTTCATATTCATCAAATGATGTCGCAACTTAGCAACACTGTAACACACATATCAAGTTCAGATATCAACTTTTTGTAAAAACAAGTGTGCCAATTTACTGCTTTACAATAAAAATGATAATAATCATAAATGAATACGAAAAAAGATACCTAATCTTCACAATTCTGACGTCTTGAATCTTGAATTTATAATAAACATTTCTCATTCTTCTCGAAAAAAGAAATAAAATAGATTTATATACTTCCCATTTTTTTATTTAAAAACAACCCTTTTATCTGATAACTCATATCATTGATATGCATAAAATATGACGTCACTAAGCTACCAATGTAGGGCCAATCCAAAGCCAGTAATTTAATGTAACCCATCAAATAAATATTATTGAAAATCAGCAGAATTTCTTTAAAAAAAAAACTAACAAAATATTGCAAATTTAGCACTAAGCACGTCCGGCGCATCCGACGGCCAGAACCGAAATGACTCGCTCAGTCGGAAACAGCTGCTTTTATGAAGTCGGTGACGTCACAAAATGTTATAAAACAACTGAGGGTAGTCTAAAAAAATACATGAACACAGTCCTCACCTTAACCTCCTCATTGTCACCACTCTCCTCTCCCTGTCCATCACTATCTTCCCGCGTCTTCTCGCCCTCTCCTTCTCCCGCCTTCTCGGCGTCATTCTCATTTTCCTTAGCTTCTTCTGCCTTCTTCTTGGCTTCTTCTTTCTCTTGCGCCTCGCGTTGCTTGCGCCGCTCCTGCGAATAAAGAATAATTGTGTATTTGATAACACTACGTAACTTTCGATTGCAGTTTAAAAGTTTACTAATAGACATTTCACATTACTATTATGACGCAACTCAAAACTTTTAAAACAGATTTTTCTTAAGATTTCATTGCAGTTTCAGAACTCCAGTCAAAGTAGTATGCTACACTCATGCTACTATGCTATAGTCTCTAAATGTCGTACAGTTATCCCGCACACAATATTAACTCAAGAAAATTAGGAAGATCATTTTGACTGTTTTGTTTTACTACTAGGCATTGTTTTAAATGGGGTGTTAGGCTGGGCTCTCTTTAAAATATCTCTTTAACAATGGCCCTGTTGACCCTAATATTTGGGGGCTGTTTTTCACTTGGGGCCATCTATTACCCCACAAGTATTAAAATCATCGAAACCGTACATCTGAGGGTGTGAATGAGCAGAGTTAATCCCATGTTATAAGGGGGAGACCCTTATAACATGGGATCAACTCTGCTCATTAGATATAAAACCGAATATATATAAAAATTATCTCATCTCATACCTCTCTCTTTCTTTTCTTCCTCTCCTCTCTCTCCCTCTTGATCCTCTGCCGCTTCTCCTCTTTTTGCCTCTCGATCTCCTCCTCCCGCTTCCTCTTGATCTCGTCTCTCTGTCTCTTCTCTTCTAGCACCTGCTCGATCGGCACCTCGATGCGCTGGCGCACTATCTTCGTTTTCGTCAGCATATTGTATCTTTGCAAAAGGAATGTTTAATTAAAATTAAGTTTATATTGGAATTCTTAAAACTAGACTCGTTACATTAAGGCTTTACGTGAGGCTTTGCTTCTTTTGTTATTTTTGTTAATATACGAGTACAGGAGATGTATGGGTCATGTACATAGGCAGGGTGGCCTATCCTATATCAGTCATGGTAGCGTTCAATTGTGGGCGCAAGAATTACCGGCAAAAAGATAATTACGACACTGATTCAGTCACTATCACACTTTACGGAATTAACATTTGGAATGACGTAGGTATAACTGGTATCAACAAGAATAACCCTGCGTTGAGCGATGTGAGCGACAGCACGTTCAACAAAGCAATCTTTTAGCTAACTCAGTCGATCCACTTTTATGCATTCCGATCGCACGACATAATCTACTCCTACCCGCACAACGTTGCGTTAAGAAAAGGTAGGTAGGCTACCCTCACTTGTCCAAGTTAATTAATACTTTACAAACTATAGAACTAAACGGCGTTAATCATGAAATGTACTCAGATTTCCCGTCATCCACCGACATATATATTTGTTGTTTCGTCAATAATATTTGTTTATTACTTCTGTAAACGCTAACAACTGCCACCATAACACTGAAAAAAAAAATGAAAATACAAATTGTCAGTTAAATTTTTTTCTTACACTACCACCAGATCGGAACTCGAGCGCAACTGCGAACATCCGGCAAGAATACACTGAAAGGCAGTCGAACAATGAACAAAGCGGTAGACCAATGATTTGACCGACGAGGTAACACCGCCACACCTATTTCTAGCGTGAAGTAGTTGCTTGCGTTTCTAAAGAAGGGTGTGGATGCGTGGAAGTGTAGATTGACTTCAGATAGAACCCTTGCTCTATATGAAATTGCTTACTGATGTCCATATGGCAGTGACTACTTACCATCAGGTGGACTGCATACTCGTTTGCTACTACAATTAAGATAAATAAAATAGTGTCCAAGTACTCACTTCTCATATCCCATGTTGACCTTGTAGCACATGTTCTTAGTGAGGATGTGGGGGAAGAGTGGCTTCCCGTCCAGCGCTGACTTGTCGAATTCGTACGCGGTGCCGAGCTCCGTGCCGTTCAGCGTGTAGAATATCTTGCAGGGGGTCGACTCCAGATCCTATGGAAAGGAAAGAAAATGTCTCAAAACATAGTCTAAAATATAAAAATTGGGATTGGCTCAATATTAAAGTTATAATCCCGATTACAGCTATATGTACCTATTTATTGTTAAATTTTTAAAATATGGCTGGCGAATACAGAGAAGAGTGGACTCCCCTACTACAGGTTATTAATAAACTTACCAGGGGAGATCCCATACATTGTATAACTAAACAATTATTGATAATAAAGGATTTTTTTATTTTGATTTGACGTATCCAACGTTTTCTATGAATAAACGAAAAATATATCACAGCCGAAAAGGAATCTTGTGTCTCATAAAAATGTAAGGTCACACCAATTAAATTAGATGGTTTAGTGGATTATTTTGTAAATATTACTTTTTAATAAAAAAAATATACGACATAATTGTAATATTAGTTTTATTTAATGTTATTTATTAAGTTTGTATATTTTCGAGGCACGACAAGTTTTAATAATTAACGGGTACTCACGATATGCGGTCTTTGAATTCTTTAAGAATTCTTTTTGCCGATATTTCGCGGAATTGATACATTTTATTAAAATGTATCAATTCCGCGATAATATTAGTCTAAAATCATACACGACAAGTTCTTTTTAAGTCCGCAAGAGGTCACTGTCTCCTATGGGTATTATATGTATAATCTATCTTTGTATCTATAGTTAACTTCCTGGAGAAAAGAGACTATCAAACATCATTTAGATGCGTTGTTACTACCGACCAGTAAAATGGTCGCCTCATGTATAAACGAGTCTGCAATCACACCCTCCCACCGTATATCTATAGTTCTTTACATTCTATGAAGTTCTTAGAAGTTCTTACAACATGAACAACACAAGAAATTATAATAATAATATAAAACATTGATATCGATTGTAATTTCGCTTGCGATCTTGCATATCACGGGACACACAAGAGTAAATACAAAATCATAATGTACCTGCTCAGAGTACCTGTACCTATAGAAGAGTACAAGTTTATGACATAACCTCGCAGGAAATGTATGCAATACGTAAGGGTAACTGATCATTCAGAAATTTTCCAATTTCAAAGTAAGCTTTTCTATACACCCATTGTTTTAGATATGTTTAAAGAGTAAAGCATTGATTTAATAAAATAAGATAATAAATGAACCGATCGTAAATTAATTCAAGATTATCAATCAAAACTGTTTCATAAGAGGTAGACATAATCTGATTGATCAAATTATACAGAGATACATAGACATAACATATCTATATTATGTCTGACATCTGTCATTTCTGTAGCCCTAGGCTCAACTCACAATTAGCCCAATTTACTAGAGCTTAGGAAAATGAGTATTACTTTTTCTATTGGCAAAAAAGTACCGCCTTCGACCACTTATAGTTTTAGGCTATTTTAGGCTAGAATTCACCACATATTCCACTTGATCACCAAAGAGAGATTAAACGCTTTCTACACTCATAGCCCCACAGTAGGATTTTCTCCTGTGTCGTTGGTGCTATGGGCACACAGAAGATGAATACACATACACCCAGTCCCAGAACAAGAATCTAAACTCATCCTTTACCTATCTGGCCCGGAATCGAACCCGGGACCCACTGCGCATCAGCCCGGTATGGTAACCGCTCGGCCACGCAGGTCAAGATTTGTCCTCTCCTTACGTGAGATTAAATGAGATTCGAAAAATAAAAGTCTCAAGTAATTTAGTTATGACACCGCAGTGGTGCCATCGACGCTATCGACTCAAGTGTATTTTTTTTTTAAATTATGATTTAGCAAACGAGCATGCAGTCCACCTGATGGTAAGTGATCACTGCCGCACGTAGACATCTGTAAGCAACTTCATACAGAACATAGGTTCTATCTAAAGTCAATCACAGATATGTTGCTACTCCCGAGGACTAGGATGGTCGCCTCATATAAAAGTGTGACGGCAACCAAACCCTTCCATCGGAACGTAATGAATGCTTCACGCTAGAAATAGGTGTGGCGGTGGTACCTCCCCAGTCGAACTACACTGGTTCTACCACCTTCAAACTAACGCTCCTCACCAAGTAAACGCCGACGACGTCCTTCTCCACGTAGGGCTTGCCGTACTCCTTGAACTCGCTGTTGTTGACCGCCCGCCCGGTACTCTCGTAGCCCCAACTTAGTTCGCCCTCACCTATAACCAAATACATAATAATATGAGATATATAATAAAAGTAGTGTTAATAAGTACAGAATATAAAACAAAAATGTCAATAGGTATTAGCAATGTTGTCCCTGTAGTTCCGGGACCAGAATAGGGCTACGGTACCCTCTGCCTGTCGTAAGAGGCGACTAAAAGAGTTGGAGATCGAACCGTCCGGCCAAGCGACCCCGGGAAGGACGGCGGCATGTGTGGTCGCATGCCGCCGTAAAGACCAGAAGGTGCGGTGATCATTTCACGCCCGCCAGAGAAGAGCCCAAAAGGGGCATCGCACTTATGAAGGTTTTCCCCTCGTAAACAAAAAAGATATTAATGATGTAACGAATATTAGCATTCGCGAATGTTTTGCGAATATTTAATGATATTGCTTTGAAAAAAAAGGTCGCCAAATCACTACATAGTACAAAACAAAGTCGCATTCCTTTGTCTGTCCCTATGTATGCTTAGATCTTGAAAACTACGCTACGGATTTTAATGCAATTATTTATAATAGGTAGAGTGATTCAAGAGGTATGTTTTCGTGTATAATACATGCATAATACAGTGAACGGTCACTGCTAATTTTAGATTGTTGACTTGTAAGCGGCACGAATCTCGCTGGGTCAACTAGTCTATACAAATTTAATTCCAACTACAATTTGTCGACAAAAAACACATAGATGGAATATTCCATTCGTTGCATCACAGATTTTCGAAACTAGTTTTGAGCTGCGGTTTCAACTTTGTTTAAAAAAGGTAATCTAACATTAAATTGTAATCAAATGTGACTTAAGTAGATAATCTTCATGAAATATAATATAACCCCAAGACATGATTCATAAATTTATTTTTATTATTTTAAATGAAATTCTAAAGCGTTATGTTTCAGATACGCAATTTCAAAAGATTATTTGTCTGTTTATAGACAAAAAATCTTAAAATCAAGTGAAGCAAAGATTCAGCATTTTTGAATCAAATATTGTTAGTATCAAAGGATATTTTCAATCCCACCATGTTTTACATACTACTAGTTGAATCCCGCAGCTTCGCCCGCGTTAAAATAAATCGATGTACCGATTATCCCGTGGGAATAAGACATTATCCCACAGTAAAAAGTAGCCTATAGGTTAATCAAGAGTGTCAGCTAACTCCCTACCAAATTTTACGAAAATCGCTCCAGCCGTTTAGACATGAAAAGGTAACAAACATACACACACACAAACTTTTGCCTTTATAATATGATGAATAGTATGATTAGTATTAGTATTCGTATACAGTATATTAATTATAAGTATGATAGTATAGGATAGTATCGTATATTATGAAGTATGATACATACCGAGATGCAACGTCGAGTCGACTGTAGACCAGCCCACTCGGAGGCCATTGGAAACCACTTCCTTCTCAGTAGACTCGGTTGTGGTCAACGTCGCACCCAATCGCACCTGTACAGAGCAATTAAAATGGTTTTTGGTATTGTTGTATATGTAATTATGAGGACAGGGTACATTAACAGTGTAGGTCTGTTTAGTTAGACAATATTTTTTTCTTTAACAGTAAAAAATATAAGTGAAATTTTGGTCGAAATAAAATGGTTTGACTTTCAACGTCTGCAATCTTGTAAAAAAATTGAATTTTTCCAAAACCCTTCGTTCAACCGGAGAACAACTATATAGAGAAGTGATAAAAATTTCAACCCGATCGGTAAAGCCGTTTTCGAGTTACAGTGATCACCGACTTCGAAAACATGATTTCGAGAAAAACGAGATTAACATTGTGGGCACGATCTGTTTTACTTAGTACAGCTCTAACACAGCTTGCTTCAAAGTTACATATTTCAGCAAATAATGGTTTGATTCAAACGTAGTCGGTAAATAAGGGCAAGATAATGTACGTTTAGAAGATGGAATAAAAAAAATATATATTTTTTTATAAATTTTAACTAGACCTACCCCTTAAGTATTAATGTATCTGTTTTGAAGAGATGTGACCTTAACGGTTATGCTAAATTGCTAATATTATATCCTTTGCATTAGTCCTGGACTAACTTCAAATATATTACAAATACATAATTATTTACTTAGGTCCTTGATTGTGAGGACTACTTGTAAGGTTCTTGTGTCCCTGATGGGTCAATAAGGGAGTTGCCCATTAATATTATTTATATTATTTTAATACCAAACTTTTGTAGTAGTTTACAGTAGCTTCATGGGGAATAAATAATGGCACCACCATTACATAGAATCAGATGGGATAAGCACACTGAAATCTACCCACAATTAGGTCTACCACTTTGATATTATTGTCAACCCATTATACTCCCACTGCTGAGCATAAGTTTCCTTTGGTAAAGATACGATTTTTGTTTCATTAGCTTTTACGATATACTACCCACAACCCATTTATGTAAGCTTATACCAAGAGGTATTAAGATATTTATTTTTAATGTGATGTTCCAAATATAGTACGAATGGAGTTATTTAGAATCACACTTTATTGGTTTGTTTTTTTCGTGTTTTTTTGACGTTGTATCTAAAGGATCTAAGAATGGTATATTTGGGAAAGTTAAAGCATTAGATGCTGATAAAATTTTATTTTGATTTCACTCCATAAGTATTACAACAAAAAGGACTTTCGCTTTTCATGTATCTGTTTATATCCTGTCTACCAAACGCAAGTTTTGGACACTAAAACACACTTGGAATCTGTCACTTTTTAAATTATGAACTGTGCAATATGTAAGGACGATAACCGTTAAAATTTTCCTGCGACGTTGACACATATTTTCAATGTATTACCCAACGACAACACAGCCTAATAGACACCGCATCTAAGGCGAACACTTTCGGGCAACACATCAGTTTAATAGCACTGATATAATAAACCGAGCGCGAGCTACACTTCAGTACCGACCACTTATGTGACCTGTGAACATCGTATTACGAGACTATATATAGCGCGAAATAAATTCTTTAAAAAATAAAAAAAGTGAAGTAAAATGACTTCCTGATCATTAAGATGGTGTAAAAATGTAGCAAACATCTAATTTCAAAAAAGACGGCATAACATTTCACAAGTAAACTATTTTCACAATTATAATTTCAGGAATCAAATTATTTTGGAGCTCAACTTACACTGGTCTTTAACAGCGCCCGTTGATGTCTTCTTACAGTGCATCCCTTTCCTTTTCATTAAATTAAATATTTCTATCCTTTTCGTCCATTTTGGTAGTGATGTACACCTCAATTAACTAATGAAATATGACAACTAATGCAATTGAATATTACTTGAATTGAATTTAAAATAAATAATTATAGTTTTAAACTTTTAATCATAAACTGCCAATAATTATAGTTATTTGATGACTCTAATGTCTATATATGTATCTATCAGATTAATTAGGCGACTTCAAAAAGGAGAAGGTTCTCAATTCGGCCGGTATATATATATTTTTGTATGTAAAAGGACGAGTCCGCCGTTAGTGGACCGATTTTAATTTTTTTTTTATTGTGTAGAGACGAGCTGCGAATTGGTCCCACTTAAATATGGTTAGGATCCATTTATGAGTTCTGGAGAAAATGAGGGGAACTCCTTAACCGATGGGAATAATCGAATTTTGTGTAAAGATATTTCATGTAGGTTCTAATGAAATTGCGAAGTCAATTTATCATTGACTATTTAAGGGTCTGATAATGTGGCTCGGAGACAAAACGTGTAACTCCTCACCCGATGGGAATAAATGAGTTGTGTTTCAAGATATTTGGTGTAGGTTCTAATGATATTGCAAAGCCAGTTCATCTTTGACTATTTAAGTGTCTGATAATTTGGCTCGGAGACAAAATATGTAACTCCTCAACCGATGGGAATAATTGAGTTGTGTTTCAAGATATTTGGTGTAAGTTCTAATAATAATGCAAAGCCAGTTCATCTTTGACTATTTAAGTGTCTGATAATTTGGCTCAGAGACAAAATATGTAACTCCTCAACCGATGGGAATAATTGAGTTGTGTTTCAAGATATTTGGTGTAGGTTCTAATGAAATTGCAAAACCAGTTCATCTTTGACTATTTGAGGGTCTATCAGACCCTGTTCGTCAGTCTCGGTGACAAAATATGTAACTCCTCAGCCGATAGGAATAATTGAGATGTGTTTGAAGATATTTGGAGTAGGTACTAATGAAATTGAATTAATTACTTACAAGCTATGATCAGAAGAACATACGTACATATAGAAATGAAAAAAAACTTTTGTATAAAAACACACTTAGGACACATGTGGTTTCGTCGTGATCTAGCGAAATATGGTGAGCGCCGACTTCAGGACTACTACTAAGTACCTACTGTGTATACTCTAAACCAACATGTATTTAGATAATTTTTTACTTTTTTGTTGCATGGAAGTCGGTTGTATTTTTTGTTTAATTTTTTTTTATTTATTAAATCCGTAGATCCGAAACCTACAATTAGAAGAATTTATATCAAGTTAATTCATTTTAAGAATAATTAATTCATTTTTTGCTTAATAGATTTTATACAACAATGTTAATACTGATTTGAATTGCGTTATGTTGTGTATTAATGGTTTAAATTGTTAAATGATGTTTTCATTATTTTTCTCAATACTTCAATATGAGTACTACTATACCTTCTATGAGCTATTTATTAATCGTCTTATTCAATTATAATTATATTATTATTTCCAATCAATAACCCATTACAAAAACGTTCCCATCACTAATTGTAATTTATGATCTATTGCGACCTTGAATCGACCAATTGCAATGCTTTCTTTTACCGCTCCCCCGCACCGCATACCTCAGTGCTTTGACTGAAATGTTTCTTAGTAGAAATGAAGACATGAGGTGTCTATTAGGCTATGTTGTCGCTGGTATTACCAGAGCGTGTATTTTAATTCCTACCACTCTTAAATATAAAAATATATACGATCAAAACTTTTTATTAGAAAATTCCAAATAGCCTCGTCAGTTGCAAGTAGCCCGACCTTACGGCACTCAAACCCGTGTATTGGAACCCGACCGTACCTCGTAGCAGACGCGTCCGGAGAGCACTCCGTGCGAGGCGCGCGCGCCGGCCCACGCGTGGGCAAAGGCGCCTTCGCTCAGTGGGACCACCGCATTCAGCTCCGGCGCCTCCAGGTACTGGTTCAGGTCGCTGTCGTCTGCAACGCCACAGATACCTCGTCAAACGTCAGTCATAGAAACATTGTGGCGACCTCCCGCTACTCTTTTTTTTAAGTAACAAACGAGTTAGCAATCGACCTGATGGTACGTGGTCACTGCCACCCTGCGACATTTGAAGGTGGTAGAACCAATGTAGTTCGACCGGGGAGGTACCACCGCCACACTTATTTCTAACGTGAAGCATTCATTGCGTTTCGATGGAAAGGGTGTGGTTGCCGGCACACTTTTATATGAGGCAACCATCCTAGTCCTCGGGAGTAGCAACACATCTGTGATTGACTTCAATTGAAACCCATGTTCTGTATGAAGTTGATTACAGATGTCCATGGGCAGCAATGACCACTTACCATCAGGTGGACTGCATGTTCGTTTGCTACTTCAGTCAGATAAAAAAACCTATTACTGGCCCACTGCTGCGCATGGCTCTTCTCTCAGGAAGACAGTTTTTAGGCCGTAGTCTACCACACTGGCTAACTTCGAATTGGTGGACTTCACACACCTCAGAAAACTTTTCTTTCACAACTCTCGGGTGTTTAGGTTTCCTCACGATATTTTCCTTCACCGAAAAGCAGTGACAAATTTGTTGTAATAAAACCTTTATTAAAAACATACTCACACCAAGACAAAGTGATCCTGTTCTCATTGATATCCGGCTCGACCAATCTCTGATCGAGAGTATCTTTCTTCTCTTCAATGACAGGAGTATCCTTTTGGACAAAATAAATAAACATTATATTAAGAACTAGGTGATGCCAGCGGCTTCGCCCGTTTCAGGCGCGTCTTCGACGGTTAAGAGTTAATCTAGGCCATAAACTATATCTGATTTTAGACTAATATTATCGCGGAATTGACACATTTTAATACTTAACAATTAATCAAGTTTCACCACGATCCATGCAACTGGGTCGAACTATCGGCAAAAAGAATTCGAAAAGGATTAAAAATCCGCATATGGTGAGTACCCGTTAAGTATTAATACATAAACTATATCGTCAGTGGTAAGGAAATAATGCTAAAGCGCCAAAATAGCACTTGGGAAAATGAGGTTTGAAATATTTTTGGGATCATATTGTTGAAAGTTCATACTACTCAACATGATCTCATCAAAAATTAAGGTGACATGATTTTTTTCCTGTAAAGAAACTGCAAATCTAATTTACCACAAATGCTATACTGGCGCTATAGCGTTATTTTCTTTCCATTGTGTGTTCCAAATTTTAACTAAATCTCACCGGTAGTTTTTTCGTGAAAAAGTACCTAACATACATGCTTTCGCATTTTTATAATAAGAAAATTTATACATTGACAAATATGCAAAGAAATTTGTTTTTACCTTTTTAATTAATGAAGTTAAAATATAATAACAGGCCTTTAATCGCGGTATAGTGCAACATCGAAGTTTATAATTCTAGGTCGTTTTTAGATATAACTGAATTTTTTACTTTTTGGATTGTGCAGTTATTCATCAATATTCTTAATGTGGCCATCTATTGTGACTCAAAAACAAGATAATGATCCATAAAACTATTGCGATTCTCAAACGAAAACAGTCTAAGACATTCGCATGCAAAGATCATCAATGCAACTTAATAATCATCACCACTGTTTGGGAAAATGGGTCAATTTTGCAAACAACGACAACCTTGCATCCATATATTTTACTTGGGTTATCGGGACGAAGAATATATAAAAAAAAGGTGGACGAATGGTCACATAAAACATACCTCAAGCGGAGGCGCTAACACCTCATTGGTGATTTCAATGGACTTGTAGTAGTTGCTCCAACGCTGTTTGCGTTCCTGCTTGCGTTTCAAGCGCTGAAGCTTCGCCGGATCCTGACCAAATACGACACAAACATTTAATGTGGAACATCACAAATACAATTGTCAATTTGAAAAGGTTAATATGACACTTATAGGTGGTAGAACCAGTGTAGTTCCACCGGGGAAGTACCACCGCCACACCTATTTCTAGCGTGAAGCAGTTCTTGCGCGAGATAGAAGGGTGTGGTAGCCGGCACACTTTCACATGAGGCGACCAACATAGTCCTCGGGAGTAGCGACGCATCTGTGATTGACTTCAGATGGAACCCATGTTCTGTATGAAGTTGATTACAGATGTCCATGGGCGGCAGTGACCACTTACCATCAGGTGGATTGCATCTTCGTTTGCTACTTCAGTCAAATAAAAAAAAAAACTTATATGTAGCGTGAAGCGATTATTGCATTTGGTGAAATAGTGCAGTTTCCCGCTCACTTCATATAACGTGATCTTAGTCTCCATCAGTAGCAACGCATCTATGTGAAACAACATGGTCGCTTTTTACTTTTTAATCAGATACTATATTATAAAAGTCACAAAAATTTCCACTTAGATATCACTACATAGTATAAAGCAAAGTCGTTTCCTGCTGTCTGTCCATATGTATGCTTAGATCTATAAAACTACGCGACGGATTTCAATGCAGTTTTTTCTAATAGATAGTGATTCGAGAGGAACGTTCCATGTATAATACATGTATAATATAGTGGAGGAGCATTGATAATTTTAGATTTTTGTCTTTTAGGCGGAACGAAGTTCGCCGGGTCAGCTAGTATAAATGAAATGTCCTTACTTTGTATCGGCCTTTTTAGCGCTTACAAATTCTCTGTTACAATATTTTTTTACACTATCACCCGCCTATTACAGTCTTATACTGGTCAAGATGTCAGTACCAACCTTGCTCATCTCCTCATAGCGTCTGGCATCCTCCTCTGCCTGTTTTTTCTCCCTCTCCAGCCTCTCCTGCTCGCGAATTCGGAGCCTTTCGTTCAACTCCTCCCATTCTTCCTCCTCTGTTAAAGGTCTCTGTGAACAAAACCATAAATGTATATTAAAATTAATGAAAACAAATAAATGGTGTGTTGTAATATTACAATGTAAGATAATTAGTTTTAAAGCACTGTATGTTTTCCGAATAAAATAAAATAAATAAAAAAATATATTAAAATATTTTTAGCACCGCCATTTTTATAGACCTTTAGAAGACAAAAATATTGATCCGCCATCTTATGAAGGACGCCGCAAGATAGCGGGCGATTGGATTTGAATAACATTACTAAAGTAAACGAGAATTGTCATTCGGACAAAGCAAGTAACGCAAATTTTTAGCTCAATCAGCTAGCATTAATCACTTCAAAAGTAACTTGCAAAATTTGACCCTCGCGTACATACGAACTATCAAAGCAAATTAAATAAAACCCTGTAAATTCCAATATAAATACTTTACATCTATACAACTATTTTTCTCTAGCTTTGGGTGCTTGTAGAATCGTTCGTGTCTATACATTTCATGCATAACACCGGGAATCAGGAAATAAAAATAACACTGACTAAAAGTATATAACTTTGTACAGACAGCGAACCGTATGTGTGTTCAAAATTAACATGATAAAAGCACAAAGTTCCTTATAAAAACATGGTGAAGGCAAACAAACGTATGAATAATTTTTAAATCAATATTCCTTGTTAATTGTGTAAAATTATGACGTAATACTGGATATCACTTGAATGCCCGAAAGCGTACCTACTTAAATATAAAATAAAAGAATGTTATACAAATTTATACAGCACTATTGATTGCACCAATTAATCTTTTAATAAAGACAGCCATGAAGGTAATTATTACAGGTGTGTTTGAGCAGTTGCTCATGTACAATAAATGTTTGAACACTTCACGTACTGCTAGACTTAAAAACTTCTTCGAAATTTGTCATATTCTTAAAAGAAACTACAATTCATAATTTATGTTCAGTGAAAAAATGTATAATTCGAGTTACCGAGTCAACTCAGCGCACGAATTGAAATTTTGTTGTCACTAGGTATTCCAACACTACTTCATTTTGTTTTATTTATGCTGTGCAGGCGGACGTTTTATCAAACCAAAATACGCGTAATTTTGAGTTTGTTGTCTATTGACATTCCAAGTCTTGGCGCGTATGCAACACGTGTTACTAAAGAATCTCACTCGAATTGCAAACTTGTAACTCGAGTGGGATTTGAGTCGAGTTACAAGTGTACAATTCGAATGTCTCGGAAACTCGACTATAATTCGAGTGATGTAATAATAGTAGTGGTGCCCAAGAGGGGATTTAGGGAGTACCACGAACGCAGCAGATCAATATAAAGTAAGATACTATATATGTTAGTATATTAACTACCTTCAGCCAGTATAAGGCCTAAATATGTGGGTATATAATAGGTGGGTACGCTCAGAAGAATTTTGTTCTCCAATCCCTTAGGTTAGGTTAATTACAACCTAAAAGGCTTCAAATTTGCTAATCTGTCAATTTAAGCGTATCCTAGAGGGGTAGGAGGTTAAAAAGTTGCATAATAAGAACGACGTCTTGACTTATTCCAGCGCACCACATTAGGATAAGGGGAGGTCAAGTAAAACCTAAATTGTGTCCGATTTGCTAATCTGATTATTTGAGTGTAACCTAAAGGAGGGGGAGGGTTACAAAGTTCCCCAGAGCGTACCCCCCTATTATATACCCCCATATTAAAGCCTCATACTGGCTAAAGCTAGTAACCAAAATATAAAGTATCTTACTATATATTAATCTGCCGCGCTCGAGTTACTCCCAAAATTCCCTCTTGGGCTCCCCTAATAAAAAATTACTCGAATGACTAGAGTAAAAAAATTCTATCCGAGTTGCATCACTAATAGGTATCGTTTGACTGGAAAGATAGCACCGTGGCACTTGGGGATAGCTAACTTACGTAGAAGGCGACAATCTTTGTACTCGGGAATGGCATTCGTATGCATCCGTAATTGACTTCAGGTAGAACTATTGTTCTATGTGCATTTGATTGCAGACGTCTACGGGCGACAGCGATCGCAAACTGTCGTGTAGACTGCGTGAATGTTTGCCAATGGTAAACTATTTAAAAAAGTCAAGTAAATCTACTAAAAGTAGTACATACTAGTGATGAACGAATATTCGCATTCGCAAGAATTGAGCGAATATTTTACGAATATAGAACTGCGAAAAAAGTTCGCCAAATCTATACAAATTTAAGTCAAACTGCAGTTTGACGACCAAAAATCGGTCATAAATTCTACGTCCTCGGGCCCACTACATAACTTTCTCAATTTTGTGATAAATTGTTGTAATAATCGCATCCGCGAATATTCTAATAATAACATTCGTCACATCACTACATACCTTCTCCCTCTCCTTTCTCTCCCCCTCCTTGTTGTTCTCTCCGTCCTCATCTTTCGACTTCTCTCCATCCTGATCCGATCCCTCGCTCTTATCTGTCTTCTCTTGACTGTCTTGACTATCTACTTCCATTACATCTGAAAACGAAAAGATCAGCGTCATGGAGTCGGAATAAACCTGCTCATGGCATAAGCTGAGTCTGTCCCCTTCGCAGTGGTTGCAGCACATATTATATTACATAAGGTTATTTATTCCTCTCCATATTTTACAGTTTTTTTTTTGTTTTTGATTCTCCTGTGTTGTATCTTGTGTATTTTCTTTTTTTTTAAATCTTATAAGCTTATGTGTTGTGACGTATGCGAATAAAGGTTATTATTATTATTAAAAAAAAATATATGAGTGCACATTGTTTTTGCAACATAATTTACATACAAGATGGTAGAACCAGTTTAATTCGATAGAGGAAGTACCACCGCCACACCTATTTCTGGCGTGAAGCATTTCTTACGTTTCGATGGGTGTGGTTGCAGGCACACTTTCACATGAGGCAACCATCACAATCCTCGGGAGTAGCAACGCTTCTGTGATTGACTTCAGATAGAACCCATGTTCTGTATGAAGTTGATTACAGATGTCCATGGGCGGCAGTGACCACTTACCATCAGATGGACTGAATGCCCGTCTGCTGCATTGCATCAGCTGCATAATTGTCATTTACAATATATTTTTCATTGCCCTACCACCATATTCAAACACGACCTCAACTAAGAAGATCCAGCAAGCAATTCAGCGGTTTGTCTTTTTTCTCTGCATAATAGGTATATTTCTTTTTGTTCACCATCTCTTACATCTATACTAATGTTATAATGAGGTAAAGTTTGTAACTCTGTTTATAAGAGGTAATCTTCGAAAATACTGAACCGATCATGAAAATTCTTTTAGAATCAGGAAGCTACACTATTCAGGAGTACTATAGGCTATATTCTATTACGATTGAACAAAATATAATTAACGCTCAACGAAGTGGGCACGGGTCGACTAGTGTACAATAAAAGCTAACTCCAGCATCTGTAGCAAATAAGTATGAAACGCCTGCAATATAGTTTTGGACAATGATAAAAGTATTGCACAATATCCATTATCAATTGCACTTATATTGTAGAAGTTACAAGGTAACTTGATTATGAATAATCTTATACCTTTCGCTCCCGCTTCATCCATTTCTTCCTTCACCTCTGGCGATGGACTCCTACAACAAAAATAAATATTACAGAAGCTAAACCAACAGCCACCTGTCAGAATCAATTTGTTCAACTTCGATGTTTTATTATACTGAGTTATGAAACAAGCATGTACACAAAAATATTGCAAGCCTATCAAGATGGGTGAATGCTCGACTTGTCATTATTACACACGTACACACATACACACACACACACATACACAACATACACACAAACACACACCCATATATAGTAAATTTCAGTATGGCGGCACTGCAGTCGCAGAAAACATAAGCACCATATTATAAGAATCTTTTAAAAATCTCGTGCATAATAGGTATATCAGCTTCTTTTTTTGCGCTTTCAGTATTCGTGGGTTTAAATATTGTTAATTTGCTTCGTGGGTTTATTCATGGATGTAGTCGGTACAAGTAAAGATTTGGCGCCCTCTGTTTGCGCGTCAGCTTCTTTGAGTACTGCTCGTCATTCGCAATTTCTGTATTCGCCGCTTGTGGGGAACATAATCCCCGAGAATAAAGGGGTTTTGACAAAGGGTGATCTCCCGCCAGGCTAGATGATCATGCCTGGGGAACGGTCGTGCTCCGACAGACGTCGTTCTGAACTTGTATATATGCGGGGTATTGAGAATATTTCGATAGCGTGTTCCAGAATACTAGTAGCGCCATCTCTTGATGAGTTGTGGGGTTTCGCCACAAGCTTTTACCGCATTATTCACCCCCTAAATAAAGCAACAAGAACATTACTGGATACTGACTCCTTTATTATATTCATACTTAAAGACATTAAACACGTAATACAAGTTTTGCATAAGAAGCAGCCAATTTAGTATTTAATTGCAAATTATTCACTTTTCTTATAAAAATTTCGACGTCAATATTTGTTCAATTGGAGTTGCAACAATACCACCGTACATTTTAATTCTTTTCACATAACAATATAAACAACACCGACAATTTATTGCAGTTACATTTTCTGTTTTTATCGATATTGCATATACTTAATATCAAACTTGCATTTTGGGGGGTTTCGTAAAGCAAGTGATTATAAAAAGGGAGATAATGTTCATGTGTGTCCTTTTATATCACGAAAACGTCACTATGCATGACATGTTACTGCTACATGCTATTAAAAAACAAACAAAAAAGAAAAAAAAAACACGCTTTCTTCACTCATAGCACCACACTAGGATTTTCTCCTGTGTTGTGGGTACCATAAGACGAATACACACATAAAACGAGTACACAAACACCCTGACCATAAATCTAAACTCATCATTTGTATACCTGTCTAGCCGGGAATCGAACCCGGGACCCATTGCGCGTCAGACCGGTATGGTAACCGCTGCGCCACGCGGGTCGTCAAGAATATAAAAAGAAACTTACATATCATCATCAATATTGTATATCTCCTTATCATCAGGCTTATTGCCTGCATCCTTATTCTCCGAGATGGACTCTCTCTTCTGTACAGGTGTCGCTGGGGGCTCCTGGGGTGTGGGCGCGGGGACTCCGCGAGGGGGGGACTTCGGTTCAGGCTCGGAATTATCCGATTCCTCTTTCAAGTCTTCTTCTATTGGCTCTGGGGGTTCCTCGCGGAGTGCCTGTGGATGGAGTGTTACATTACTGGTTGTTTTGGGCATTCATTATTATCCACTCATTAAAAAAAAATTGCTAGTCACTATGATTTATTGCCTTAATTGCATTTAAAGGGGATAAAACTCGTTTAAGGCATAGGCTGACATTGTTGTATGTATTTTTCATTGTGGAAATGTAAATAAATAATATTCTATATTATTTACACATTTCCCATACACACATTATCATATTAACTCTTATATGTGTGTAGCGTTGGTTTTATCTTTCCTATAGTCATATTTTTACAATTTAGACCAAATTAAAGATACCTCACATACTTACGAAACTACATTCCACATAAAGCCTGTAAGTTTTAAATACTTTATATACAACCTTTTGTTTATACATTTAATTAACCCCCAAGAAAAGACCCATGTAATTTTACTATATCTCACCTTAGCCGGAGTGGAAGCCAGATAGGATGACCGTCTCCTAGTGGTCCTGGCGGCTGGTCGTCTTGGCGTTCCAGTTTCGTCCAGGTCTTCGGTGGTCGTGTCCAAGATGGAAGAGTCTGCAAAGACTGCAAACACGAACACTTTATTAAACATACTACATATTATTATTATACATTATTACAAAGCTATACCTAATTCAATCTTATAAAAAAAATACCCAATTCGTTTTCACTATATTCCTCTTAACAGACCGGTTTACAATTCAGTTTTTTTTTAAATACTTATGATTACATGCACACACATTTCTTACAATATATTATTCAAAACTGACTATTATTTACAGATAAACTATCTTTTGTTGCCAAGTGTCTAATTAGGATGCATTATCACTCACCAATGATAAACAACTTATTTGTCACCTAGAAATGGATAATACTGTAATATTTTTTTTATTATATGAAAATCTGTACCAAACCCCACATAAGATCAAATCTTACCTGAGGTTAATCACAGACACACGGCTACTTGTAAGGACTACGTTGGAATGCCTCAGTCTCCGCTCTCCATTGCTATGTTATGGTCTGAAAGATGTGCTTACCAGACCAGATCACAGCAGTGATTAACACTAGTGTTTTTTTTATTAGTAATATTACAACTCCACAGACTGTTTGTGTGCGTTTTTTGTTTTTTATGATATTATTTGTAAAAAATCATTTCTTAGCTACACAAATTTTGCCCGCCGTCACCATCGCAGATACACTGGTTGTGGCGACAAGCAGTGTCAACAGTGCCTGTGGTGTTGATGGTGGCATATGTTAGAGTTATCTAAGCTTAATAGAACCCCTTTTTTAACTTTTCTTCTTTAAAGAATAACACTACTATTATAACTCAAAAATAAGTGCGGTGGTCATATGTCACGACACATTCAAATTCATTTCTGAAACCTCTATTTTTAATATAAAATTTCAGGGGCCATTTTCATGTGATATACATTTTTATGTGCATTTCTAATTGCACAAACTAATGTAAAACAGAACAAAAACAGAACATTATGAGAGTACACAATTTACTTAACAATAACATAGGTTCTAAACTTTTAATGGATAGTAAGACTAAGCAAAATTGCCACGCACACTACTTAATAAATAAATACATTATACATTAGAAATATCAATCCGCAACGTACCAAGTCAACTTTATCAATCTAAAAATAAACCGGTAGCCACTCACATCCCAATAGGCTAGCAATCAGCTATTTCTTAATGGGAATTACCCGTGATAACGGACTTGTACAATTGTAAACGTTATTGTGAGTTGATAGAAATGTTTTTACTGAAATCCAACGAAAACACATTTCACGGTGTTAACTGCTTTGTTATCAGTATACTCAACTACAACACGATTTTTGATTGCAAAATTCGTAATACTACGACCAAGGATTTGTAACTTACCTAGAATGAATACACAGCTATATAGAAAGCTGCTTTAATTGAATAATATCTCAACTCATCGCAAATTTGACAGGCGATTACCTAAAAATTAATCCTTTTCGTATCTTTTTGAGAAAAAAAGGTTTAGACAGAAGAAATTGATTAAAACGTCATTAACCATGATGCAGCAAAAGCAACAATTCATTAATTTTAGGGCTTTTTCTTTGGATAACTGTAACTATAGCTGCTTGTGTAACTTAAATTTTATAAATTTTTATTGGTCCGATTATTCATGCTATGCAGCAATTTAGGATACGAAAAGGTTTTCGGGGTTGGAAAAAAATTTAGTGTAACATTTTTTCGTTACGCGCCATCTTTTTCTGTTACGCGCCATCTTTTTTTTTCGTTACGCGCCATCTTTTTCTGTTACGCGCCATCTTTTTTTTCCGTTACGCGCCATCTTTTTCTTATCCCTACCACGCGTGATATTAGATAGATTATTATAGTTTAGATTATTCGATAAATTTTAATAAAAGCCTCTTATTAAACTTTATCTACTTTAACTTTATTTAACCAATTTCTGTAAAGTTGCATAAATTATTTTTTGAAAAATAATGTCATAAAGAAGTTTCACTTCTTACGAGTGTACGCTAGTACACATACACATTTTTTTTTTATTAGTATAATGATTGTTAATGATTGTTAATTATGATATTTAGATATATTTTATGTTAATGCCTAATATTACGAGTTTAATTAGTGTAATTGGTAAAAGCCATACTAATTATTATAAGAATAAATAAATAAATAACATAAATAATAAATAGCTATCATACATAACCTAGCAGTCAAGGTAACAATTTAAGCATGTATAAATTATCTTGCATTTTATATACACATAAAGCAAATTGGATTTCATCAAATTAACAGTCTTTGTTAATATCTCAATTCTTTTAAAATGTAGGTATTCTTATAATTGACCTCAGTATGTGAGTTTAATATGTCAATGTATTTTTTTCTGGGCAGACAATTTGCTAGATATGAATCATACTAAATACCAAATTATTTATAATTGAAGTAACAATCTATCTGTTATTTATAAAAATGAGGATTGGCTTAACCAAGTTGCGTCACTTAATAAATATTTGGAACATTTTTCCTTAATGATTATGGCATTAGGAATGGAATGGTAGTAATTGTCAAATAAGTTTGAAGTATGGTGGCCCTATTGTGCCATTTATATTAAGAAACATTAGAAATTTTGACTGTTTTTGTAAGAAAGAATAATATACCATTACCTTGTTAAGAAATTGGTTTTATTCATTGGTATGATATTTCTTTATTGTCATATCCTTTATACTAAAATAAAGAGTAATGCCATTAAAAAACAAAGTGTACAAATATCAGTCTAATAAAATAGTTATCAAAGAATATAGAAAATTAGATATTCTATTCTAGTCTAGAACTTACGTAACAAGTCACTTTTATATATTTAGGTAATAGGAATATTTACCTACCAACTTTAATTAAATATGTATTTAAAAAAATTAGAGATTTGTTTTTAATAAAAAAAATAATATGATCTGAAAGATGTGCTTACTCCACCAGTACTTAGCACTGCCATCATAAGGCAAAAATAGATGTAAGTGGTGCTACCATCATCAAGTAACATTTATTTTGTCCTTAATTTCCGAAACCTTTTTTTAAATATTAAATTAAAGAGCACATTTGACCGAATGAATATTCAATATCCATAGAATATACAAAATAAAATTACCTTACTGTTGCACACCGCAACAGAATCTATACAACAAAATCTACCTAACATTAGCATACTGAGTGCTTTTGTGTTTTGTATGCATATTTTCCCTCTAGTGCTATATTTAAAGGTTGCAAAAAGGAACCAACGAGTTTTCCTCCTATCATTATTAAAAATGTTGATGTTCAATAACATAATATTTGTATACATAGAAAAAATATTTCGTGCAACATTGCTAATGGATTTTATAAAAAAATAACCTAAAATTATACAGTATACAAAATTTTGACAAAAATGTTTTTTTCTCAACTGTCATTGTGTGGGTTGATTCTGTTTTGCATAAGTAGGTCCATTTTATAGTGACCAAAAGAATATTCAACATACTTATAATATACTAAGTAAAATGACTTCTACAACAAAATCTATATACAACAAAATCTACTTTGCATTAGCATACTGAGTGCTTTTTTGTTTTGTATGCATATTTTTCCCGCTAGCACTATTATTAAATATGACTATTGGACATTTTACTTTTATATACTTATGTTGCCATGAGGTTGGTGAAATGAAATGTCTTTATTTTGTATAGGCCTGCGGGGGCACTTATAAATTGTCAATTACATTTTTTTTCTTACTCTACCACCAGATCGGAATACGACCTCAACTGAGAAGATCCGGCAAGAAGCTGAGCGGGATTGTCTTTTTTCTTATTTATATCTTTTTTTTTTAATATAATACAATCATGTTTTTTTGTTATTCAGACATGAGCTAGGTTTCCCGCCCAAACCTTTGATTTGAACAAATAGTAATGGGATATTGATTTATATAAATAAAAGGACTTCTCATAAAATACAACATTTAAATTTATTAGCCACAGACATGATATAACTAAACGATAATTTGTTCCAAAGAAAGCATAAACATAACATTGAGTGTGTTGGTTAGCTTATTGTTAATTTATTGTAACGAAATATAATGTAAAAATAAAATGAAATAGAATCGAGCAATTACAATATAGGTTTCCAACATGAAGGTTAGAGCAATTACTGAATTGATTTTATGGCTTGTACGCAAATTAGCTTTGTCATTACAGTTAGCGGCAAAGTTTTATTGAAACAAAATTAATAAATGTCGCCATAGTTGTGCGGATAACCTAAACCTAGCATGCTAAGATTGGGTATGACGTTATTTTCCATGGGCTTCTATAGACCTACAGCGTTATGTCAGATAAACAGTGCGATAAATAAAACATGGCCCCAAGCCGAAAAAACTTGCACGTGTGGTCATTACACATCGTCATTTATACTTAAAAAAAATACTTTTTGACTCAAAATAAGGACAAAAGCCAACGAAAAACTGTTTTTGGAGCATTACCTTTGCCAGTTTTAGCTTCTAATGCCTTTTTCAACCGTTCTACCAATGCCGGCTTGTTTCCCTTCGTATCAAGTCCGAGAGCGCCAAGCTCGGACCGCAAGTCCACCACCTTCATCTTGGCGGGATCCATCTCCGCGTTTAAAGTGTCCAATGCACAAAACTCAAATCCAGTTAACTACACAGTAAAAACACTATCTACTCTATATCAACCATTACTCGCTAAAATTAGCTGTCGCGAAGAGCGCCAAGCCAAACCAATATGGCGGCGAAGCGGCGATGCGAAATACCGGAAACATGTAGTTCTTTTTTTTCTTTTTCTCGTAAACTAAATTCAAGCAATTTAGCCATCCAGTTCCAAATGTACTTCAAAATTTAGCAAACATTTACCAAACATTAGAACAGTATTATCTTTAATTAAACTAGTTGACTGTGCGCAGTTTATTTAAAATTGTGTTTTTTTTTTTAGTTAATGGAAAGGGACTATTAACAATTACAAATGATATAAATAGTTGCTTAGCGACAAGTAGACATAATCATTTTGATATTCATTGTAAATTTTATCTTTATTTATTTAGACGAACTTTTTATTTATTTGGTTAAACCGATCTGATATTATTTTTGAATCTCATTTTAAAATAACTACACAATGGCCCGTAAAGAAGAACCTAAAAGTATTTTTTTTTTGTAATCAATCTTAAATCCTGTGATAAGTACTGTAATATTTAGTTTATAAACATGCATCGTTGTTTCAGTACAACCAAGCAATGAATTAGAAAAGAAGATCATTGAGGCTTTTGAGGTATTTGATCATTCTGGCAAACAAGTCGTCGATGTAAGAGAAATTGGCACCATTCTTAGATCTTTGGGTAGGAATCATCAATTTTTTTTAACTTATTCGTTGTGTTCGATTAAACTTAAAAGAAATTATAAAATAAATATTTTGTGAATTTTCACATTTAAATACATCATGTAAAGAACATTATTTTCTATTTTGCTCTTGTAGGATGTTGCCCAACGGAAGCGGAAATACAGGAAGTGATCCTTGCAACTGAAAATAAGGAGGCAACGGGGAATGTACCTCTGGTTAATTTTCTGCCCTACATGTGTAAAGTTATGACAGAACACCGGTATGTTTATGAGCGTGTGTTTTTCTAAACAATATTACGAAGTAATACACAAGGATGTAGGCAAATTCTCCCTTTATGCCAACTGTTTTTTTTTCATCTGATTGAACGAGCATGCTGTCCTACTGGTGGTAAATGGTCACTGCCACCCATGGTCATCTGTAAGCAACTTTAATTAGAACATGGGTCCTATCTGAAGTCAATCAGACAGACAGATCCTTTTATCTCGCGCACGAAATACTTCACGCCTAGAAATAGATGTGGCGGTGGTACTACCCTGGTCGAACTACCCTGGAACCACCTGTGTAGTTCAACATGCAATTAAGTTAACTGTATTAAAATGCCTACAAATGATGAACAGCAATGAGCGTTTATGCAGTTATGCAAATTATCTAATTTCCCAAAGCTCTTTTTAAACTAGCATTGTTTGAAATTAGTAGTCAGTTACGTTCATGAATAAGAAGTTTACGAGAATGTATGTAGTATTAAAATAATTTGTACTGTCTTTCCTGTTATGCGTTCATTTTTAAAACTTCTTATTCCTTTTCTTTTGCATTGGGCAGGTTTTATCCAGCCAGTGCGGAGATACTCTTAGCGGCGTTCCGTTACTTCGATAAAGAAGGTCGTGGGTACCTTACTAAAGAAAAATTTACTCAACTTATGCTTGAAGAAGGGGAACCGTTTACTCAAGTATGTACTCACGTATATTTTTGTTTAGGAAATCAATCATTCTGTAAGGAAACCTCAGGAATATGTAGAGAACAATTATTGGTAAACAGGAAATTACGCACCACGTTATAAAAAATCTTTATAGATATTGTAAAAATGAGTAAGAACGGGAAACGTTTAGTTTTATTCAACGCAATTCGGATTAGCCACATAGCAACACTAGCAAATGCAAAACGGGCCCACCCGACTAGAGAAGCCCAACATCTACCTGCTATTTATATTTTACTATCTTTGCCATCCTAAAAATCTTAAACTAAAGAAGATGTAGAAAATGAATATAGAAAGTGTCATCTCTAAATTTTCCCGGATTAAAACCAGAAAAGTTTATTAATAATAGTTTTGTTTTATAATACCCTTACTTAAGGCAAATTCTGGCAGGAGGCCCATCATTTGCCATAAGGAAGCGCCGCGCTGGCTTAATCCGACGCTGAACGCAATCGGAGTTCATTTTAAAGTGTTAATAAACAAATTATTCCTTGTAATATTTATAATGTTAGAGACCATTTTGATGTCGATATGCGGCCACTAACGTAAATAAAGGTATCTTGATATTTTTCATCCACCCATCAGCCTTTGAAAGTCCACTTCTGGATGTAATTGTAATAGTAATGTTTACTAACGCAAAAATAAAATAATACATAATTAATTAAAATAATAAATCTTACGAATACATACTTACGAATCTTATGGAGGACACTATGGTTTCGTAAAATTGAATTAAAAATGTAGAACATCGTTATGACGGTTTAAAAAAATTAACACGAGCAATTACGGTATTTTATCTTATCTTTGAAACCTTCAAGTTCTATGCGTTTTATTTTGTTTATCTTTACATACATGCGCAAATAATACTGTTCTAATCTGATCTATTTGATTTGATGACCCGAGCGGGTAGTATACTGATCTGACATGCCAAAGGTTCCGGGTTCAATTTCCAGAATTCCCAGAAGGGTACCTGAATGAGGAATTTTGACTCTCATTTTAGGTTTGGGTGTTTGTGTATTTTTCTTTGTTTGTCCATGGTATCTACGTAGGAGAGAATCCTAGTGTGGGGCATGAGTAGAAAACTGTTATATTGTTTTGTTATTAAAGGAAGTATATTTCTAAATTTTCCTCCACTTACAAATGAAGATGCTATCCTTTTATATTGTTTACAAAATTATTAAAGTGGAAGAGTGTTTCAGGAAGAATTTGACGAGATGATGCAAACTGCCCTCGATCCAGTCACTGACACCATCACTTACGAATATTACATCAATCAACTCATGGTAAGTTGTATGTATTATAATATAAAGCTAAAGAGTTTATCGGTTTGGTTGAACGCGATAATCTCTGAAAGTATCGGTGAAATTTAGATAATTTTATTCTTTTCTTATGATTTTTTCAATCGCGAAACTTCTTGGTTTCGAATTACCAAAAGTAACATTATGTAACCGTTATTTTATACGACAAAATTAAGTACCTATAAAGAATCGTTGTGTATGTACCACAAACTACGAATGACTTAAGCAAAATATTGTTCTACATAAATAGACCCGTTCCAGAGCTTAATAAATTATATACCTTGTCCTCTTGGAGAGATTGTTCTTACTCCTGGCTAAGTCTGGACATCAGATAGTGTCATGTAGAAATCTGATTGGCAAGACAATAATTATTATTCTGCCTTAGAATATTACTCTTGTTTATGCCTAGTTATGTTCTGCGATTTACCCCCTGTTAAAAATGTAGAATTAATTGCAACTCTCTACTAACTTGTCTATGCAGACAGATAAGTCTATGCAGACTTAGAGCAAGTTCTCATGACAAGCGTTCAACGCGCGTACAACGCGCGCTAAATTTTTGTATAGTGTTCACATGACACACGTTTGTAAGGGCCGGCGCACATATGACGGAGCGCAGCGCAGCGCAGCGCAGCGCATGCCCGCGAAATTTTCTTAACGAATCATACACTAGCCGAAATTCGCGCTAATTACTGGGAGAATGCGCGCGGATGCGCGCGAATGCGCGCGGATGCGCGAGCATGCGCTTCCATGCTCTTCAGAAATAAATTGCTGTTATTTAATTTTGGATATTATTTCTAAAGGGACAATGACGATAATAGTTTGACAGCAAAAAATGCGCTGCGCTGCGCTCCGTCAAATGAGTGCCGGCCCTAAGGCGTTGAAGGCGCGTTACCGTGTTCGCCGAGGTTCATTGGAGTTCTTACATTTGAAGATGGACGTAGAAACAGTCATTTCCCATATCGCAGGACGTTGCTCTATTTCGTTTATAAATAAATCTGTATTAAAAGCGTCGGATTCCATTTCCGATGATTTTTGGACGAACTATTGGACCCTTAAATACGTTTATTAACGTCAAAAACGCGCGCTCAACGGAACGGAAACATAGAAAACAAATGATCTCAAAGCGCGCATTGACGCGCGCTAACAAGATTCAAGCGCTAGCGCTGCGTTTAACGCGCGCTTTATAAAAACGCGCGTTAGTATGTGTACGGCCTGAATAAAATGTTTGTAGTTGTAAGCGCGCGTCATTAAAACGCGCGTTGAGCGCTTGTCATGAGAACTTGCTCTTATGGTGCTGCAAAACTGTTACAAAAAATATTTTTAAATCGCATTTTACTCTTTGAATCTGACGATTAGGCAGACGGGCTACCTGATGGAAAGTAATCAGTGTTGCCTATAGACATTTGCAACACCAGAGTCGCCAATGCATAGCCGGCTTTGAAGGAGAGCTGTTTTCGCACCTTTTTTGATGAGCCCCATGTCAATTAATTAAAAAACTTATTTTATCACATTTTAATGATAATGACCAATAAAGCGCTAGGGTACCCGTATGATGTCCCTGTAGCTCCGGGACCAGAATAGGGCTACGGTACCCTCTGCCTGTGGTAAGAGGCGACTCAAAGGGGCTTCTGGGGTTGCGGGCGCGAAGAGTGAGCTCGAACCGTCCGGCCAAGCGACCCCGGGAAGGACGGCGGCATGTGTCGTCGCATGCTGCCGTAAAGACCAGAAGGTGCGGTGAGCGGTGCACGCCCACCAGGGATGAGCCCGATGGGGCAACACGCTGAGAGGACACCGGCGGCGGTCCGGTGGAGTACCCGGAGTCCTCTTCGCAGAGCCGAGGTCGGCCACCGGGGGGGTTTTAGTGCGGTAAAAATCCCACATAACCCGCGTCGCTCCCACGACGTCGGGTACTTTTTGAAAGTTTCCCCCTCGAAAACAAAAAAAAAATGGTACCCGTATGATAGACACATTAGATAATCTATCCATCATCAGCCTATTGAGGTCCACTACTGGACTTGGGCCTCCCCTACATAGCGCCACTCCAATCGTTCCTGTTGCCCCTGAATCAAACGGTTACCCGCTATCTTCTTGAGGTCATCGATCCATACGGTTTGAGGCGACCGGTGCTCCTTTTTCCTTTATCTGGTCGCCACTTCACTTCTGATCATTTATATAAAATACATATACTAGCTTTTTCTTAGATTTATAATCTTAATATAGACTATAAATACGCCAAATTTCACCCTTCTTTGATAGTTATTGCTTGTAAAAGTAACAAAAACAATTATCACAAACTTCCTCCTTTATAACAATAGTAAAATTTGTTAGTACAGTTACCTTAAGAAAATAATATCAATACAATTAAATAAAAACTATATTTATTTCTAATTCTTTATTCAATTATCCCATCAAATACATCATCATTAATACAATCAAATGCAAGTCGCAAAACTAAACCTAATTTATCTTTAGTAGTACATCAATTTAATTATGAAACTAACTCCTACACAAAAAAATAATATAGTCAAGAATCCGACCTCGCTTTTAACTAGCAATTTTATTAGTGAAATTACTATTTTTATAACAATAATTTTATTGTTTACATAAATACGCCAGTAAGTGTATAAAACTTGTTTTTGTACAAATTAATATTAATTTTATAATAATCATTTTAATAATATGTTTATATAATGTCTAATGTCACTTACCAAAAAAAAAATCATATACTACAAATTTGAAAAATCATAGGAAAAAGTAAAAATAAATACGTGATGTATTTTACGACTAAATATACACGAATTCCCTTAGTAACATAAGGATACATTTACTTCTATTTTACTGTGGGCGTGTTCCAGATGACGCCCATAAAGTCCCAAACGCCCATAACGTCTTTCAACAAAACGACCGCGGACGTTTGTTGTCGCGGCGAAAACGTCACTCATGACGTCATGACTTACGCCCAACGCTCACGACGAACCATCTAACAAGGTGGGTCGTAGTGATCGTTCCAGTAGACAATACGTCGGTGACGCTCACAAGCTAATGGAACGAGAAAAACTGCGGTCGTGAACGTGCGCTTGTGAACGTCTAATGGAACGCACCCTGTGTTGTTTTAAAAATTGACAACATCAAAAGTTATCTGACAGATAATAAGAAAATACTTCCACTTTAAAACTCGAATTAATGAATACCTTTGTACAAGAATGTACTAATTTAATAATTGAATGATTATTCTAACATTTAATTTTGGAAAGTAATAGATGTACGAGTATTATAGATGCATTTCTTTACTTTATATAAATTTTAATAGTAAAAAAAATCATTAATTGAATTTCTTGAATTTACTACAATTTCTACCGCACTAATCAAGATTCAGTAGTATAAATAAATACAGAGTATAAGTCCGAATTGTGAGCTTGCACTTATTAACGGTACCCTTTAAAAGTTTATCATAATTCCTGAAAACAAGATTAATATTGTATTCGCTAATCATTTCAAAGTTAGTTGCAAGTTATAGCCGAAAACGTAATCGGGCAATGAGCGGAAAACTACTATAGTCCGTTCGCGTTAAGAATGCAGTAAGTCATAATAGTCTGCTGTCCTAGCCCCGCCCCCTAACTAATCAAATCTTTCCTAATTAAAAAGTCGAGTTTACAGTGATCAGTTGAATTAATACTTTCGAACGCAAAGACTATATACAGACTATCTAGAAGTTGTAGTGTATGAGCCCACAGTTTTGTTTTTATTTATGGTGTCATAGCAAGGTGCGTAGGATAGCGACTTGCAATACTCAAGTCGCTATCACTACAAAGTATAAAACAATGTTGCTTCCCACTGTCTCTCCATGTATGCATCCATGTATGTATGTATGCTTAGATCTTTAAACCTATGCTACGGATTTTGATACGTTTTTTTTTAATAGATAGAGTGATTAAAGAGGAACGTTTTTATGTTTAATACATGCATAATGTATTGGCGGAACACAGATAATTTTAGATTTTGACTTTTAGGCGGAACGAAGTTCGCCGGGTCAGCTAGTAATATATATTTGTTAAAAATGCTTAATAACCAATTGTACTTGTGTTACCTTACCCACATCTACATACATGTAATTTCGAAGCAAGAAAAAATGATTGTTTTGAGTAAATAATAAACTCTAAAAGGTACTGTGCTGTCTTACGTCATACTATTTTACGTCAATCTCAATTGGTAAGACCTTCAGGGCTCTCACTGTTCCTGTAGGAGACGGCTAGCACGTCTGGTCCTAATTGTGCTAGGAGTGACATTCGCCAAACGAGACGACGCCCTTACAGGAGTCGCTCTGCCACTTTCTTTAAGGCCCTTAGAACCCTTCTCAGTTTTATCAGACTCCTGCGAATCTCCGTTCTCGTCGACTTCTTTAATTGGTTCAAATTGACGAGTTTCCTTGCTCTCAGTATCGTCTTTAGTTTGAGTATCTGTATTTTCGATACATGGTTTATTTTCATCGTTTTTTCCATTGGTAGGAGTCTCCGCTGTTGCTTCGTCCGCTTTTCTAATTGTAGATAGTAGATTGTTAATTTGGTCATCTAGTCCATTTCCAGAGGGCTGTGATGTTTCTTTAACTTCTTTCTTTAGCTCGCTTACGTCTGGTTTCTGGGCGTCATTGGCCACAGGATTGACCGGTTCACTGGCCTTTATAATGATTGTTATCTCTCCTATAAAATCAAAATTTTATTTATCAAAGATGTAAATATTTGAATCATGTAATAAAAAATATATGTTACAGATGTGAAACAGCCTAATGATTAAAACTTGGTCTCAATCTAGGATCTGAGGGATAAATTCCAGGCTCAAATGTACCACTGATTAGTCTACAATTGTGCGTATTAGAAATTATCACTACTTTAAGATTAAGATAAACACCTAACCTATAAACCTAAGAAATCTTAAAAAAAAGTTGTCAAGTGTTTGAAATCTACATTAGGCCAACACTGGATTATGGTCTAAAACTTTCTGCGATAAGACCCGAACCCAGCAATAGGACAATAATAAGTAAATATAGAAATAAACGAATCCTTACCAATGACAGTTTCATTTGCTTCCAAAATTTTCTCATAGTCCTCACGATTGACGAAGCCAACCACTAACAAGTTACTGATGGACTTGTGTTTTTTGATTGTCTTAGGGCGATACTTGTTCAAGAAGTCGCATATGACAGCTCTGGATGGTAGGTTTGGTCGACCAATCAACTGCAATAAATAATGATTAACTATAAAGTCGCGTATGGTTTAGCAACAAAACTAAGTAACATCTAGTGCAGACATGTGTTGGATTGGCTACCATATGGGGCAATTTTTTATGAACACAATCTTGTGTCGGAGGAATAGTGTGTCCTAGCTGGCAACTCTGGATGTCATGCTGGCAAAAAGAAAATCCCAGACTGCTTAAAAATGGTCGATTGAATACAATTTAGAAGAAGCCATAGAGCCATTAAATGGACAACCATACACGGAAACATACATTAGCACAACAATTATTCCTCTTTTGCTATAGTTGGATAAAAAACAGTAGATAAAAATGGTTAGAGGCCCTATGATCTGTTTTAGAAATTCTGCAACCTATACTATTTTTACTAATCTGCAGTGGAGTTCCGTGATGTACACCTTTAGTCCTCTCCAGTTATAAGGATAAACTAGCAATTAGACATCCAGAGCTGTAATAAAAAGAATTAAGTCAAGTACCTTGTATTTATTTAACATACCTTAACATAGTACGGCAACTCTTTGCCTGATGGAGTGGCAGCTATTGGAGTCATTGGAGTCATTGGAACTGCAGGAGGCTCTGCGGTCTTAGTAGGAGTTTGCTTTGCCGGAGTATTTTGCACTTGTTCAACTTCTACTGCATTGGATGTTTTATCTTCAGCAGATATCTTTTCAGCTTCTGCCTTTTCTTCTTCTTTGTCACCAATTTCAGAGTCCATTTTAGTTTCCTCTTCTTGTGACTCTTGCGCATTGGATACTTTATCAGTCTCGTTTATTTCTTCTTGTAATTCTCCTGTATTTGCTTGTTCTTTGTCAATTTCTTTCATTTCTTCTTCCTGTGACTGTTGAGTATCTGATACTTCATTGTCCATTTCATTTGTTGGTTCTTCTGGGTCATACATTTCGCCACCTTCATCGTCAACTTCATTAGCTTCATCCTCTTCAGCGTCTTTCATATCTGATGTATCATTGTCAATTTCATTTTCATCAAACGCCTCTTCTTGAGATTGCTCTATATTTTCCGTTTCTTTACCTTCTGCATTCTTCGTTGTTTTCACGGTACCTTTTTTCATCTTCGTTTCATCTCTGACACGTTTGGCGGCCATGAATTTAACAGTTCTATATTCTTGATCCATGTCTAATATTTTTTTACAATACTGAAATAGGAACACAACATGTTATAACATTTAATAGTACTCTACTGGTGTGTGTTTAAGATATACATTTATTATATATACTTACTTTAATATAGTTGGGCAAGAGCTGTGTAATTTTATCTTCAAGTATGTTCGCAATGAGATCACCGTAGTAGTGGTTTAGTGCATCTCGTTCTTCGACAGTTATCTGTTTCCCTGTTATGGTTCTGAGAATTTTCTGGGCTGTATCTGCCCGCTTCTTTTCATCGAAATCTGTCTCTTTTTCCAATGGTTTATCAATCATATTTGCTTCCTTAGCAGCTTGCGTATAAGACAACTTAGCCTTGCGCCGAGCGTTGGTGTACATTTTTAACAGCTGAAAAATAAAAAAATATAATGAATATATATTTTCCAAAATTTAAAACTATCAATCTTAAGGTTCACGGAACTTACATTCGAAAACATCTCTTCGAATTTCTTCTCAATAATGGGATCAATATTGGTCTTAAAGAATTCTTCAGGATCATCTGCAAACATTAGCCTTCATTAACACATAAGTAACAAACAATTTAAGGACATTACTAAGAATATATGTATTTAGAGTTTAAATATGTAAAGGATGTACGTTTATGACATCGAATACTTATATATCAGATGGGGGAAAATATGTCTCTGTTAAAAAATATGAGCGATATTTTCATTAGCTTCATCAGAGAGCAGAGACCTCAGCATATAGAAGATTTAGGACCGATGAAAATAGGGCGGAGCTATTTTCAAAATTTGAGAAGCCTTGTAGGTCAACAATTAATATAAAAAAGATACTGTACATGAAATACTTTGGCATAGAAAATCATTACATTGAAATAATATGTAAGAACTTTAGTCAAACAATGTTTAACTTAAGTATATGATACTTAAATCATACAGCCACGAGCAAATATATTAGCCATCTATTTTCTTTATCCTTATCTTAACAAGATAGTTCGGAATAGCACTTTCACCTAAAAAAAAGCAATGAAGGATTTTTTTCTAATACTTAAAAAAAATTAGTTTTCTGTAACATTTTTAAGGGAAAAACGTTCTTTCCAAGCAATTATTAAGATGGTTTCCTAAAAAAATAGTCTTGTTGCCCTGCGATATGCATCAGATCTGGAATTACTGCAGAAAGGCGCCTAAACACTAATATTTTATGCGCACTAACAGTGAAGAGAAGTGAAGAGTTCGTGTTCTGCAGAGCAATATGCATTATATCGCTTCGAAAAAATAGACCAAAATATTGGTGCCACAGTCTATGTAGATAGTCAAAACTGCTTTCGACCTCACTACAGCATCTATCACATCGCACTATCGGAAGCAAAAGGAAAATCTGTGGATGTTCATACAGTAAGAAGGCATATTGAAACCTGAATTAAAAGGATGCAGGGCAAGAAAAAACCTGTAGTTGTCAGAACACAACAAAACAATTCATTTAGAATGGACTCTTAAGTACAGAGATTGGACAGTAGAAGATTGATCCAAAATGGTCGGACGAATCTAACTAAGAATTATAGTTTTTTACTGTATATTTAATGTTAAAACAATTCAAGGAAAAAATTGAAAGTAAGCACTATTTTGCCTTGTGTTTGGAATCTCTGGAGTGACCTATGTCAGACGCCGGGTGGGCAAAGCATATAACTCTCAGTAAGTCGTGCCCACCGTTAAACACGGTGCAGTCTCGATTATGGTTTGGGGTATAACTGCCAGTGGAGTGGGCGAAACAGTGTTTTGCAAGAGGCGTATGAATAGTGTGAAACACACAAAGTACTAAAAAACGCCTTAGCTTGTTTTCAAATATTTTCGGTAATACAAACTTGAGCGGGATTGAATTGCAACAGAATTTGATCTATTATAAAGAAAAAGATTAGAAGACGTACAATAAATAATAAAAAGTCTCTTCTGGCAGGTGTGAGGAAACAGCTCCGAGGAAACAAGTGCCAAGAAATGTTTTAACCTGGTAGACCCAATGCCGAAATGAGTGGCAGCTGTTGTGAAATTAGAAGGTGCAACAACCAAATATTGACCATCTTTTATTAATAAACGATTTTAGTTATGATATTTTGGCAAAGGGAGATGTCCCGCCAGGCTAGGTGATCATGCCTGGGGAGCGGCCTTGTTCTGACAGTCTTTGTTCGGAACTTGTATATATGCGGGATATAGAGAATACTTCGATAGCGAGATTCAGAAATACTAATGGTACCATTTTTTGATGAGTTACGGGTCTTGGTGAGTTTTGGGGAGTCGCCACAGAGCCATCTCTTGGTGAGTTGCGGGAGGTCGCCACAATACCTTATATCTATATTCCCTAACTCATTAAGTTCTGTAGTGTCACTAATACTTTTGCTCGCAGCTATATCAAAGAAAGAAAGTATAAAATAATCATGATATAAAGGGAAGGAACAACTATATAGTTGTACAAGTTAATGAACGGTAATGATAATACCATAGTGTAATCCACTTAATTTTGCATTACAAGATGTAATTGTAGGTGGTAATCGTAAGAATTACATCAACAAACATATTATGCATTATACATTCATAAATGAATACTAATCATTTGTGAACGAAATAATTGCATCACAAATGTAAAGAAATTGAATGATGAAATATACCTGATTCTACCAGACTGATAGGTTTAGGATTCTTAGCGTTTAACACTAAATCGACAATCTCTCTGTCGCTTTCCTTGTTATATTTCAGTCGATATCTTTGAATGATATCGGCGGGGGAGCCAACCGGTTGGTTTAGCATGACGCTTCGGATTCGTTCCCTGATCGCTTGTTTCACGATCCTGAGGGGGCCTGTAGTCGCCACTAACGCCGTGAATTCCTTGTTTTGAGCGTTTTTGTATCTAAGCTCTTTAACGAGGCTCCCTAAAGCTAGCTCTAGCCGACCGGTCATCTGTTGGGTAGGAATTTGGTCCTCTCGGAGAATGGGTGGCTCCGCTTTAGGACTCTCTTCCGTGCCCGTCGCCTTTGCGATTAAATTTTTACGCTGTTCAACAGGATAAGAATTTAGCTTATTGGGGAGGAATGGTCGGTTCTTTAGCACTTTATGGGGATTGAAGTCCTTTCGAACAGTTATCGTCTTTTTTAACATGGGATGAATGACCGGCTTGGCGAGCGGTGTTATCCCCTGGTTGAAGGGGAGCATTTGACGCGGCATTTCCACTTTTTTACTAAAAAGAGGAGGGATAGACTCGGGATTCGTAGTAATTGGGCCCATGGAATTGCGCATGGGGCGCCTGGGGTAATTTGGCTCTGCATCCCCCCATGGTTTCCTTTGAGGAGGATTGAAACGCTTGGGAGGGGATGGTTGCCAACCATTGCCGTACGCGTCGGGCATGTTACAGGATCGCTCGTTATCAAACTGCCTCTGAAATTTAATTACAAATTGCCAAATTAGATTTCAAATGCTGTTAACGTATACAAGATATGTTAACAACCATTTTTATTAAACTATAAATCTATGTAATCAGCAAGAATTCTGATTATATAAATTTTTATAGCCTGTAAAAAAATAAAAAAATACAATTACATCATAAGAAACTTTTTAACAAAAGTTAAACAAATTGGTAAAATTGAGAAGATACAATATTCAAGAATATAAGTATTTTTTTTGAAAACCTACAGAGTTTTCAATATTAAATATTGTGCTATATCACGATATGGTGATATATAGTAGTAAATATATTTGTTTGTATTGTATCTACATAAAAGATAGTATTTTTTAACTCTTGTATTCACATAAACTACTGATACCAATCAGTAATTTTTCGTTATATTTATAACTGAACTTATTTGCATGCCTATTTCATTGTCCTGGTGACTGAAATATAAGTAGCCATCATAATAAATAAAATCATATGATTTTATTTCTAAATGAGATGGGTGGTACGGTGGTAGGTAAGGAAAACATATTTAAAGTATGCATATATCCCATGGTATTTGCAAACAGAACAACATTGTTAATAGAAGGCAGAAATAAATATCATAGCTTTGAAAGTACAACTCTGGATGTGTTTTATCATTTTTCACTCGATTAGCTTCATGCAATGTAGTCACTTCCGCACTTGGACACCTGTGATTGAACCCAGTTAAGATCAGTGTCTTACGTGGGTCACAGGCGTTGGTACACTTAAGGACTTAGTGTGAGGTGTTACCCTCAGATATAAATATAACCTAAGTATGTCGCCTATATTATACCATTAAGACTAGAACACAGTAGGGCTTGAAACTGCTGTCATTAGGAAATAATTGTGGCGATCGTGCAGCCGCAGAAGAACCACAAAGAGTTCTATACTTCCACCTTCAAAAATTGCCTTAAAGTCCTTAAATAAATCAAGATGATGTTTTTGGATCTCAGAAAGACGAAGCTTTCGTGCATATGCATTCAGATATACATGGGCCTCAACAGATAGCCGGAACGTCATGCTTAGTATTAGATCAGAAATTTTTGATAAAACTCAATAACATGTTACATTCAAATAAGTGGTTGTAACCAACCAAATGACGAGTTGCAGCCAGCCAAATTACTGGTTGTCGTCGAACAAATATCTGTTTATAATCAGCCAAATAGGAATTCAGCCGGGCGGTGTAGCCAACCTAATAGCAGTACTTGTTGTAGCTAAACAATTGTAAAAATCGAGAACTTTGAGAAATATTCAATTAAAAATGACGGTAAATCAGTATTGCCAAAAAATATGTAATTGGAGCGTTTGACAGTTTACCTTTTGACTCAAAAGGTAAACTATAGGTTTAACTGTAATACACCCACATCAGGTCCAAAATTAGTAAACCATTAACAAAGTTTACCAAAGAATTTTCCCACCAAAAATACAAACGCAATAACAGGCAGTTAACAAATCTGAAAATAGAAGTCACATTAATACTGGATCAAGGTATATACATCTATTATTTGTTTTTAAAACAAACAAATATTGGTATGACAATTTCATCAATATTACAACAAATATCTTGCAGTGGTAACATAATAAACAAGGTACATAATATATTTATTTAGTACCAGTATGTATAATACACTTGGCATCAAGTATCTCACATCAATACTTGAACAATACTGCAAAATTTTTAACAATAGCTGCCGATACGAACAGGCATTCTCATTTTATTAGTGTGTTTTATGATTATGCAAAGAATCCTGCAGTCCTGGAGAGTTGATAACAACTTTTCAGGAACTCATGGTTTTGAATGACTCAAATTGAAATGCACCATGAGAGGGAACAAATGGATGAAAGTAATGGTCTTTCCCACAGAAATGAATAATTGGAACGTCAAGAAAAAATAATATATAAATAATGTCTATATATAGATATCATACAATATGATATGTTTCTAAATTGTTCTTATAATTTAAGGCTTTGTAATACTCTAATATTTTTCATTATACACATTGCTATACACAAACTTTTTGTATTAGAAGTAAATGGGCATACATTTCATCTAATTAGACATGTTTTATAGGTAAGAACCTTGCCCCAAGTATAGCAAATATATGCCTCTCTGGACTACAATGAAATACTTAATGCATCTGTTTTACAATATTTTACAGACTAAAACACTTTGTGTTGCTGCTATGGTAATAGAAGAAATGCCACACTGGCATGAAACCAGTTTCCAACCTATTTTCATTTTGTGACAGTCAAAAAATGTCTAGTTTATGAAAGGATGAATTTTGTATGAAATAAATTTATCAACCTGCCAACCTGGCCTGCTGGAGCAAATAAGTAATTGTAAATTGTATCATAAGTAAAATTCCACTCTGTCAATTATTTTCATGTGACAAGTTCATTATTTTTTATTGTCTATACAAAAATGAGGAGGACATTAATACTGTATGTGCATTATATAGGTATATGGTTTTTTAATCAAATAGTTCAACAGATTTATTCTTATGATATTAATATACCTATATTACAAGAATAAATCTGTTGAACACGATAATTAGGTAATATAACTGTTAGTGAAAATTATCTACATTATATAAACAGACTGATAAAAAAGTTCAGTACATCTTACTTTTTGTTTAATAACAGATTTTATAGTTCACAGTTATTCATCATTTTGAGATATCATAACAGAAATTTTGGTCAAAAAATTGTCAATGTCAATATGTAACCATCAAGAAAACTGTATTTCATATAGTTTTGAAAAATCTAATTTTAAAAGACCTTTTTAAAGAATCATTGTATAGCGTATATTGATGCTGTAAAACAATGTTGAATCTCTAAAAATGCAACCGTACACCAAAACCAAAAAAAGCATTAAAAACGCACATGTTTTAAATTAGCTGGTGTATTAGGATCTTATGTTGCAATTTACAACTTGTAAAATATTGGATTTTAAAGAAGAAAAATAAACGATTATGTATGTGTATGTCTTGTGTGTGTCCATGGCACCCACGGCACAGGAGAAAATCCTACTGTGGGCCTATGAGTGTAGAAAGCGTTTTTTATAAATCTGCTATGAAATGATTCTAATATTAGTGTAACTGATAGGAGAAAACAAAAAATATGTCTTATAATATGTATGTAACATAAATACCTTTCTATCAAAATCACACTGCATGCTCAGCAAATGCTGCTCCCTCTGAATCACTTCCCTCTTACGTCTCAGTAATTCAAGCTCTCTATCGAGATTCTGAAAATAAACAATCATGATAAAATTGTTACTGTAAAGAATTTGTAAATATTAGGTAATTGCTGCAGTTTTACCTGCTGCAATAATGAGGATTAATGTAATAAATAAATACCAAGTACAAATAGAGCAGTGATAGCCTAATTGTTGAAACTTGCCCTCTCAATCGGAGGATCCGAGCTTCAAACAACAGATTTATGGGCATATTAGAAATTAATTATCACTGCTTTTTGGTGAATGAAAACATTGTGAGGAAACCTACACACCTGAGTTCTTTAAAAAAAAAGTTCTGTGAGGTGTGTGGAGTGCACCAATTCACACTTGGCCAACGTGGTGGACAATGGCCTAAAAACTCTCTCATTCTGAGAAAAGACCCATGCCCAGCAGTGGGACAATAACGGGTTGTACCCAAGTACAAATACCAAATACAGAGTACAAAATCTGACCAGTAGTTTTTGTGTGAAAGAATAACACACATCTTCACAAACTTTCATATTAATATTGTAAAACCTACTTCTAAGATAATATTTGATGAATTATCATAACTACATTTTATATAATCTTGTAGCAACAAACAAGCAAGCAGTTGACCTGATGGCAAGTGGCCACTGCTGCCCATAGACATCTGAAATCAACCCCAAAGTCACAGACATGATGGTACCCTATGGGACTACCCGTTGAAATTCCTGGGATTATCTCCCTTGTTGGTATTGGCATCTATATTATATTATAAAGCAATTAAACTAATAGTTATATTCTTCGAAGTCTGAACTATAAATTGCAGCTATAGTTAAGTGACCCAAAGAATTCTGAAAACAAAGTCATTATCCAACAATTATTCTGTATTATAGGTATTCAGTAATTACTACATAACATCTTTGTAAACTGACTGTAATATCTGCCGTAATTATTGCACCATGACTTTATATTACAAATTAATCTATATTCCATTTTAAGATCTACCGTTCAAGCAAGACTCCTCTAGTGGAGTTTATGCCAATATTCACTGCGTATGGTGTGCATGTTGGTGATGGTAGGGTCAGTGCCGGATTAGCTACAGAGCAAGAGTAACAATGCAACACCCCACGACTTGAGGGGCCCCACAGTCCAACACCTATTATTTAGGTATATATTTTACTATCTTTGCTACCCTAAAAATCTTAAACTGAAAGAAGTACATATAGAAAGTGTCATCTCTAAATTTTCCCAGATTGAATCCAGAAAAGTTTATTTGTAACAATTTTATTTTATTTAATACCCTTACTTAAGGCAAACTATGGGCTACCTGTCAGAATTTGCTACAGGCCCCGTGCTGGCTTTATCCAGCTCTGGTCAGGGTATCAATGTTACATAGAAGGAGCTGCTGCCAACCCTTGAATTAAGTATTGGAATGGTGCTAATCAAAACCGAGACCACAAAATAAGGGTCTACATTGCGAATCGGTCAAACATCGCTAATATGACACATGTCTTCAAACCTGTTCATTGTATGACTCATTCATAAATTTCCGTTAAATTTTTAGATTGGATCATGAAAGTACCTATGTTGTGACTCAAAGACTACTTGATGAATGTTATTTCTTATTATTAATATACATGTGAAATTTTGTGAATATATTTGTTTGACTGTTTCACGTAAAAACTGTCGGTTGGATTTCTCTGAAATTTGGCATACACAACTTACGACTATTATGGATTACTCATTACCAGGATAGACGTAACCGAAACTAACGAAGCTGCAAATCTATCTAAAATTATTATATTTGCTGTAATTGATCAACAAATATTACTGAAAGTTCTTTGTTCCTATGACATAGATGACGTACCCAATAACCTTTTTATCTCATAACTTTATATGTAATCGTAAAATAAGTTCGTTTCGGAGCGAGTAAAATGCTTCATTGTGTAGAATAGTGATATACTTACTCTGATTTTCAAATGATCGGTCATCAAAGGACCTCCGGTACCGCCTCCGCGTCCACGACCTCTACCCGTATTACCACGTCTCATTTTCTCGTTTTATGCGTATAAATGATTATAATAGTTATTACAGCACAAAAATATGCCTATATTTAACACGATTGATATTCAAGATTTTTTGAAGTAAAATTTCCTCTTCAGACAAACTACTGGAAAATGAGAAGCCAAACCGAATACCACCGAATACTGAATACGAATAGTGATGGGGTGGTTCGATAGTTAACAACGAGTTATTACATGTTGGACCAAAGAATCAAAATCGATACAATAAAAAAAAAACGTTTGATCTTTTTATGTTATTACATCGAATATTATTTTAACGATGTATTTTGATTAATTATTTTAATAACATTTTTTTATAGAATAGGATGAGTGAAAGTATATTGACACTGCTTTTGAATTAATTGAGTTTTCTATCGTTTCTAGAGTAAGTATTGCTTATCAGTTTAATTCGTTTTTATAGGTGTTTTGTATGTAATTTTTCTAGTTTATAGATATTCTCGTTTTGTAAGCACGGTCAACCATGTGAGCTTCGTAATTAAAGTTTTTATATGTATTTAATCAAAACAGTGATAATAAACAGAGAAAATAATGTGATTATAAACACATCATACTAAATGCTTGATAAAAGTAGTATTTCACTTGAATTACATTAAAATTGCTTTTAGTGCTTTACCGGAAATCATAGTAAAATGTTTTTAAATTGACATAACCGTCACAAGGGTTACGTGTTGCCAATAATATATTGAGTGCAACCGTTGTATTGGCGTACAGCTCAAAATCTTTAAACCAAGTAAAATATCATACAATAATCCGAATTAGAATTCCTTGTACAGAATATGTATAATGAAAACATAGAAAACTATGTGTTTGCCGCCACACTAAAACGAAATAGTAACGTAAAAGTTGAATCATAATATTTCAAACAATTAAGACAGGTATTTGTTCGTTTCATATCATATGATCATGGTTATCTAGTATTTATAAAACTACTACTTTGATTAACTAACCTTACCCTGATCCTTATTCCAAATATGTTGTTACACATTCGACAGGTGGCTTCTAAAGAAGTTTATGATACAGCTGATTGGATTGAGGAGGAAAAAAGAAAGGCTGCAGCGGCTGCTCCTAAGAAAAGAAGAGCATCTTCCTTATTACGTGCCGCTAAAAATTAAAAAGGCTGGATTTTACGTCTCAAAGCTACTTACCAACGTTTGATCTTGAAGCACTCATATCCCTGCGGTTAGATAGCAGTTTATCTATAGAGATATAATTTTCCACCACGCATGAAATACGACGAATTTCATTGTTATTTATGCTGGCAACACACCCGACTTCAAACTTGCACGGATTTGAAAGATTTGGATAACTCACTAATCTTTGCCTTCCTCCACAAATGCAGTGCAATAATAATAAGTATAAGTATAATATAAATAATGATTTATTATCGGGAACATGCCATGCAATATATTAAAGTTTATGGCTGTCAACGATATCGAACAAAATACGATATTTCTTATGCCTAGTGTGGTATAGTGATGTAGTGATGTATTCAGCTTTTTACTGAAACTCGAAGCCAAAGTTTAGGCATTTATTATGCCTCGTCTACGCTACTCGCGAAGTTGAACGTTGTATGTAAGACGGTTAATACTAATGTAGAAAGCAGTGCAGAGAAAGCATTAGAGTTCCGAGAAGTTATTTGAAAGTATGTTTATTTTAAATAATGATAAAACTTTTGTTTACTTTCAGGTTGAAGATGAGGTTGTAGAGGCCACAGAATCAACACAATAAAGCAGCGCAATAATATTTTCAAAAATACTCAAAAAGATACTCATTATAATATTTTGTAACAGATAATGTAAAAAAATGCGAGTTTGAAATAAATATTAAAATGTAAATCAAGTATTGCTTTTTTGTATAGTCCTAAAATAAAACATTTATCATTTTTTTAATTCTAGGGTCAATCGTAAAATGAAATATAAAATTAGAGCTTTGAATTAAATAGCAAACGGGTATACTGTGCATTGATGCTAAGCGGCGACTGCCGCCTATAGATACCTCAGGGTTACCAACTCTCAAAAATGTATCCCCCTAAAGCCTCCTTATAAAAAGCCCTAAAATGAATTATGAATTGGAATTCTTCCTGGCAACCTCCCGTATTTCTCAATCAGGTAGTAGGTTTTTCCGTGACGATGAAAAATAAAAAGGCCATGCACAACACCCGAGACCTTTTTTTTCGTCGTGAGGTACGATCGTATAGCCTGGCGAGGCATTTCCCTTTAAAACTCCTATATGTTGAAGTTAAAAAACCCCTGAAAGTATCCCTAAAAATATTACACCCCTAAAAAATCCTCACCCTACTTATTTATCCCCTAAATTTGGAGGAAAACCCTTAACTTGGCAAGCCTGAGATACCTGTAATGTAACTCCCAGATAGAATAATTATAGACCCGAGTTAGCAACTCAAGAAGCAATAGAATAGATAAATTGCTATGAGTTAAGTATGTGCCGATATAAGGCTTTAATAAATAAGACGCGGTGATGGTCAAGCCAAAATTAAGGATTCTACAATCTATCCTGACTATGGGTATTTATGTGCTATTCTGTAGTGGTACCTTTCCCTGGCAGCATATAAATCTTCCTAGAAGTTCTCCTTAGAGGCCATTCATAAATCACATGACTTCTAACCTTCTCCTATCCTTGTCACAGTTTGTCAAATTTAAAAGACGCTCCCAATGTGATGTTACATATTTCTTATCATATTTGCATACATGTTGTTATGTTGGCCCTTTACAGCACGTAGTTTTTTTCTAAAATCCTTATTATTCGCCGAAGTTTTTTTTTTAACATTATTATTTTTTATTTAATCATCTTCACTAACATTACAGGAAGCCTAATTCGTTAGTAGATGTCAAATGTGTTAGTACCTATACATATATGGATTACTTATAATCTTAATTAATTATCATTATTTTCGCCGTTAAGTATTTAGTCAGCGATGCCAAAACTTTGGCAACCAATGTAGCACGTCAATCTTAGTATTAATATAGTATTCGATTTTCGATAACTTGAGAGGTAGATAATGAGCAGTAGGTGGCCCAACTAACCATGAGGACTAAGTGAGAATGCCCCGGGTTTGTGTTTCCCTTTTTTTTCGAGGGGGAAACCTTCAAAAGGTACCCGACGCCGGGAGAGCGACGCAGGGTTATATGGGATTTTTACCGCACTAAACCCCCCCCCCCCCCCGGTGGCCGTCCTCGGCGCTATAAAGAGGACTCCGGGACCTCCAGACTGCAGCCAGAATCCTCTGTGCGCGTTGCCACATCGGGCTCCTCCCAGATGGGCGGCTGGGCCCACCGCTCCGTCTAGTCTTTACGACGATATGCGACCACCACATACCGCCGTCTTTCCCGGGATCGCCTGGCTGGACGGTACAAGCTCTCACTCTAGCCGCCCGCAACCCCAGAAGCCCCTTTTAGTCGCCTCTTACGACAGGCAGGGGATACCGTAGCCCTATTCTGATCCCGGAACTACAGGGACGATGTGTTTCCCTTACCACATCTTTCAGACAAAAACACTAGCGTATACACAGTTGTTATTATGCAGAATTTTGTCTCAAAAAGCCTTACACTTAAATTTTAATAAACATCAATTATTTAATCATTTATTATTCCTAAAGCTTACATAACATATAGTAAAACGTAAAATAATTCATCACTGTCACGAGTACATATTGTACTGTACAGAAGCAATAATATACATATACAATTAATAGGATTATTTTTAAACGAATTAAGTTTAAGTTTCGTCATCGGAGCCGCTACACTCATCCAGCACCACTCCTTCAGACATGAGCGCCAAGATGTCTTCATCATTCAATTCTTCATCACTGTCTAACTGATTTTCAGGTATATCAGTCTCTAAATAATCATCATAATCATCAATGTCCAATTTATCATCAATTAAATCTGCATCTTCGATTGTGTTTGTACTGACGTTAGTGTCTTTTTTGATGTTTTTAATGTTTTCAGCTTCTTTTGTCTCTTGTTTATTAATTTCAATGTCTTTTTTTGCATTTTTACTGCCTTCATTGTCTTTCTCAACATTTTTACTGACTTCGTCAACTGTTTTAGCGTTTTGGATAATCGCAGCGTCTTTAATTACTTTTTTGCTGGCCTCAGTATTACTCTTCACAACTGGATCCGTTGTATTTTCATTGATTGTCTTGTTTAAAATATCTTTATTTTCAATAGTTTTACTGTCGTTTTTAATATCGACTGAATTATTTGAGCTTACAGTTATCTTTTTGTCTTCAACTTCAGGTTTGTTAGCTGTTTTTGTTTTTACACTATCCGCCTTCTTCAGGCTTTCTGTAACTTTTTCATTACTGTCTTTTACTTCAACTTTCGTCGTGTCATCTTTGCTTTTATCTTTCATAGATTCTTCTGATTCTTGAGAGGAGTTTTCGTAATAATATGAATCATCGTAGATAGTTTTCAGGTTGTCTGGACATTCACTAAACTTGTAGCATGGTGTCACTGTGACCCTGGCATTACCTATGGAAAATAAACACAAATATTTTTATAATGTTTTAAATCAAGACAAATACATTTAGCATTTATATAGGTCGACGCAGCTGTACAATAAAATCTCTTTATTCACAGTTTCAGTTCAAACTAACAGGCCGACATTAATTCAGTTGCTATTTATTACTATTCTTGATACCCATATCTTTTGCAAATACAGACCATATCGTTATATATGAAGTGAAACTTCTTTAGTATCGTTGTGGAACTCAACGAAACGAATATGAGTTAATACAACGGTTTTCGGCGCTACAACTAGATAGCGTTGTATGTTCTACAGAAGCACTAGTTTTATATTATGCGAATTCAGATTTTCGATACCGGTTGCAGTGATCAATCTGTCGTGAAAAAGCATAAATCTTAATTCCCCTATGCTTAGAAATATTTTATTAATTATTATAATCAAGTTGTACTTCTGACGTTGAATTACACACCCATATATTACATGCCATTTTTTGCTAGGTGGTAGAACCAGTGTAGTTCGACCGGGGAGGTACCACCGCAACACTGCGTGGAGCATTTCTTGCGTTTCGATGGAAGTGTGTGGTTGCCGGCACACTTTATACGGGGCAACCATCTTAGTCCTCAGGAGTAGCAACGCACCTGTGATTTCTGGTAGAACCTATGTTTTATATGAAGTTGCTTACAGATGTCGATAGGTGGAAGTGACTTACCATCAGATGGACCGCATGTTTGTTTGCTGCTACAATCATACTCATACTAATACTATAAAGGCGAAAGTTTATGAGTGTGTATGTTTGTTAATTCTTCACGTCTAAACGGCTGGAGCGATTTTCATAAAATTTGGTAGGGATGTAGCTAACAATCTGGATTAAAATATATGCTACTTTTCACTGTGGGAAAATATCTTATTCCCACGAGACAATCGATACATCGATTTATATTCGTCAATCGAGACATCATTTTAACGCGGGCTAAGCTGCGGGTTTTTTTTTTTTTTTTATTTGACTGAAGTAGCAAACGAGCATGCAGTCCACCTGATGGCAAGTGGTCATTGCTGCTCATGGACACCTGTAATCAACTTCATACAGAACATGGGTTCTATCTGAAGTCATACACAGATGCGTTGCTACTCCCGAGGACTATGATGGTCGCCTCATGTAAAAGGGGTTCAGCTAGTCTTATATAAAAACCTGCATGTATTTCATCTTACCACATGTGACCTCACGATTGCCGCACAGCCTATCGAAGTGTTCCAAAGTGTCGATCTGAGCTGCGAATGTATTGGAATTCTTATCTATCCGTTTGAACTTTTTTATGCGGTATTCTTTCAGGAAACTTGTCAGACAACCCATTTGTGGTCTGCACGAGAAGTTGATCTGGAACAACACAATTTCGAAGTGTTAGATTTATTTATATAACGAATAGTACGTGGGGTATTTGTCCACCAATTCGCACTTGGCCAGCGCGGAGGACTGTAGCCTAAAACTCTCATTCTGTGAAGACCCGTGCCCTGCAGTGGGACAATAATGGGTTGTACCCCCACGTGGGGTACTGCGTTCTTCTTCTTCGCTTTCATTTGGAACGCGGCGAAGTCGGACGTACGCTGGGCACATTTGTGTTCACCGTGATTCTATGTCTCCAATGGTGCCCACTAACCGCTCTCCATTCTTTTCCAATATTAATATCAATTGACGTTGCGATGTCAGCTTCAGCTCAGTGTCGCCCTCTGCCGTATCCGAATACGCCTAAATCAATTAAGATTTAACGTTCTATTCTCCAACATATATATGACGGAGGGGGTGGTTCTTTTTCGCTCATCGTATCAGGATAACCTACTGTGGGCTCTGATAGGGAATGTTAGCACGAGAATAAATTGCAGACTTGATTTTAACACACAGTATATTGGCGAATTAAACTTGTTACAATCACTGAATTAATCAAACTAAATTAAGTACGCAAGTAATCGTAGCACTAAGAACGCAGGATGATTTTAGAGCAGTCTGCTTCGGCCGACCGTCAACGATAGACTGAGGTGTCGGCCATTAAACTGGTACAACCCTAACTTCATCGAACGCCACTAGATGGCGCTGGTGTTCCGGTGTTGCCACAATACCGCCATTTCCGACACATAGTTATATTCATAATGGTAGGAGTATGGTTCAAAGTACCACCACACTAATTTCTAGCGTGAAGCGACTCATGCGCTTGGTGGTAACCGGCTCACCGTCATTGGGCGACCATCTTAGTCGTGACATTCAGTCCTCGGATGTCGTAACGCATCTGTGACTGTCTTCAGATTTCAGTCACTGCCGGCTCTATTATTATCATCAGTTTACAGCCTTTGTATGTCCGCTGCTGGACATATTCCACCCCTGAGAGGGATTTTGCCAATAGTCCTCTTGCCTAACATGCGTGTTGATGACTGCTGTGGCGTTGCCAGATGTTTTTTAGTACTTTATGAGAAAAAAGCGAGATTCCATAGTCAAAAGCGGACAGTAGGGTGGCCGGAGGATTGGCGACCTTTTGTTTGGTCGACAAACTGCAGTTTCAATTTGCAATTAGCGACCAGTTTTTTTTTTGCAAAAGTCCAGTCATTCCCAAAAATCCAGCGCGGGAAAATTGATTTTGATTAAAAAATCAGGGCGTTCCATAGGAAGAAACTGCATCCCATCTCCTGGATGTTGTCTCTCAGTCTCCTACGACATCCAAGGACAACACGAACAAGGAAGAAAGAGGTGGTATACAATGTATATCGTCGTCAACCCATTATTGTCCCTCTGCTTGACAAGATTCTCTTTTCATAGAATTTTAGGCCTTAATTCACCGCGCTGATCAAGTGCGAATGGTACATAAAACTATAATATACACAGAACATATATAATTAAATTTTATTTTCATATATTAAAAAAATAAATAAAACGTATAACTGACCTTTACAAACAAATTGTTGTGGATATTCAAAAGTCTCTTCGTGACATTCAGTCCCAACACCTGTAAAAGAAGGGACACTGTAAATTAACGGACTATAACGAGATTGTTATCGTATTAAGTTCATAAATATGGAGGGGCTTAGGAATTTTGAAGGTGGTAGAACCAGTGTAGTTCAACCGGGGAAGTACCACCGCCACACCTATTTCTAGCGTGAAGCATTTCTTGCGTTTCGATGGAAGGGTGTAGTTGCCGGCAGACTTTTATATGAGGCGACCATCTTAGTCCTCGGGAGTGGCAATGCATCTGTGATTGACTTCAGATAGAATTCCTGTTTTAAATGAACTGCTCACAGATGTCCATGTACGGCAGTGACCACTTACCATCAAATGGAATGCACGCTTCTTTGCTACTTTAATCGGATTAAAAACACAAATATGTGTCCACACATAAACGTGCGCGCTAACGCTGCGCTAATTGGAATTGCTAATTTGACGACCCGCGTGGCGCAGCGGTTACCATACCGGTCTGACACGCAGTGGGTCCCGGGTTCGATTCCCGGCCAGACAGGTATCTGAATGATGAGTTTAGATTCTTGTTCTTTGTGTCCATGGCACCCACGACACAGGAGAAAATCCTACTGTGGGGCTATGAATGTAGAAAGCGTTTTTTTTTTTTTAATAATAATTACTACTTATTCCAACGAAACGCAAAATTTCCTTTACGCTAGATATGAGTGCGGCGGTGGTACCTACCCGGTCGGACTACAATGGAAATTCTCTTGTTAAGCTGGTTGTTGTATGAGGCGTCCATTTATCACTGTGTTTGTGTATGTTTGTATAGGGGGTGGAGCAGTGATAGCCTAATGGTTGAAACTTGCCCTCTCGATCGGGAGGTCCGAGGTTCAAACCCAGGCACGCACCACTGATTTATGTGCGTATTATAAATTAATTATCACTGCTTTTCGGTGAAGGAAAACATCGTGAGGAAACCTACACACCCGAGAGTTCTTTAAAAAAAAAAAAAAGTTCTCGGAGGTGTGTGAAGTCCACCAATTCGCACTTGGCCAGCGCGGTGGACTATGGCCTAACTCTCTCATTCAGAGAGAAGACCCGTGCCCAGCAGTGGGCCAATAATGGGTTGATGGGGTATAGGGGGTGCTGTTATGTGTGTGCGCTTGTGTGAATGTTTGTATCTGACTTGTATTTTATAATTAGCAATAGTAAATAATATTGTTTCGAAATATTGTTACTTTATTATACTACGACGCTCTACTACTTGAAATGAGCGCTCAATTTTGTAATCGAGCGCTCTTTTTCTCCGGATAGTTTTGAGACGCTGCATGTGTATCTTGGGATTTTCAATATCGGTAATTAAAAGCATATTTATTTGGATTCGTAAAAAATGTTTTTCGCGTATCAAATAAATAAAATTATAAACTTTGTGTGCCCATTTGTTGTGGTGTCTAAGACAATTATTTATACCAACAATAAACAGATTTATCTTGTCGTAGTAATATACAAATGACATAACAGCAACGTGAAAATGCTCACCCGTCTGAAGTCATCGCCGACTTCGTTGCGCAGTTTGTCGACGGCGATTCTATCTTGCTCGACCGGATCGTCTGGTAGTTCTTGCCACACCTGAAAGTTGAAAGTAACCTGAAAACAATACCTAGGCACAATAATAACTAGGTACGAGTTTCTCCAGGGATTGCGGGCTATAGTTGGAGCTTGAACCGTCCAGCTAGACGATCCCGGGAGGGATGGCGGTATGTGTGGTCGCATAACGTCCTGATCCCGGAGCCTTCTTTTAGCGCCGAGGACGGCCAACGGGGGGGTTTTAGTGCAGTAAAAATGCACATAACCCTGCGTCGCTCCCACTGCTTCGGATACCTTTTGAAGGTTTCCCCCTCGAAAACAAAAAAAAGATAAGTACTAGTTTCCACAAAAAAAAAAAAAAACATTTTGCTCGCTTTCAATCGTAAATTGCGCTTACGTTTTCGGCCATAACTTGCAATGTTCTTTGAAATGATGAGCGAAAACAAGAACTAAGCTCGTTTAGAGAAATATAATACGGCTAAGCGACTACATCCAGTAGTGACATTGACACCCACTGCCTACATTGACATACATGGCAAGCGCGGTGACCATGGGCAAAGAATAATGAGGAGTGGCCTAAGATCAGCAGTAGACCTTAACAGGCTGGTAACTATTGCCAAATGACCCCTTATGCGAGGTCTATGTCCAGAAGGGGATCTTAAAAGGCTGATGGACCGTTGGTTGCATTGGTCTTCTATATATAACTGATAGGATATAGGATCCTGGTGCCCGTAGTCGCGGAAAAGGGCGTCCAGAGAAATTTCGTGGGGTTTTAGCTGGTAGGAATCCGGCATATCCTCTCAATTTAACTCTTGGCCGAGAGAAACTAAAGGAGAGTAGAGGGGAAAAAAGATCCAAAGCTGTTTAGGGCGGTATTCTACCCAAGGGCCAGCGTTTGTCCATATATTATATATATTGAAGGTGGTAGAACCAGTGTAGTTCGACCGTGGAAGTACCACCGCCACACCTATTTCTAGCGTAAAGCATTTCGTGCGTTTCGATGGAAGGGTGTGGTTGCTGGCATACTTCTATATGAGGCGACCTTCATAGTCCTCGGGAGTAGCAACGCATCAATCACGACTTCAGATAGAACCCATGATCTGTATTAAGTTGATTACAGATGTCTATGAGGGGCAGTGACCACTTACCATCAGATGAACTGCATGCTCGTTTGCTACTTCAGTCAGATAAAAAAAATAAGCGGGCTACACTGTATTAAGACTGGTCCTGTGTTCAGTAACAATGGTTTGTATGTGTGTGTGTGTGTGTGTGTGTCCTTTAATCAGTAACCAATGGTTTCATCACGTCACCTGTATCATGATATCCTGTAACTCCTCTTCAAGGACGCGCGCAAGGAGCGGATCCAGCTCGAGTTTCTCTGTCGACTCCGACTTCTGGTGCTCGGCCCTTTGCTTCGTCTGCACAGAGTCTGCCTGCTTGATGTCTGTAAGAAATGATTTTATTTTCATTTTTTACTAGCTGAATTACCCGTGCCCATAGAAGGCATAAATCGAAGGGTTAAATAAGCAACATCCATGCAATTCCATGTAAATCGGACCATTGGTTCTTGCGTCATTGAGAAACAAAAAGACACACTACCTCATCTAATATATAAAATTCTCGTGTCACAGTTTTTGTTGCCGTACTCCACCGAAACGGCTTGACCGATTTTTACCAAATTTTATATGCTTTTTCAGTAGGTCCGAGAATCGGCCAACATCTATTTTTCATACCCCTTAAGAGTTGTCCACCCTTAACATTTTTTTTATTGTTTATATGGCAAAACAACGTTTGTCGGGACAGTTAGTTTTTATATATTAGTTTAGATATGAGGTTTAAGTTCCAAGCGGGCATGCCATCCATCTCAACAAACTTTAATCAGAACAGAGGTTCAGTCGGAAGTTAGTCACAAATGTAATCTTACTCCTGAGTTTTAAGCTGGTTCATATAAAAGTGAGCAAGAACACTGGAATTAAATGTGGCGGTGGTACCTCCTCTTTCGAAGTACACTGGTTCTACTACCTTGAACAATTTCAGCCCTTGCTAGAAATCTTCAGCATTAGCAAAAATTTCCGCCCATTTTAGCCAAAACTTTAGCTTTTGAAGTTTTGCGACTTATTTTTGACCAATGATTTCTTACCATCAGTCCTCCTGATTACGTACTTAGTGCTACTCATGGACATCTGTGACCATCCCCATATTAATAGAATAACTCGATAGAACCCGCCCTCCCCCATAGAATATTTATGTGAAGGCGATCACAGATTTGTTGCTACTTCTCAGGGCTTTAGTTAGGTTGTTGGCTCACAATAGTCAAATAATGTTAATCATGTCGATTATTAAATTAGTTATGGTTTTATTAGCAAAGAGTCTCTTTCTCCCTTCAGATTTACACATATAAAATAATGTGTGAGGACATATAGTCAAGATTTCTGTATATCACAGTTTTATTGTAATAAAATGTTACACATTTTTGTTTTAGAAATGTGGTGTAAAGCTTAGCACAAAGTAACACCACAATCTGACATTTTCTTCACAAAAGAGAATTATTTTTGTTCTGGCTTTTCATCCGTAAGGCGCAATTCCACTGAGGCAACTGTGACCGACATGGGGCATGGATACTTGTTTCTTTGTGCCTATCGTAGGCATCCGATACGTCGTACAAAATTCAATATAAATCGCATGCACATTTTGTACTTCCACTTAGAGTGCGTTTTGTCGGACATGAGCGTAGCATGCGTCTAAAGCAATTTCGTTTGGCACATCTTGAAATTACAAACATTCGCAACAGCTGCTTATTTGGTAGTCGCATTGGACCCGAAAAGGAATAGGAAAACGCCACAATATTGGAAAAGAAATACATATGTCGACCCCCAAGAAGTCCAATATAATTTGCGCAACATCTCATCTACATTTTATGAACATTGACTTGTCGTTTTTGACCTTACTGTCTTGGTAATCAGCGATTTTAAGGCCAGACAACTTGTCGATTTTGATCTTATTGTTGTACTAAATCGGCGATTTTTAAATCCAATATTTACAGAGTGATAGCCTAATGGGTGAAACTTACACTCTCGGTCGGGAGGTTCGAGATTCAAACCCATGCACGCACTACTGATTTTTCGAAAATTATGTGCTTATTAGTAATTTATTATCACTGCTTTGGGTGAAGGAAAACCTTTTAAGGAACCATACTCGAGAGTTCTTTGAAAAAAGATCTCGGAGGTGTGTGAAGTCCACCAATTCACAATTGGCCAGCGCGGTGGACTATGCCTTAACTCTCTCATTCTGAAAGAAGACCAGTGCCCAGCAGTGAGACAATAATGGGTTGACGAGAAACGTCCCATAAGTAGAGAGAATTATGATAATAATTAATGAAATCAACAGTTTTTTCCTTAGTCCACTCTATGTCGCACGCCCATACGAAACCAATTCCAAGCCGAAACGATCCATTGGGCGTTGGATAACTGACGACACTGTTCAACGAATCATCGTCATCGACGAATCATACCGCAGGATGAAGCAATTGAGAGGAACCAACGGTCAACATGTATCATGCGAAAAGACACTTTTTTGTCGCCTCGTATTGCTTCTCTGGAAAGACAGAGCGTAGCATGCGTCATTGTAGCATGATGTATGATGCCTTTTGAGATCCACTGCTGGACATAGGCTTCTCCTAAAAGCTTCAGTCATCTCCAGGTGATCGGTCCACCTGATACTCCTTTTGCCTAAACAAGGTCGCCACTCGAGGACCTTTCTTGCCCATCACTTATCGGTCCTGCGAGCAATGTGGCGGCCCACTGCCACTTCAGATTGCTTTGAGAGCTATGTCGGCAAGCTCCGTTCGTCTACGGATTTCATCCTCGCGAATCACGTCTCTTAGCGAAATTCCAACCACAGCCCTCTAAATACCACGCTAAGTAACTCTGAGCCTTCGGATGTGGCATACAGTGAAAGACCACGTTACGGTCTTGCCTGCAAAGTTGCCTCAGTGGAATTGCACCTTTAGTTTTTTTATCATTTACCTTTATCACCTTTTGTAGTTTCTACTGGTGTATCCCCTAGTCCGTTCATAGTCTTGTGAGCTGGCGTGGTCTCTTGGGCATTAGTCTTCAAACTTTCATTGTCTGCGGATTTGGTCTTTTTGGAAGACGCAGTCTTGGCAGGTTCGTTCTTTTGTATATTGCTTTTTTGTGTTTTTTGGGTAAGTTTCCCTCCTGGAGTGTTCGGTTTGGTTTTCTTATTAGGAATGACAGCTCGAGGTTTAATCTTCTGAATGATTGAGTTATTCTTTTGCTTTAGACGATTCAATTCCTGTTTAAGTCCGGTCTTCTGTACCGCATTTCGATTTGCTACTTGGGTCTTCTGGGTTAGTTGATTCTTGTTTAAGACACGTTTCGATCCCATGTTTGTGAGTTTACTCTTAGGTTCATGTTCTGGTTTAGGGGTATCTGTGAAATAAAAAAGTTTTCGCAGGCGTTACAAAAGCCGGATTCTGGATTATAGGGCGCATGATTAGTCTTGCCATAGATATTATTACAAAGAAAAACATTTTTTTTTTACTGTACGTAACATTTATTACTATTGCAGTGTATTAGTTTAAGAGATTAATATAAATCAATGTGACATATATAAAGCTTATTCGAAGTAGTCTTCATTGGCTGCAATACAGTCCTTTAAACGTTGAGAACAGTTATCAATAGCAACATGCACTCTTTCCATGGGATTTTTTTTTCTTCTTCCAAATTGTCATGGCGTTTAGAGCAAGCCTTAATCTCTAAAACTGACCATAAATCATAATCCAATACTTAATGTTCTGGATTATGATCAGGACAAGATAAGGGCCAGTTTTCAGCGCTGATGAAGTCCGAAACGCTCCTTTCTAACCAAGATCCATCCACGATTGAGCTTTATGTCCCGACGTCGTTTTGCTGAAAGGAACTTTATTGGCTATCGAACAAGGTGTTGTTAATTGGCTTAACTCCTTTCTCAAGAATGGTATCTTTATAAACTTGTGCCAATATTTTGATACATTTCCTACAAATATGGCTGAGTCACTCCTTCATAGCTAATATTCCACCAAATCATCACTGAAGACGGATGTATCCCTAGTTGTATCTTGTTGACTAATGGGGAAGCTTCCTTAGATCGTACAGATTAAGTATTTGATTTGTTTTACTACCCTATCCTTTTTTTTGATTATCATTTAAGAAATGACCCGTGCGTCTCTTATTAGCTGCAATTCCTAAGTCATCTTTTAAGATACGCCATAAGGTTCTAGGTTCTAGTTCATCTGCTGCGATAAAAACATTTGCTTTCGACAGTATTTCTTCGAATTCTTTTACTTACCGCTTACGCCTTTTTCGTACAATCACTACGTGGACTAGATCTTTTTCTATCACAAAAAGAGGTGGTAACATTGTACGTATCAATAGTCCGGTACACAAACTCTCAAAATTTTCCTTAACATCCACAACATATGTTTTATTCATTAGGCTTACATTTCATCGCGTAGAAAAAGTATCTTATCAAAAGTAGGCTCTTTATTTTATGATATTTATGAATGTATCATTTATCTCTTAAAGTAATTTTTATGTGATTATAAAAAAGCGCCGAGTGTTAAATTGTTCTTGCATTTTAATCCTGTTTTGAATATGTAGAAATCAATTGAAAAATAAACCATAACACTTTTATAAACTCAACTCGATGACCGACTGATGACTTTACTCAAAGGTACAATATACGAAACAAAATAAATAGATCAACTCGACGTTACAACTTTTTACTTTGTTCCTCAAGTCGGTTCGTTGCATTTACGATGCATTGCATTGAAGTTATAAATCGAGTAAACTGTTACATTTGTTCGAGTAACTCGATTTGTAAAAGTTGTTATTCGACCCATCGCGACCACAGATGCGTTGCTACCTCTTAGGACTAAGATAAAACGCCTCGGACAACAACGTATTCTACAATGTGGTAGAACTAGGTGTAGTTCCGGTGCGACACTATCGTCATACTTATTTCTAGCGTTTCGATGGAAGGGTGTGCTTGCCGGCACACTTTTATGTGAGACGACCATCTCAGTCCTCAGGAGTAGCAACGCATCTGTGATTGACTTCAGGTAGAACCCATGTTCAGCGTTCCGCGACAGTAACCACTTACCAGCAGATGAACTGTAGACTTTTACTTTTACTACTTCAATTTTAAAAAAAATGCCGGTCTACGCCAAAAACGAACTAGAAAGGGTCTACCTTTAAAATCGCATAAATGTATGGAAAAGTGTACCATTGCTGTTTTGATTGCCCTGCACACGGCGTGGAGCGACGTAACTCTTCTTATCCGAAGCGGTGTTCACTCTTTTTTGTCTCACCGGAGCACCGGGTTCTGTAAAGCGTTTCCTCCTTAAAATTAATTGAAAAAAAAAAAAACATTTGTCTTTTTTTATTTTATGTGCGACTCGCGCGGTGCAGCGGTCACCATACTGATCTGATTTGCAATGTGATTCCCGGTCAAAAAGATCTATCTATCTTGGTTTAGGTGTTTGTGTGTCCATGCCATCTACGACACAGTTATCCTATGAGTGTAGAAGCATTATGTTTACGTTGTTGAACCCATTTATGACAACATATAAGCGATATATTAGGTGGTCGAACTTTATTCCGGCCCTCCACCACGAACGTTCCCCTCGTATTAAAGAATCGTAGCGCAGTACTCCTCCATATCACTTTCAGACGGTGCACAATTGTCTGAAAGCCACATTTAATTCTAGTGTAAAGCAGTTCTTGCTTTTCGATGGAAGTGTGTGGTTGCCGATTACTTTTGTATGAGGCGACCATCTTTTGTTCTCGGGAGTAACAAATCATTTGTGTATGACTGATAGAACTCTTGTTTTATATGAAGTTGGCCGCTGATATCCACGAGCAAAGTGACCACTTACCAACAAACTACACTCAATCGAGTGTAGTTTCCGTAGTTCTTCACTTCCACGTTGACCTTTCTTGCCCATGTAACAAGCTCTTCGAAATATCATGGATTACCATGCAAAAGCACCCCAGATCAAATTGTTGCATCGCTAGCATTCCTAATGAACTTAAGGATTTTTTTCGGGATTCGAACCCGAATGTTCGTAACGTGCATCTTACATTTGTGAGAGCAACAGACGATTAACAACGCATTGTTCAATAAAGTAATATTAATATTACAATACAAATAAGTAATATTTAGAAAGGTGATGCTGAATCATATTCTACCTATTTACAACTATACTTATTTAATACATACATTAAAGGAAAATAACGATATCACGATATTTTTCAAAACGCCAATCCTGAAATATACTTTACCTGAGTTCTCCTACAAACACATCCAGCTCTGTTAAGATTACAATATTAGCAAAATGTTACCTGTTGACTATGCATGGTGGTGCGCTAAAAACAATCTATCTACTGATACGAAAATATTTTGAAATTCAACGAATAGAAAGACAATAGATGCAAATGCCAATATACATGTTAATAATGAAAATATTACAGTCATTGATGGGATTGTAGATGTAAATGATATTAGTGAATTTTTCAGTACCGTTGAAGCCCTCTTTAAAGGTTATCTTTTTCTCGCTAAACCTGTAATATACAAATAAGTAATGTTGGACCTAGTATTTTCCCTTGACTCGTTTCCTTGCCAGAAGTAAAGTCGATTTTATCGATGCTATATCGGATTTTATCGGATGTTAATCTTTAGATTTCAAGAAAGCTTAGATCTTTATAATTCTGAAATTATGCCGGATAAAAATATGCATCACAAAATAGAAAATAATGGTACAACGATGAAGACGCACTTGCTTAAAGACATGCTAACTCTATTCCAAGCAGAAATAGATCTATATAACTATATGGACGCAATATGAGCTTACATTTGCAGATGAACCAAATTTAATCGTAACTTCTTCGTGTTGATTATATTTGATGTTGATGATATTTTAACAAAACAGGTACCCTTATATTAGCAGCTGCGCAAAAGAAACTCAATCAACATATAACTCTGGAAGAAGAAATAATACTGAAATTGCCTACTTTTTACTTCAAAGAAAATGAAGATGACTGAAAACGATTTTATCATGCAGCACAGCTATCTGAAAAGAAGCAAGGTTGCAAGACAACCAAAAGTGTTATTACTGATATTTATATCATGAAAATCTTGCGATAATCCCAATTATTATTTACGCAAATAACGCGACTTGAAAAAAATAAAATCATCGAATGAAAGATACAAAAAAGGTCTCCTTGACAAAATTACTTCTCGAGCCAATGCAGTGAAAACTTCCGAACGACCTCATCTCTGTGCCCATCAGTCACTTCGATATGTAAACCACAAGGTTCGAGGATGTTTAAATGCTTGTATCAACTGAATCTCTCCATCAGCCTTTTAAGGTCCACTGCTGAACCAACCTCTAAATGTGCCCCAGGCCCCAACTGGCCTTGTGCCATCAGAATCCAGCGGTTTCCTGCTATTTTCTTCAGGTCGTTGGTCTACCTATCCGGGGAGGCGACCTGTTTTCTTTATGCCTAAGCGTGATTGTCATTCGACAATATTTCTTCCATCGATCGAAAAGAAAAGAGAATTAAGAATATCCAGATAGCTGTAACATGGGAAATAATATGAAAGGCAAAGATTGAGACGAATGAAATAACCTTACGGTGTCTATAAATACTCTCAACATCGTATATAGTTGTAGATATTTGTGCAGGAACAACTATGCAATTTCTGATCAGAATATAAAGTTGAACTGCATCCGCATCTGTAAAGAATATCTTTAAGATGGACTCTCTACATAGATATTTAATTTACTTAGGGATTTTCAAAGTTCCCCTGGTATTTAATTCTCTATTTCTAGAGTCACTGGTCCAGTCGCGACGTGTCACTCTATTTGCTGAACATCAAACATACCTGTGTTAGATGTGACGACGTTAACTGCTTTATATCCTTTGAAAGTGATTTCTAGAACTGCATTGTCCAGTTCAGATAAAACACTGCTTAGAGATGCCTTTTTGTCGAATTTCTCGGTCGCCTTTTACGGACTCTGCGTCTTGCTAAAATAATTACACGGTTATCATCTACACCTCTTACCTGAGTTCCCTGTGTCTGACGCCTTTAGAGTTGACATACTCTTCCAATATCTTTGCACCTGGGAGAATATTTCTTCTCTCATCACTGTTGATAATTTTGGTTGTACGAATTGATGTCGGAACGATCCAAACTCGACGCCCTATTTCATATAACTGAAACTCTTCAAAATAACATTAGAAATTATATGATTGGGTGTAGCAAATATTTGTCAATCAAAATTTTAAATAATTAAAATTTTATTTTAATTTTTTTTTCTTTAAAAAATTAAGATATTTTAACTTACCTTTTCCCGAAAATATTTTACTGCTGATTTATAAATTTAACGAAACCGCAGGAGCCATTGTCGTGTCGGTGCACGTCACTGACACGAGTGATCAAAGACCACACGTAGCCATAGATTAGTGATTAAGAGGTGATTCCAACAATCGAGGTCGACAAAAAAAGGGTCTCTGAAATTATTAATTTTTCCCTACGCTAAAGGGCGGAAGCAGGAATTAACAGGACTAAAATTTGTTAAAAAAAACTAAAAAGGGTCCCGTTATTTGAAGATTATTTCTACTTTTGCTTACGTCAAGTCGGGGGACGAGAGCTTTCTAACCCTCCCCTAATTTTCGTCAATGATCAATAATATCATAACAAGAATATTTATTAGAACTGTCAAAACATTAATATGCGTAACAATGCACTTTTAGTCACATACTTCAATTAACATTATTTACTCAGTGAAACTATGTATAACAATGTTATAATAATGTGTTGTAATAAATATTAATGAATAAGGAGAAACTGATTGATAAAAACACATAATCGTCACTAATAACACAAATTTATTAATCTAATAAAATACCTGTCACAAACGACATATTTTCGAAATTACATATTCGAAGCATAGCATTCAAAGATTTACTGTCAAAAAAATACTTCATGAACCAAGTTAAGAACGAATTCATTTCTTCTTTAACTCAAACAAACTACGTCGTCATCACTATCGGACGCAATTTCCATGTTAGATACATCATACGTATCTGTCATTTCAGCTCTGTATTTTTTTATGAGCTCTCCCAATCTGGGATACGTGTAGTCAGATTTAACGACTACACTCAAACAATCTTGCCTGTCATCAACGTAATCCAATTCATAGTTTAATTTTGCGATGGCTTCAACTGAATCTAAATCCATTTGAACTTCAAGCTTAGTTTTTCCATCGTAGCTATCAGTTATTTTGGGATTTTTCCACGCTCCGAATTTGATGCCTTTAATGCCTTGATTACTTTGTTTCAATCTCTCGCATGCTAAAGCGCAATTCACCAAATTATGTTCGTTGGGAAGCATAATAAACATCTTTATATATTTTACATTGGCATCATCGCCTCCTATAACCACGAGGGGTTGGCGATTCAGCGTTCCGATGTGTAGTCCAACTAACCATCGACTTGACTCCGTATTCTCTGGTATGATAGCCAAGTAACCAGGCGAGCAGAACCCATATTTTAAGAAATCCGTACAACTATTGCCTCCTTGCAACAGATATTGATAGAGTTGGTATACAACCATATCCTTAATTTTGCGTGTCATGGCCAATGAAGCGTGTTTATTACCTTTAAATCCTATTTTGACAGCGTTTGCGTCTTGACCAAGAGACGGCATGGCACTGTTGTACATGGAAGGTTGGATTTCAACCGAGGGTTCGTTTAGACCTGCGTCAAAAACATCCTTATCGACCGCCATAGCTTTCAGAAACACACTTACTTTTTGCAGTTCGTAGCTGATCATCATTTTGTAATCCTCTAGAGCCCGAGCGGAGGATGGGGGCATGTCGACATAAATTCTAGTGCCCTTCACAGTAACCACCTTTTTTACAAACTTCCACTTACCTATGTTGACGCCTTCCATTTTTTTGTTTTGCAACTTTAATTTTTGAAGCGGTTCGATGTGACGGCACCTGGAATGACCTGGCAACCAAATGGCCGCACGCTCGTACCACAGCTCTTCGTCCGTATACACTATGACATTGAAAACGTGGAAACTGCTGAAATCTAAGCTAAGGAGCCAATCCCTGGACCGTTCGTCCTGCGTCACTATTTCATATCTGTAGACACTTTGGAGTCCTTTCATAATAAAGTCCGGCGCCCATCCTTGCGACGTTTCAGACTCTTCGATCATCTTTGAGACTAAATAGGATTTTAGCTCGTCCGCTTGATAAATCTCGAATGCTTGGAAATTGTCCTTGCAAATGTACAGGTTAAAACCACCACTTTGCTGTTTTGGGATTAAACCTGCTTGATGTGGGGGAAGTTCGAATGTCGGTACATAAGTTGGGGGTGGGACCATTACGGGCGTCGGGTTTATGATATATGGCATTTGTACGTTGAGGGGTGTGATTGGTGGGAGGCCTGTAGACGAATTTCCTGGATTTACCGATAAATTTACCGCCGGCACCACATTTAGATTACATTCTTGAGGAGCGGGAGCTGTGACATCTGGGAATTAGCGGAAATGAGAGAAATAATGATTTTAAACGTGAACTTGATTTACGTAACAAAATAACATAAACTTTATACTTACTGCTAAACTCAATTCCTTTAGGTTCACCTGTGGAAAATGCAAAGGCGAATGTTAGTTTGTTAACGTGGACGATGACTGCTACGAAGATAATTCTATGAAGTAACTAATTTTAATATCGAGCATAATGCAATAATAAAAAACAACATGAGAATTATCTTCATCTTGGAAAAAATTGCACAAATTCAAAACTTGATACGTGTTACGTAATTTCTACTGTGTTTATTAAAAAAGAAAAAACATATATCTAATATATTTATCTCACCTTTAATCAGGTTATCTGGTGAACGCTTAGGAGCTTTAGCGGGAATATCTGGTTGATCTGAAAATGCAAAAACATTTGTGAGTAAATTGACACAACCATGTTGTTTTGCTAAAATATCGTATACCAAGAGATAATACAAAAGAAATATAAAAAGAAGACGAAATAAAAATAAAGAAATCATAATATTTTTGCAAATTAAAATTATAATTGTGAATAAACAAATTCAATTTCAAAGTGACGATCACCAATCATGATGTCGTTATAATAAACGTTGAATATTATTTATTTTGAGTTGAATTGTGTTTTTCTTTTTGTATAGTAGTGTTTGATAGTAATAATAAAGTGGACTGCAGACACATAAAGGGTGCTCGCAACAGAATCGACGAATTTAATCGAATCAAAACTGAATCGACAAATTGTTAGCACTAAAACACATATTGATGGAGAACTAAATGTCTCAATATGATCTGATATTAAGTGAATCAATGAGAAAGGCGGATATAATTATATATATCATTATAAATTTTATGTAATCAAATTTTACGACGTCATTAGATCAAACAAGGGAACAGATGGTTTTGTTTTAAATAATGACGTTATATATGAACAATATCAAGAAATGGACATGTGATAGTTTGTAATGAAACCATTGCTAAATGATCTCAACCTAATCCTGAGGAATATGTTACTATTCCAGAGAAGTAATTTGGATCATTTAAATTAGACGCCTTCCTCATTTATTCCGTTGAAGTTAAAATTGAAAGATGAGACTGTATTTGCCAATTTGTGTCAATACATTTTAAAATGTCCGTTGCACACACCCTAATAAAGCAGTAAGTCACATTGTTTACTAGACTATCTTATATACGATACATATAAAAACAAACTAACTAACATGTATTGATAATCAATGTGTAGCCTATATGGGCTTAGTTAACAACATCAAACTCAAATAGTAGCTACATTTTTAATGGACAACTAAGAAAATATCTGGGGACACAACGAGGTATATTACGAGCCAGACACATTTTCAGGAGTTATTGACTTAAATGTTGGAATAGTACACATAGGAGAACACGTATTAGTTCATCAAAACTCATCCCTTAATAAGGTAAAAGGGGGGTGTCAAAATATGTTTTGGAAGAAGCACATTTCTCGGGGCTAGTGTAATCGGAAACTAAGTATTAATATCCTACAATACAAAAGAAAAAATACAAAGTCGCGAGCAAGTTCTCTATAAATCATGACACTTTATGTTATTTATAAAAATATGTCTGCATGTATTGTGAGTGTTAATGAAATAATCGTTTAGTGTAAGGTCTGTAGTATTCTGAGGTGCAACTTTACTGTTATCCGCTTAAATATAAAACGGAAGAAATATATATAGAGTGTACAAAGTGGTGATGTTTGTGTGTGATGTACAAACCGCATACAGAAATTCAGCATTCGATGATCCAGCAGTCAAATCGCTTACGACTAAATCATTTAATATAAATGCATACTTATTATAACCCCAACAACTTATGAGCACTCATTAAAACTTGCAAAGGCAGTCCATTAATATCCACAAACCAAAAGTATCGACAAAATTTGAAAAATGTTATTCAAAATCTTACCCTGGGCTCCTCGTTTCCTGTAATTGCTTGCAAAACTCGACATCACCTCTTCGAAAATTTTCTTTTCGTCCTCAACATCGTATTTCTTATTAAACCGTATTACGATTTCGATGTAAGAGACGTCTTCGGTTTTAAACATGTCGTAGAAGATACGCTTTAGAGTGCGTTGTAATTCATTGATAACACGATGTTGTTGACTTTCGCTAATATTACTTTTGAATTTGTTCATGATTCTCCTTGTAAGCTCTTCGGCTGCTCGTTCTCTACTTGCTTTCGCCGGAGAACTTAGCGGAGGTCTCGGTCGCCACACTTTGTCGGTTGACCAACGAGACTCTCGCTGCCGAACAGATTTCTCCTCGTCGTCGGGTTGTCGTGGCCTTTCTTCTTTGTCTCCCGCTTGGAATCTGTCATCAGGGACGAACTCTCTTCTGTCACGGCTATGATGCATTGTATCTTCGCTTTGATCAAAGAACTGGCCACTGCGATCTTCAAAACGACTTTCCTTTTTACGATACTCTTGAGTTTTTTTACCCAATTCTGCAACTCTTTTGTAAACATCTTCAATCTCCTTGTTCAACTCCGCTGGATCTGTACGAAATATTTCCCGTCTGTCTTCATCACCTCTAGAGAAATCGTCTCTTCTTACTGGAATGTCCTTCTTCTGTCGCAATTCGTCACGATCCTCCTTTTTTATTGGATATTCTCTGAAATCACGCTTTTCCGTATACTGCATACGCTCCGTAGCCCCTTGTCTTCCAAACTGTTCCTTTGCACCATAGTTGTGTGAATCTCTTGTGTTTTCAGGAAAACGTTCGTCTTGTCGAAAGTTGTCTCTTGGTAATTCCTTAGAACTTGAAATTGGCTTCCATTTTTCGCCGTGCATGGGGTTGTTCCGAGCAAAGGTATCTGGCCTTTTGTCATGTCTAAGAGCATCATTCTTATCCTCATAAACAGGTCTTTCCCAACTGGGCACATGTTTCTTCTCCATTTTTTCAGGTACGTCAGAAAAGTTGGGCCGATTTTGCCTAGGAAAATCAGAATCCCTAGCAATTTGACCGGGCCACACAGGAGGTGGCGGTGCTTCGCCAATTAAAGGGCTTCGGCGCTTCTCCAAGGCCCAGGAGCGACGTGGAGACCGGGGCGACGGCGAATGCCTCCTGTATCGATCCTTAAACGGCGATCGATCTCTTCGGATAGGTGATCTTGAATCGCGCGTTCCTGAACGGGATCTCTTCGGTTCCACGTCGCCCATGCGCAAATGTTCCGATACTCTGGGTATATCAAACTTTTCTATTCTGCTGTCAACACTTTTGGATGGGGGGTAATTTGCAGGTTTATCGGTGTTTTGCTGCCACGGGTCCGGTCGTGTATTAGGCATCGGGTATTGAACGTTGTCATGTACGTTCGGACGATATCCACCTGAGTACATAGCTTGATTTGGCGCCTGTAAATTGAAATTTTACTAGCAAACACAGACAACACAATAAAATATTATTAGATTAGAAAATATACCAATATTATTAATTCAATTATTTTAAGCATGTTATATTTTTTTTCTAACTACAAAGCGTGACGTCCTGTATCTCTTTTCTTGTTAAACTTGTAGCGCTTACAGAAAGTATAGATGGTCTTCTGTTGCTTTTATTACTGTTAATTTTAAATCTAAGAATTATTTATTTTAAATAATGCAAACATTTAATCTGAAGTCCATGCAATGCTCTGAAGCATTATTGGCCAGATCAGCATTACGACAGCTATCAAACTTATATGACAAGAATAAATCAATACATAAGACAAACAACGTTTAAACTGGCAGAGTCAAACCGCGTCGAGGTCTACCGCTGGATAGAAATTACAAATTGTGTCCGCAGTTAAGTTCACTTCCGAAATTTGATACACTTTTTTCGGTCCGAATTTATTGGTCACTTTCGTTCGCGTATGTAATTATGTAATAAGCATGTCCATAATGTAGGCCACATTTCGAAACTTCTTTCCTGCTGTGTGTCTGTTCTTTAACATTTCACTTTATGCTTTGCAAATTTGTACTTTGTATAAATTTATGTGGGGAACATTTTTATTTTCAACCCATTTCATTAAGTTACTTAAACACATCGTCTTGATTCTATTAAATTAAAGGCCGTGGATAAATAGTCAAATAAAAAACATTCAACACATTGTTTCGTAATTTCTATAAATAGTAGTCATGAAATAAATCTCATCGTAATCTTTCCATTTTCGATTTCTTATTTGCTCAAAGGTATCATCAACCATCGCAACTCTTATTTTTTTGTAGTTCACTTTTTATAAAACTTGCGTGCTTTCAAATTTCGTATTCTCTTTGTTTTTAGTACAGAAGAATATTACTTCCTGTTTCACATAGATTCCACAGCTGACTAGGAGTTTAATTCGGGAGAAGAGCAACTACTCACGCGAAGTTATTTATTGATGTATTTTCATTGCAGATACGACTAAGTAGTTAAATAGTGAACTTTCAGGGTTTAGAAGTGGATGGATACAATGTACATCAATAGGTTCTGGATATTTTTATTTCGCGTCCTTGAACATGTTAAGAAACTTTCCCGTTATCATTTTGTCCATGTTCTTGCACGTAATGTGTATGTAACTTGAACGCCCAAATTGTACGATGATCGAAACGACTGATATAAAAATTTTTTAGAGGTTCAAAGCTTCGATTAGAAATTTTTCAACTATCCCGTAGATCTCGGAGATTTGATGCTGTCGACTGGTAGAGACATTCCGACTATTAAACATGTCAAAAATGGTTTAGGGGTTCAAAGCTGCGAAGTTTTTCAACTATCCCGTTGATCTTGGGGAGTTGATGCTGTCGACTGGTAGAGATATTTCGACTATTAAACATGTCTTATGATACAGGCAAATACTCTTGAACTACTGCTATTAGTGATCAATGAACCAAATCTGCAGTCGATGTTCTTCGAGTAGACGTCAAATTGCTCTTATATATCGACGGTGACTCTCTTTCAGTGAGAATTCAAGAATTGTATCCGAACTAATACAAGGTCCATTTGATGACATATGATCATTGGAATTCCATTTATTTCATTTACAATATTTCACATACTGATTATTAAATAAGTTAATTGTGTTTTTTGCTCTGGACTATAGCCATAAATCTATGTCTGTAACTCCGACGCATCTCTTCCTTGTTTTATTTTTTACGTTTAATTTACTTATTTTCTTTTTTGAAGAAGCGCTGCTTAGCCACATGTTGTTTTATTTCTTATGTTACGAGTCTTCCTTACGAGTTTCAAAAAATCTTTAAACTTATTCTACGTTGGTGTGTCTTGTAGTTGCCTCATTTCCATTATAACGGAATTGTGGTAATTAATTAAGTTTCTTTTATCTTTATCAGTGTTGATCATCCTTGAATGCATTATGAACTCATCAGTTCCCTTAAAAAAAGTACTTCCACCCGTTAGGTTACATATTTTTGTGTCTATCTGTTTCTGTGTTTCCTGTGACGTCAATATTTATCTTTTAAGGGGAAAAGTCCGCTGTCTTCAATAAATTGAAATTATCTATATATAATATCCTTTTCTTTTATTGACAAAATAGTTTTATGTCTAAACAAGTTCCTCAAAATCGAGATATTAGTAAATATCAACATTTTCAGAAATATAATTGTATGGGTTTCGTGAAATACCAAACATTCATCTCGGCGGCAAAAATAACGTATGTTTCATATAATGTAAACGTTTAATCCAATCTTTATATAAGAATATTTTACTTAATTCAATTGAAAGCGATTTTCTTTTGCCAATTAGTGTTAAGCGTAAAACTCATTTTCATTACTTGTATTTTTTCATTTTTTCATTTCATTACTTTTATTTCTTGATCTTCTTCATCCCATAAATCTTCGAAGTGACATCACAAAGTCTTAAGTGAAAATAATAATATCCCATCGTTTATTTTTGGCTTAGATTGGTTTTCTTACTTTGTGGTAGAAAGATCATACAGTTGCCTTTCCTTTGTTCGGGAATACTTAGAAAATATTTTTTTGTATACCATCAATCCATAAGCGATTTCGTGATTTTCATTACCACCTATCTGCCGTAATTCAAATCCTCTTTAAAAATGTTGTCTGCCGTATTTGTAATTAATATCCTTTTTATTCTTGTCCTTATCAAGATCCGTTGCCGTCTTAATTTTTACGAGTTATCAAAAATAACACAAATACTGCCATTATCTACTAAATCAACAAATCAAATAACAACACTTTTTTACTTATCCTCAGTCCTTAAAACTCCTGGCAAGATAATTTATTTCGAAATAAATCGTTTACTTAAAATTAATTTAAATTATTCAATTTATCAACAATGTGTTGGACAAAAGTTCTTTTATATGTATGTTTAATATTGAGTATTTATGTATTTGTTTTTTTATGTGTCCGTGTGTAACTGAACCTACCTTTGCTGGTGGTTCGTACGCCGGTCTCACTTGTTTCAGATGCGCTGGCCTATCGTCGTCTTCATATTTCGGTTTCTTCGACTGGTGAAATGTTGGCTGATACCTGAAATAAGATATGTGCATGAAAATAATACTGGATATCTCGTCAACTAATTACTGTCCCACATCTGGGCACGGGTCTGCTCTCACAATGAGAGAGTTAATACTGGATATACCTAATTATCTAATTATTTATTAATATTATGTCTAAATTCTAAAACAGTCTATGCTATTCAGAATGACAGTAATATATTGATGGTATGTTAAAGATGGTTGATGGCAGTGATACTAATCAAGATTAATATTAATAAACAAAAGGGATTTCGTATACAGATTGACAATAAATTACGTATTACTGATTTTGATTAGGATAACGTGTAGTTAGAAACAATAGACGAAAATGAAATGATTATAAACGTATAATTTAAAAACGCTTCGATTCCTCACGAAAAGATTAATCCTACTTATTTTACAGAAATGTATTTCACTCAAAATATAAAACAATTTAATACGCGAAAATTAGTTCACCGTAAAATCTTTCTTGTATTACAAATTTATGAATGTCGGATCGAATCATCTTATCCCAAAGATTCAGCTAAAAATAAATCCCGTTTGTTTTGACGTCAACGTCGTTCCCCGCGTTCTTATACTATTTTTCAATAACCTCGCTAATTCGTATGGCCTTTTCGGAAAATATTCCTATTAATTTTAAATACAAAACGACAATGATATGTGTAGCCTCTCACAATTTTAAACATTAAGTTCCTAATGTATAATGCTTGTCTACGAAAATGTCGTTTGTTTTTTAATACCAGCTTCTTTGAAGTCCCGTATTTTTTAACCTGAAATCCTAAATTCGAGGCGTTGACACGCTTTGTTTCATTTTAGGAACCTAAATCTATATTCCATTCTATTTACTCTAAATAAAAGTCATAAGATTGTTTTAAACCAATTTTGTAAAAAATGTATTTAAATTTCTATGATACCAATGTATTTAACGGTCAAAGGTTAAAAAAAAAAGAATATTTTAGAAATTTAGATGTGACGCAAATACAGTACAGTTAGAAAAAATATAACATACGTGTAACAAATATTATATATTGACCTAATAGATCATGATTTATTACACAAGACCCATCCATTCGACTGCTGGGTACAGAATATACTTGTAGAAAGAACATTTGTACATAATATGGCTAAATTGCAATATTTCATAAAAAGATGGCGTTGCTAGCATCTTTATTGAATCACGCTTTAGACATTGTTCATTTTCTATTCCAGATACGATATCATTACTGACACACAGTCGCAAATCAGGCATTAACCTAGAAAAGTACATTTTATGAGACAAATATCAATCAAGAGATTTTAAATTCTATAAGTTCCAGGGTTTCTGCAATTCTGAGGAAGAAGTCTTCAAAAGACTCACCTACGCTAAATTTCTTCAGCATCTGTATTAATATCGGAACAGTATGTAAGCTAGATCTTTTGTTGTCGTTGAACAACAGGAAAAGATGGTGTTATCGGTTAGCTAGTGTTCTTACAGTAAATTTATTTATGGTATGTAAGAATATTAAGGAAATATCCAAATTTGTTACACAATTAAATATTTATTATAACTCTGAAGTTAATGACACAATTTAGTTTATTTATACAATAAGATCATTGATATTCCTTAATACCAGCGGAAGAACATGAGACTAAATACAACAACGGACTCAGGGCCGCTTGTGAGGTTCCGCGAGGTGAGCACATATAATCCTTTAAACTCAAGCACTAGGACATAAAGTAATAACGACTGCGCTTTTAGATAAATATATAAACAGTCTATGTCACACTCGGTTTAATAATAATTGTAATACCAACAAATAACAACAAGGTTATATAATTTACTTTTGTAATGATAAGTAATAAATTGCTTTTGTAACAATAAAGGTGACAATTTTACTTTTGTAACGGAGCAGAGACCCTTGGCATCGGAGCACATGGATAGCCATGTGACCGCAACCTTATGGAAGACCTACGGGTAGATATGATCAGGGAATCCTACGTGTCAGTGGTTACCTCGGAGAATGGGGCAACCGCCCGCGACGGCTGTCCTGGTGTGACGCTTCGTCGGCACGCGAAGGCACACTGTCCAGCCTCGCCAACGGCTACAGCCACCAGAGGACGGACTTCGAGGACACCACGTGGCACGTGGTCTGGACTGGACCGAAACCTGTAGGTTCAGGCTAGCGCACACGCAACCAGACCTGAAACCCATATCCCCCGCAAATTAGGATGACACTCCTAACAAGTATCCTAACAAATAAAGGCTCTAAAATGAACGAATTCGACACTCACGTGGCATTGGAGGCTTCAACGGGTATTTACTGCTGCCGGGCGTCAGGGAAATCACATTCCCTATAACATTTTGTGGTCACACAATCCCAGAAACCACCTTTTACTTTACTGGGTCACCACATGGCCATGACCCGTACACAGGGCTACCGAACTTCCACGGCCTTCGACTTGATTGCTCGACCGCCAAAACGAAAAGAACTTCGATAACGACCACTGAGACTAAAAACACTCTTATGATCTCACTGAGACTAAAAACACTCTGACACAGATAAAACAATAACCACAGCTAATTGATCTTAGACCTTGGAGTTTTAAATTTATATGTTATTCTTTATTAATTTTGCTATCAAATTATATCTATTTAATATTAAATTAACAGATAGCGCTGAGACATATTATTAACATACAACTTATGGGGTCAAATTTGCCACGTTACATATCATTGAAAAGTATATTATCTCTAATAGTCCGGATGGAGAAACTACAGTACACCATAATCTTTTTAAGCCTCTTTGGTCTTTCGTAGAAATTGCTTTATCCCTTTTCTTGCATTCCGTGAACTTTTATTTATTTATGTAATTCTCACGTTTTATGCACGTAATTATTTTGTATTCAATATTAACCTTGTTTTTTTTACTATGATATGATAAAGAAGAAATCCGCCACATTATATTAGCAGCGTAAAATTACATAATATTCCTCTTTCTTAATAAACTTCATACAACTTATTGCAAAAAATATGAATGTGGCTATTTAATAACGAATATGGCGGTATAAAGAAAAAAAGAGAAAATAAAGAAAAAAAGAAGTGGTGCAATTTTAAGACAGCTTGATACCTTACTGTGTACAGTAGAGATGATGAATATAACCATCAACCAATAAATTTAACTAATAATTTAAAACAACCATGTTATTCGTTATGCAATATTGAACAAAAATATCAACTCAATAATTTTAACACTATGTAAGTACTGCATTAAGATTTCGACTGTAGCTCGTAAGCTATAGGGAACATCTTCCAACTCGCCTCGCACGTCGCTTATGGCCTGCTGACCCCGAGTCCGTTGACGTTATCCATAGAAAGTAGTCACTCACCGCATTCAATTCTATGTTCTATTGCACTAAAATACAGTACAATATTCACGTAAGAATTATTGTCTGTGATATTTTTATTCATTCGAGCTAAACGATAATTTTAACAAGTGCTGAGATTGTGATTAGTTTATATTTTTATTAAATACAAGAATTTAATAAAAATATCAACTAATATTTTCAACCAATAAAAATATTTATCAGTTAACAGTTACCAATAAGTATTTTCAACTATTATTGCCATCTCTAGTGTATAGTAATACCTCGACTTACGCTACCCCGACTTACGTGAACTCGGAGTTACGCGGTTTTCAAATCTCCTCAATTCGTCTTTTATTGAGTGCCACCTGCGTCACATAATCTCTATATTATCGATTACATAGTCTTACTATCCCACACTATTAAACAACAGTGTGGGATAGTAACACTATGTACTTTGTATGACAGCTACAATTTATTTTGTGTTACATATATCTTGTACCTCGAATTACGCGAATTCGACTTACGCGGTTATCAGCCAATCCCACCTATAGCGCAAGTTCGGGGTATTACTGTATTTTATTTACAAAACTTTAGATGAAGTTTTCATGGTTGAAAACAGTGTTGAAAGAATGTTTAGTCAGTTTCTATAGAACGCTTGTTTGTTTTTCAGTTTATTTTTTTATTTAATAGCTACATCTCGCATTTCGTATGTAATTCAGATAATTTCTACATAAATCATACTAAATATCTTAAACAATATTAAAATAAGCGGTAATTGAAGTAAATGTTTATTTATTCAACATTTCAAAGACAGGATTAAAACAAAGTATTGTTAAAGTTATTGCTGTCCTTTCGTACTTTTAATGTCAAATTAACATAACTTTAAACATACACCAAACTCCCGACATTAAATCATGGAATGGAGTAGAAAAAAACTTACTTAATAAGTATTGCAATGGCATACAAGTAACAATAAGGAATATAAAATAATTGCATAGTTAAGCAATGATAAAGATAATTTCACTTGTATGTCATGATTTCATTGACTTAAATTTGAGTGTTTTTATAGCTAATTAACAAGCAGTCCATCTGATGATTAGCGGTTACTACCAGCCGTGGACATGTGATTTCAACTTCATATAGAACATGAGTTATATATGCAGTCAATCATAGATGTATTTATTATATGTTTATTCCCGAGGATTAAGACGGTTGCTTCATATGAAAGTGAGCAAACACACTCTTTCAACGAATTGCAAGAACTGTTACATACTAGAAATTGATGTGGCGGTTTTACTTTCCCAGTCGGACCGTTGTCATTCCACCTTGTATATAATGTGTCAAAAATATTTAGTCCAGGAAGTTACTTAGTTAATATAATTATTTATATAGGTTATAGATTATGTATTAGTTTTAGATAAGTTATATTATTTTTAAATAAAATGTTTTGTCATAATATAAAAAAAAACTTAATATTCGCAAAAAAAAGGAAGTTACATAAACTAACTTTTAATTATTCAATATATCAGCATAAGGTCAAACTGCATGTTTGATCTTCAACGGACACACATTTGAGTGAAATCTTTCTCTGAGTTGAATTGTAGTAATTTGATATTTCATTTGAAAGAAGTGGTGATTCCGTATCCACGTTTCTTTCTTAGGACTCCCATCTTTCTTTAGGGAAGCCTGTAGTAAAAGTTACCGTTCTTAATCCTAGACATGCTTTGAAACCAGCCTCTTTAAGCGCTTCAGCAGAATTGTTGTCAATTGAAAATGTGATGACCTGCCCCCCTTTACCTTCCTTAGTGAAGAGCGCAAGCCATTTCTCTGTATTAAGACCTCGGTTTTGCGTTCTAAGTAGAGTGAGGATTTCCTCAACACTGGGTGTTTCAGTTTGTGGGACAAATACGGCAACAATGTGAGTTTCAGATGGTTCTTGTGCGATATCAGCAGTCAGTTTCGCTCCGGGCCACGGTTCCAGATTTGGAACTATACTCGCCAACCATTTTTGGCTCAGAGAATCCTTACAGCTCACTACTAAACCACTCGGTCCTTTGCTTATGTAATTAAACCTTGGACCTGACCCCATTCCCTTCAATCGTAGGATCTGATCAATTATCATCCGATGTAACGTATTTTTTTGGTTTTTATCCATACTTTCCTTATTCTGTATAACCACTTGAGCGCCATTCTGAGGACTTTCTTTGGAGTTAGATTTGAATCTCTTTCCTGAACTGTCAGATTCTTCTTGGGGGAGAGGTCGTTTATTGTTATTGGCTATAGTTTTTTTATACTTATCAGGTAATTCACGATATGTTTTGCGGCACATTTCAAGAGCTTCATCTATGGGAACATTGGCTTCCACTAATACTCTTAGCCTCCTACGTGATGCTGCAGACAGTCTGGGTTCTACCATAAAAGATTTTCGTGTAACTGCATCTCCTTGTTGGTCGATAATTTGGTTTTCTATTTCCTTATTGCCATCAAATAGTTCATTCATATTTAATGGCGATGTCTCATGTTTACCGAAGAAAAAAATATCCTTATGGTCCTGATCAGATGTATCACAATCTTCGAAATCGAATTGTTCTATTTCAGTTTTTATTGGCCGTTCAAGATTCGTTTCATTTTCAACGCACCTGAAAAGAACTTGCCATGGTACAAGATTTGTGTATAAAATACTATAATCGTTGGACTATTTTAAGGAACTTGTTCTATTAAAATTACTGAAATATCATGCATTATCCGACCCTCTTAAAATAACCTATATTATATTCCTATTTTATTTTACCTATTTCTGGGAACTTTTCAACTTTTCTAGCCGTCATAATTCGATCATTATTGTTATAAATAAAATTCCCCACAGCTTCGGATTTTGTGGATCTCAATTTATCTGCCAAAATTAAGCAAGTCCGGCAACTATCGGAACTTTATAAAATAGTAAATTGTCAATTTCTTTTTTATAGATAACTCTAAAGCTTGTCATAATACAAAAAAAGTAAACCGGTTGCATGAAAAAAATATTCTTAATCGCTTTGCTTTAGCGTAATTAAATTATAAATTTTCAATTTCTTTTTATTTAAAACTTTAAAGTTTAATACCAAACAAAAAAAAACAATCTTAAACGTAAAAGTATTGATAAGCGCATTTAAATTATAATGATAATGATGATGATGGCGTCACAACTATTAAAACAAATTATTTTATATTTATTAAAATATTGTTAACTGCATGTTTATTATAAATTTACATCGGACGTTCTTACGTTCAAGAACGTCTGAAGTAAATTAGGTTTAGTCCAGCGTTTGGCAAACCTTTTGGGTACGGGTCTTCTTTAAGAATAGTTGTAGGCCATAGTCCACCGCGCAGGCCAAGTGCGAAATGGTAGTGACCAGGGTCACATATGAAATTGCTAAAAACGTAATGGCCGCATAAGTTTGAAGTATTCAGGTCGCGTAAAAAAACAAGTCGACAAAGTCGGAAAATAGATCAAGTAATAAATATTCCTTGAAAATTTGTGAATTATTTTGTTTTTGATATTTGAACGGAAAGTTACCGAGGTGATTTTGATTTTATTTTCCCTCATTAGCAAAAATGACACAGATCACATAGCCCGAAAGTGAAGGAGGTTACCGTCCCCTGGTCTAGTTTACACGTTGATAGGTTAACAGAATACTAAATTAATTTCGTTTTACTCACCCCCGGATTCCAGACGGAGCCTCCAGTAGGGGGGATCGATGGCGAGGCGAGACTGATCTCCTGCCCGGGGAGTGGCGTTTGGGCGACATCCGTCTCGGCAGCTCGCGACGGCCCGGCGACTGTCGGCCTTGGAGGCGACGATCCGCTGTGAACATTTATCATATTACATGTTTGAAGGTCTTACAATTCTATGGTTTCATTATGTCTTGCAGTTATTTTCATTATATTGTGGTAGAACCAGTGTAGTTCGACCGGGGAAGTACCACCGCCACACCTATTTCTAGCGTAAAGCAGTTCTTGTGTTTCGACGGGAGGGTGTGGTTGCCGGCACACTTTTACATGAGGCGACCATCATAGTCCTCAGGAGTAGCAACGCATCTGTGATTGACTTCAGATGGAACCCATGTTCGGTATGAATTCGATTACAGACGTCCATGGGTGGCAGTGACCACTTACCAGGTACTTACTTATCAGGTGGACAGCATTCTCGTTTGATACTTCCGTTAGATAAAAAAAAATGTCTAACGTTACTTCAGTTCTATCACAAAGGCATGCGATTTATCATAGCCCCGAATTACAGGCATTTATGACTTTGAAAGTAAAGGAATTCAGTGGTTTCACTACGAGTACTGTCTAGTATTTGCATTTATAAAAATTAATGTTTGTCTGCATGTCCTCTATAGAATCGTAAACTATTCATTTGATCATGTGATGATTTTTTAGCAAAGTTGTTATTCATGAGCTCGCGAATGTTTCTGTGTATTTTTTTTTTGATGGCGTAGCAACGCGCTCAGAGTACAGGTAGTAAATTATATTATAACTAACTTATTCCCGCGGCTCCCCCCGCTTTGATCCGGTTTTGGGATCATAAAGTATTAGGAAGTATTTATCATAAGTGTATTAAAATGCAGCGAAAAAGATCTATAGTTTATCTAATCACATATATCCTCATAAACTGTCAGATTTATAGTATTAATTTAATTTATTAAAAGATTTAGTCTATTAAAAATGTTCTTACTTGGAGACATTCTTCGACCTGGCGACTGTTCCCTTCTTCCAGGCGACATTCTTCTCCCGGGGATTCCGTGGGGTACATTCCCTCCGTGGGGTGATCCCCTACGCCCATAACCTGAAGGGGACATCCTTCGTCCTGGAGCACCGGGGGACATTTTGCGTCCGTGACCCGGCGACATATCCCTGCTGGGTGGTATCGATCCCCCCATGCGCGATGGAGACATCCTTCTCCCTTGGTGTCCAGGGGATATCCTTCGCCCGGGCGGTCCGGAAGGTCCTGGTGATATTCTACGCCCTTGAGGACCGGGTGAGATTCTCCGGCCGTGAGGACTTGGTGACGTTCTGCGTCCCTGGAGTTCTGGTGGTGTTATCCTACGTCCTTGAGGACTAGGAGATATCCTACGTCCGTGCGGCCCCGGTGGAGACATTCGGCGACCATGAGGACCCGGTGGAGACATCCTACGTCCATGAGAGCCAGGTGAAGACATCCTATGACCATGAGGACCCGGTGGAGACATTCGTCGGCCATGGGTTCCCGATGGAGACATTCGGCGGCCATGGGGTCCAGGTGGGGACATGCGACGCCCGTGAGGACCGGGTGGTGACATTTTGCGGCCTTGTGTGCCCGGTGAAGACATCCTTCGTCCGTGAGAACCAGAGGTTGGCGACATTCTACGGCCCTGAGGCCCAGGGGGTGACATTCTGCGGCCTTGGGGTCCTGGGGGCGACATTCTACGGCCTTGAGGTCCAGGAGGCGACATTCTGCGGCCCTGGGGTCCAGGGGGTGACATTCTACGTCCCTGAGGGCCAGGAGGTGACATTCTACGCCCCTGAAGCCCAGAGGGAGACATTCTGCGGCCCTGAGGTCCAGGCGGTGACATTCTGCGGCCCTGAGGACCAGGAGGTGACATTCTGCGACCCTGAGGTCCAGGCGGTGACATTCTACGTCCATGTGGAGCAGGTGGAGACATTCTTCGACCCTGTGGACCAGGAGGAGACATCCTACGTCCATGAGGACCGGGTGGAGACATCCTGCGACCCTGGGGTCCCGATGGAGACATCCTACGACCCGGAGGACCGTGCGAACCAGGTGACATTCGTCGTCTAGGCGACATACGCCGGCCGGGCGATGGTCCTCTTCCTTGGGGCTCGAACCTTCGGTCACCCTTGTCATAATCCTTGTAGCTTTCATTAACCATGCCTTGCTTCGGTATCTGACGGTTGTCATTGAACCCCATTTGGTTATAACCTGGTCCCGGTTTATCGAACTGCTGAGGTTTCACCGCCTGCACCTAACAAAACAATGCATAATCTAGAATGGTGATATTTGAGTTACTTTGTCTTAGATTGTAAACAACAGCAACACAACAAGTACTCTTTTTATTGGATTGAAGAAACAAATGAATAAGCAGTACATCCCCGATGGTAAGTGGTTACTGCCTCCCGTGGACATCTGTAAGTAACTTCATAGAGAACAGTGGTTCTATCTAAAGGCAGTCGCAAATGCGTTGCTACTCCCGAAGTCAATGAAGGTCGCCTGATATAAAAAAGACCCGGCAACCACACCCTTTCACTTAACTGTAACTGTTTAACGCTACAAATAAGTGTGGCGGTGGTTACCTCCTCAGTTTAACTACACCGTTTCTTTTTTTTTTTATCTAACTGAAGTAGCAAACGGGCATGCAGCCCATCTGATGGTAAGTGGTCACTGCCGCCATACAGAAATGGGTTCCATCTGAAGTCAATCACAGATGCGTTGCTACTCCCGAGGACTATGATGGTCACCTCATGTGAATGTGTGCCGGCAACCACACCCTTCTATCGCAACGCAAGAAATGCTTCAGGCTAGAAATAGGTGTGGCGGTGGTACATCCCCGGTCGAACTACACTGGTTCTACCACCTTCAACTTTTCTGGTAAAACTTTACACACCTTTTGAGAACTTTGTTACTCGTATGTCATACCTGTGGAGCCCAGGTTTGCGGCTGCATATGAGTTTGACCTTGGAACGGCCCTTGTGCCACAGGAGATGGGTGTTCAAACTGACTTGCCACTGGGAAATTGTCTTTCATTGGTGGAATCTGAAACAAAATTTATTTCTTATAAAAAACTTCTCTTAACAAAAACCATTTACATTATTGCTTTGCAATAAAATATTGCTAGTAATTTGATTTAATTGTGTTCATTTGTAATGTGTTTTAATCGAAATACGACGTTGTAACAATATACATACAAAATACTTTACACCTATTTCTATACTCGGGGAAATTCGATATGGAATGTTTAATAACAAAGCGTTGCCTAGCAACCATTGATGGGCAGGGGAATGCAACTTTTTGTTGTTTTATCAGCCGTCTTTTAACTATTATTAACTTTTACCAGTACTTATAATAGGTTGCAAATCCCTCCATGGAATTAAAGTTGTAACATCATTAGTTATACAATGACGATAATGGTAAATTACCTTTGTTTGACTGGTTTTAGCATATTATTTTACAGTTGGTCGTTATTAGTTAATCAACTCTTCTTAATTAAATTACTCCGCGAAAATTTAATGCACACTTTGGTTGAATATCAAATGCATTTATGTACAAATTCATGCAAGTTGGTAATAACCCTACAGAGGATTATGGTTTGTTTACATTTATTCTAGATTGAGTTTGTCCCGAGTATAGTGTGAAATAGTTCTTGCTTTTCTGTGGAAGGGTGCAGTTGCCATGCTCATTTTTATATGCGACTTCAGATAGAACCCCTATTCTATATGAAGTTGCTTACAGACGTCCATGGACGGCAGTGGCCATTTACCATCAGGGGGACTGCATGCTACTTCAAATAGGTAAGGAAAGCATATTTTTTAATCCTATTTTAAATTGACGACCCGCGTGGCGGAGCGGTTACCATACCGGTCTGATGCGCAATGGGTGCGGGTTCGATTCCCGGCCAGACAGGTATCTGAATGATGAGTTTAGATTCATGTTCTGGGTCTGGGTGTTTGTGTATTCGTCTTGTGTGTCCATGGTACCCACGACACAGGGAAAAATCCTATGGGGCTATGAGTGTAAAAAGCGTGTAGAAAACGTGTTGGTTTTAAATGTTCATGCATGTTATCTAAAAAAAAGAAAAAAAATCATAAAAATATTATTTAAACTTACAGGCCTATCAGGTATCGCGTTCTTCGGTGGATACCCGAAACCCTGCACACGTCCTGGGACGAACGGACCTCTTGGTCCCTGCTACGAAAAACAAAAAAAATGCCATTATTAATACAATTTTACAAAATTAAGAATGTATCATAAATTTTGATATGACAGTGATTGCGTTAAATAAAACCTAATGAGAATAAAAACTATAACACCCAATATACCCATTTTAAAACTAGATATCAAACTGCAGGAAGGTCCAGCACCTTAGACTACACATTATTTTGTACTTAAATAGAGTGAAAAACGGTATTTTTGAGGAGTTAAATTCCGTCTATATACCGCGAATACAGGAATCGTAAATGAGACGATTCGAAAAAGCGGCCTCGGCACAGGCCAGCAGTACTCAAAAAAGCAGACCCTTTCATTACATTATGTACTTGATTTTGCGATTATAGTATGAAATAATATTCACTTTAATTTCTACTTCGTATCACTACATAGTATAAAACAAAGTCGCTTCTCGCTGTCTGTCCCTATGTATGCTTAGATCTTTAAAACTACGCTACGGACCTTAATGCAGTATTTTTTAATAGAAAGAGTTATTGAAGACGAAGGTTTTCATGTATAATACATGTATTAATATAGTATAGAAACACTGTCAAATTTCGATTTTTTACTTTTAGGTGACATTAAGTTCGCCGAGGCAACTAGTATTCAATAATTCTATTTCTCGACAGTTGAATGCAATTGCACCCTTTTGCCTCCCGCTAACGGCACCCATATACACGCTTTTTTTAATTTTTTTTATTTTTTTATTCAAACTATTATTAATTTATATTCATTGAAATTTATTTTCTATTTTTTAGTTCGGTTTTCTATGAAAAGCGTGTTTTTTAGTTTTTTTTAACTATTATTTATTTTCTACTTTTTAGTTTGGATTATTTATTATAGCTTGTTTTTTTTAATTTTAAACTATTGCACGACTCATGATGCGAAGCATCAAAGAGTGCTTTACGATCGTTTTTTTTTTAAACTATTATTTGTTTTGTAGAATTAAAATTCTCCTTAGTATACAAAAATTTGACAATATTAGAGAAAACGGGTAAAGATAATTATTGGAAATAAAAATTAACATCGAGTCCTGCCTTATCGACTGTAAAGAAAAATTATAGAAAATTTTAATTAATTTTCTTACCTTATCGACAATGGATGAAAAATATATAAATTAACAAAAATCATATTTTGCAAATTAAAAAATGGAATAATTTTATCAAATTACTGTATTGTCATCGGTCCTCAATAAATCTACCAAGTTTGAACGAAATCTGGCCGTTTAAAGTGGGTCAAAATCGCGCCCAAAGAAGTCGGTTACAAACATATAAACAAACATACAGGTGAAGCTAATAAAAAGCTAATAATAATAAAAATGTCTCACCACTTGTACAAAGTTATTCTGAATCGGTTGTTGGGGCTGGAACGCGTTCTGCTGTACTGGTGTCGGCATGTTTGGGTCCCACTGCACATTTGGGACCCATGTGTTGACGCGGGCTGGTGGGACTTCGTGGCCCATGGGGCGATTCCCGAAGTTATTATGGCCCTGGTTAAATTCATGCCTTGGTTGGTAATTCCCTCTTGCGTCGTAATTGTTGTTTTGTTGACCCTAGAAAAAAAAAAACATGTAAATAATATGTTTACATATGGAAAAAGATATTTATGCCAACTTAAACGAAAATTTACATTTTTTTATTGGATTAAAGTAGCAAAACAGCAGGCAGTACAATGATGGTAAGTGGCCCAAGTACGCCCAAGGACATCTGTGCGCAACTTTATAGATAACATGAAGTCAATCACAAATGCGTTGCTACTACCGAGGACTAAGATGGTCGTCTCATGTAGAAGTAAACCGGCAATCACACCCTTGCATCGAAACGCAAAAACCGCTTTAGGCTAGAAATAAGTGTGGCGATGTTTTTTTTGTTCTTGAGCGGGAACCTTTAAAAAGTACCGGACGCCGTGGGAGCGACGCAGGGTTATTTGGGGCTGTTACCGCACTAAAACCCCCCCGGTGGCCGTCCTCGGCGCTACTTTGACAGAGGGAAATCATGGGTAGGGGATCATGCCTGGGGAGCGGCCGTAGTCCAACAATCGTTGTTCGGCACTTGTATATATGCGGGGTATAGAGAATACGTCGATAGCGTGTTTCAGAATACTAGTAGCGCCATCTCTTGATGAGTTGCGAGAGGTCGACACATTACAAAGAGGACTCGGGGAACTGTAAAGAAACGTAACCGAAATCCTCTGAGCGCGTTGCCTCATCGGGCTCCTCCCAGATGGGCGGCTGGGCCCACCGCTCCGTCTACAATTTACGTCGGTATACGACCACACATACCGCCGTACTTTCTGAGACCGCCTGGTTAGTGGTATCTCCCCGGTCGAAAAAACAAAAACAAAGTAAAAGATTTTTATTTAGAATCCATAACTTAATAGGTATATGTGTGTATGTGTATGTATGGATACGTATGTATATACGTCCATGTATATAATATGTACGTGTACGTGTGTATGTAGTTAAAATTATATATGCAGTTATTTCATGTATGTATTATCGCGATTAGTTAATTAGAAACAGGATAGTTTTAAGATAGTTGTAAGAATGCAAGAAAATGAGAGCTTTCTCCGCCTACAAACTACACTTGTAGTTTGGCGGACAATATGATTATGTATGTTTTGATCACTGTAAGGAAATTAAATAAATAAAAAAAATAAAAAAAACATTGGTTCACCTTTCAGATATAAAACAACTAAAATACCCAATCTCATTAATATGATATACGCGAAAAGTTGTGTAGATGTACATATGTGTTAATTACTCTTTCACAGAAAACTACCGTTCTGATTTCGCTGGAATTTGGCACATGCATAGTTTGTGACCTAAATTAACACATTGGATACTCATTATCGTTAGACGGGACCGAAGCGGTTAAGGCAGCGCAGGCAGGGTTATTGATAGTCACAGCAATAGAGACAATTTTTTTGATATACCCAGGGAATACTATAGGGTTACAGCCCATTATTGTCCCACTGCTGGGCACGGGTATTCTCTCAGAATGAGTTTTTAGGTCATAGTCCACCGCGCTGACCAAGTGCGAATTGGTGGACAAATAATACTATACTAAATTATTATTAATTAAAATCTCAATACTTGAAAATTATTAAATGAAAACGGGGAAAAATACTATACTAATAAAATATATAAAAATACAAAAGCAGTGATAGCCTAATGGTTGAAACTTGCCCTCTCAATCAGGAGGTCCGAGGTTCAAACCCAGGCACGCACCAATGATTTATGTGCGTATTAGAAATTAATCACTGCTTTTCGGTGACGGAAAACATCGTGAGGAAACTTACACACCCGAGAGTCCTTTAAAAAAAGTTCTCGGAGGTGTGTGAAGTCCACCAATTCGCACTTGGCTAGCGCGATGGACTATGGCCCAGCAGTGGGACAATGATAGGTTGACGATATAATATATAAAAATATACATTATATTTATAATGCTTGCAGGGAAAATCAGTTTTAATATTTGTTACAGTGATTTTGGAATTATTTTATTTTGGCACTTTACACTTTATCAATTACATAGTTATACTATACAATTTTGTATATAAATACACATTGTATTAAAATAGTTGAATGAGAAAAATATAATAAATAGTTATTTAACGAGCAAATGTATATGTAAAAACGAGAATAAAAACTTTTTAACAAAAAATATCTACCGACTTCCATGTCACAAAAAAGTAAAAAATAATTTAAATATATTTTGGTCTAGAACATACTCAGTACTTAGTACATAGTCCTGAAGTCGGTGCTCGACATATTTCGCTGGACGACGGTAACTACGTCCTATATGAGCACCGACTTCAGAACTATGTACTAAGTACTGAGTATGTTCTAGACCAAAATATATTTAAATTATTTTTTACTTTTTTGTGACATGGAAGTCGGTAGATATTTTTTGTTAAAAAGTTTTTATTTTACACTTTTTAGTGACTATATTTTTATGTTTGTATTTAAATAAAGCCTCAAAGTTTGCTTTGTGCATCTACATATTCACAAAAATTAAACATAAAACACTTTTACAATTCATACAAATAGGGCGCCCCCTCTGGAAGTACCCCTCCATCATCAGGGTTGAGGAGTTGAAGGTCAAATTTTTCATCTTATATTGTTGCTTAGTAATCTTATAACATATACGTTAGTACCAGGTGGCTAACTTCTATGGCTCAGGCTTGCAGTACCCTGCATCATCAGGGTTTAGGAGTTGAAGGTCAAAATTTTAATTTTGTGCCTCTGTTTGGTATTATTTTTACATACCCGTAAGCACCAAATTGCCAACTCCTATGGTTTAGAATTGAAGTACCCCTTCATCATCAGGGTCGAGGAGTTGAAGGTCAAAATTTTAATTTTGTGCCTCTGCTTAGTATTATTTTTACATAACCGTAAGCACCAAATTGCGAACTCCTATGGTTTAGGATTGAAGTACCCCTTCATCATCAGGGTTGAGGAGTTGAAGGTCAAATTTTTGATTTTATATTTTTGCTTAGTATTTTCTTTACATAACCGTAAGCACCAAATTGCCAACTTCTATGGTTTAGGATTGAAGTACCCCTCCATCATCAGGGTTGAGGAGTTGAAGGTCAAATTTTTCATCTTATGTTTTTGCTCAGTAATCTTATAACATATACGTAAGCACCAAATGGCTTATTCCTATGGTTTTGGCTTTAAGTACCCCTGCATCATCAGGGTTGAGGAGTTGAAGGTCAAATTTTTGTCCCATGAATTTGCTTAACAATTTCATTATATATTCGCAAACATCAAACGACTAACTTTTATAGTTCAGGCTAGCAGTACCCCTGCATCATCAGGATTGAAGAGTTGAAGGTCAAATTTTTCATAGTAAATACCTACATAGTAATTTTATTCTATATTTTACTCAATTGGACTTCTCCAGCTAAGGTTCGGCCGACTATCACTAATTTTATTATTTTGCTCCAAAAAGTTGAAGATCCTATGATTAGAACCTTATCAAACTCTTATCAGACTACCCCTGGAGTACATCCTTTCTAATAAAAAAAGAATCATCAAAATCGGTTGGCGGGATATTGAGTTATTCATACATTTATCGCGTACATTGAAAATGCAAATTTAAGACTTATGCGTTTTTCTTATGGATGCCCTAGTCAAAAAAATACTAAAAAAAAATGGGACCCTATGACACGCACTACCTTTCAAATAAAAAAAAAATCATCTAAATCGGTTCACCCAGTCCGGAGAAATGAGGTAACAAATATAAAAAAAAAAAAAAAAATAAAAAATAAAAATACAGACGAATTGATAACCTCCTCCTTTTTGGAAGTCGGTTAAAAAATATATTGCAAATAGACCTATTCACATGAAAATTTTCTGTAAACTGATTCATAGCGTGAAATAGGTCTAGAAACTTTATTGATGTTAAATATAGATTTTATTACAGTGTTGCTAACTTTATGGGCGTAATAAATTGCGGATTTCTACTTTTTTCATTTTCACATGTAAAATGTATCCGTTAAGGCCCCATTTATCTTTATTAATGATACAATTTTTATGTTAACAAATGTAATGTTTGGAACCTATAAAATAGCCAATGTCTTGACTTTGTAAGTCGTCCTATGCCGCGGCGTGACGTCGCCGCTTGGCGTAAGGTGTGCGGGCCTCAAGGATCCCCTCCTTACCCGGGCAATTCCCTTAGTGGAAACACTGTCCACCGGTGATGTGAGCTGGCGTCAGGCAGTGTTGCAGCCTTCGACCTTCTGCGACCGCGCTGTGCTGCTACGCAGATTTAATCCTCCAGATGGTCAGAGGACACCTGGCCCTCGACTTTACGAGGGAGCGGACGCCCCTCGGGGGGTCGAGCGTGAAGGGGCGCGAAACCTCGTAGATGGGCATGTGGCCCACTGTCAGCGCGTTCGTACATACGACGCGCCGACGGGCCACAAACCTGTCCAAGGTTTGTGGCCCAGCTAAGGTCCTAATCCTAAACCTTAAAGTCGCGCTCCAACACCTCGTTCCGAACGAAGCGACCCGCCCCGACGATCGCCCGGAGGATAGCCAATGTCCATACATTACGTGGGACGTCATACCCTCCGGGTCTCTCATATGCTAAGGCAATGTCAACATAAGGGCGGTGGGTAGGGAATTTCGGGCCTCGAGGGGTACCCTCTTTACCCGGGCAATTCTCAAGGAAGTAGAATACCTCCCGGATCTTTAACATTTATATATAATATTAAAATGTTAATAAAAACATTATAATTTTATATACAAGTGTAAAGGATATTTACCATCCCCACTGTTTAGTGGGTGGTGCGGTGTACTTCGGCGTCGCTTACGAGCCGACGGTCGTCCTCCTGGTGGTCGGAGGTCGCCAAGCCAGGGAGCTCCCGCGGGAGCGGCCGCCCCCCAGGTGGTCGATCGTGAAGAGGCGCGAACCCCTTTAGGTGTATATGTGGTCCAGCCTCCGCCCGCTCATACATTGAACGAGCTAGGCGGACCACAAACTCCTCGACCGTCTCGATCTTGAGGTCGCGCCGCAACACGTCGTTCCTGACGTAGCGACCAGCCCCTACGATTACTCGCAAGGCTAGGTTCTGCTGCACCTGGAGACGCTGGCGGTTCGACCTTGATACCAACGCGTACCATGCCGGCGCCGCGTAGGTAAGTCGTGAACGAATGTAGGTCTTGTAGACCATCAGCTTCGTTCTTAATGGTAGCCTAGAATGTAGTACCGGTCGGAGCATCGCTCGGGCCGTTCTGGCCTGGCGGAGGGATTCCTCCACCTGCGGGATCATGTGCAACGAGCGATCGATACTACATCCTAGGTACTTAACTGTTGTCTGCCAAGCTACATCCGTGTCACGGATCCGTAGCGGCGCGGGCATGATACGCTTGCGGCTGAAAAGTATTGCGACTGTCTTACCGACATTGACAGCCATGCGCCACTTATCCAGCCACACAGGTAACAGGTCGAGTAACCGCTGCATCCTCCTGGCAGCAATGTCAGCTCGACGGGCTGACGCGAAGTACGCACTGTCGTCTGCGAACAACGCGAGCGTAACGTCACGTTCCCAGTCCTCCAGGTGACCGTGAAGGGTGGGAATGTCGTTAGTGTAGAGCGCGTAGAGCCACGGCGAGAGGCAGCTTCCCTGCGGAACTCCTGCACGTATGGGTCTAGGGTCTGAGGCTATGCCCTCAACCGAAATGTAGAACTGCCGCTCACTTAAAGACGAAGCTATCAACCGTACCAGCGTCACCGGCGCGTGCAGCTCCATCATTTTGAATACGAGCCCCGCGTGCCACACACGATCGAACGCCTTCTCTATATCGAGAAAGACGCCGACCGTATGACGCCCGTAATTGAGCTCGTATGCTAGATGATGGAGTACTCGCGTCAGCTGTAGCGTCGTTGAGTGGCCAGCGCGGAAGCCGAACTGCTCCTCTCTTATATTAAGGAAGGGTTGCATTCGCTTCAACGCCAGCTTCTCAAACAGCTTTGCTGTGGTCGATAGCAGCGTTATGGGGCGGTAGTTGCCCGGGAGACGGCGGTCTTTCCCCGGTTTCGGGAGTACAATTACCTTCCCTAACTTCCAGATGGTCGGGAAGTGACCTGTGCGCAGGATCCCATTGAAGAGTCTAGTCACTGCGACCAAGGCCCTCCTCGGGAGCATGCTTAGCGCCGCGTTGGGGATTCCGTCGTGACCTGGAGCCTTGCGCCTGGGTAGACGCATGACTGCCTTCCTTACCTCCGTGGGAGAGATAAACTCTATCCCTTCGAGTGCCGGTGTCGGGCCACTAAGGAACTCCCCTACTCTGCGCTCCACGTGCTCGTGGTGGTCGGAGACAGACGGTGCTGCTGGATGAGGCGAGAATTGCTCCTCCATGTACTCGGCAAGGATCTCCGCGCGGTCCTTCGCTGAAGTTACCCTCCTCCCCTCGCCATCTAGGAGAGGGGAGGTTGGAAACTTGGATCGGGTCAGCTGTCTGCTCAGATGATGGAGCGACGTTTGCGACTCACCAGCCTGGTCGACTCTCGTCTCCCAGGTGGTCCCTCGCAACTCCGCCATCTCAGCAGACAACCGCTCCGCCAAAGCGTTAAACTCGCGCTTGACCCGGGGGCACCGTGTTCGCGCCCAGAGCTCGCGCAGCCTGCGTTTCTTAGCGAGCATGTCGCTAAGACGGACTGGGATCGGTGTATTATAGCGGCGCGCCTCCACAGGGTGCTGTGTGGTCGAAGCCGCCAAGGCTAATTTAATAGAGGTTTGAACTACCTCGGATGCGGCTTCGACCCCCTCTACGGAGGAGAGCGCGCCGCTGAACTTAATTGATGGTATTAAATTTGTGTACTTATCCCAGTCCGTCTTGCTGCGGAGCCTGGGGGGTTCGACACATGCCGCCCCGAGGCCAAGGACGGCTAAAATGGGGAGGTGCGGTGTGTCCAGTTCATACAGCACCTCCACATGGACTGGACACGGGAGATTCCTGTGGAGTACTATGTCTAGGACATCTGGTTGGTGTGACTCGGCCGAGGGGATATGGGTGGGTGCCTCGGGTCCCTGTACCTCATATCCCTTTGCCTCGGCGTCTTCGTACAACCTCCGTCCCGCTGGGTTGACGACTCTGGATCCCCACGCCAAGTGTTTGGCGTTGAGGTCGCCAGCCACTAAGGTCGGGGTATCACCATCCATGATGGTACTGATGTCCTGCGGGTCAAAGAGGGGACCTGGCGGGCGGTAAGCCGCATAGATCCGCAGGTCCCTTCCCGCCACTCTCACCACTGCCCCGATGGAGCGAGTATGCGCGAATGGCGGGTGGGACAACTCCTCATGTATAAGGTCGCTCCGTACCGCGACCGCGGTGCCTCTATAGGCCATGCCCGCAGGCGATACTTCATCGCGCCTATATACATGATAGTTAGGCAGTCTAAAATCGAGGTCTGCGCGCAGCTTAGTCTCGCCCAGGAGCACTACATGAATGTCTTGCTCCCGTACGAGACCACGCAGCGCATGCAGATGGGATTTAACCCCTCCCGGGTTCCAGTACAGCACCCGAAGGGACGCCGCACTGCATCCCGAGGAGGTCGGTAATGATTCGCCGTACGGCCGCAATAAGGTCCGGGTGCTGGGCAACGACCTCGCTGATTGCCTGGGCGGCGGTGACGAGCACCTCAGCGGGCGTGTCCAGCCCGAGGGCCCGAAAGGGCCGCACGACGGGATGGGTGTGAGGGAACTGCGGGGACGGGGGGTCGGGGGCTCCTGAGGATCCTCGATTGTCGACCGCCTCTGCGGTTCCCGGCTTGTGCCCGCCTCGGCGACAGGCTGAGCTGTGGAAGGGGCACGGGTGGGGTGTTTGGCGATTTTGCGCTTCGGACGCGCCGGCGCAGCCGCAGGTGTTGCCCGCGTCCGCGCCGGCATTTCCGCCGCGGTGGGGGTCACGACCACTGCCGGATGCGTCTCTGGAGCGGATGGTGTTTGCTCCTCCTGTTGCGGGGTCGACTCGGCGAGGGGCACCCGCCGAGCCGCCTTCCTTCGCTGCCTTTTCAGGACACGTCGTCTACGCTGCTTTTCACGGCGCGCATCCGCCGCGTCCCGAGCCGGAGCCATGAGAGAGGCACCGGCAGTGGTCGCGTACTCCTCCACTGCCACGCCAATGTCCTATAAATGTCTATGACATATCTGTAACCTTGGTATTACCGGATGGTAGAACCAGTGTAGTTCGACCGGGGAGGTACCACCGCCACACTTATTTCTAGCGGGATGCATCTCTTGCGTTTCGATGAAAGGTTGTGGTTGCCGGAACACTTTTATGTGAGGCGACCATCTCAGTCCTCGGAAGTAGCGACGCATCTTTGATTGACCTCAGATAGAACCCATGTTCTGTATGAAGTTGCTTACAGATGTCCATGAGCGGCAGTGACCACTTACCATCAGGTGGACTGCATGCTAGTTTGCTACTTTAGTTAAAAAAAACGCATCTGTGATTAACTTCATGTTATAAAGTTGTACAAAGATGTCCTTGGGCGACTACTTACCATCATTGTACGTGCTGTTTTGTTACTTTAATCTATTAAAAAAATGTATAATTTAGTTTAAGTTGGCGTGAATATCTTTTTCATTAAATATGTAATATGAACCAGTGTAGTTCGACCGAGGAAGTACCACCGCCACACCTACTTCTAGCGTGAAGCATTTCTATGACGCGACTATCTTAGTCCTCAGGAGTAGTTTATATCCTAGATTAACACATCGCTACTTTAAAACAATAGGGCCACAAATCAAAAATATTCAAAATCCTTTTTATTGTTAAAATTCAAATTTTGTCGGTTATGTTTCCATAATTTAAAAATATTCCCATAAATTTTACACTTTAAGCAATAAAAACACTACTGACGTCTTTTTTGTACTTTCGAATTTACGCTGCAACATCTGTGCAAAGCCGCATATTTATATACAAAAAAGACTTATCTGCTCATAACTTTTTTTTAGAAAAAAATAACCATATCCAAATTAACCATTAAAAGAAGAATAAAAATACCTTTCTAACAGTGTATAACACATATTTATCTGTTTTAAAATTACAGAGCAATTATACAAGAACTGATTTTCAAAACTTTAAATGGCTCTCCTGTAAAATTAGGTCTATTCGAGTTGCGGCCCTTTTGTTTTGAAGTAGCGACATAATGGATATGCCATTACCGTGGTAGATTTGACCGAAGGGAGTGATGCAGCGGAAATATCGTAGTTATTATGTGCGAATCATCTAATTAACTAGACGAGAGAATTGTACCAAAACAACTATGCAATGTTATTTTAGCTTTGTTACACTGACATGTTTAGTAGGTGATCTTAATGACCAATTAAATGTAATATTTCAATATAACATATTGTATGTACGTACGCGTTCACATAACTGTCATCAGTGATACAAAGCTCGGACTATGAACTTTCAAGGTTTGTTTATTTTTGTGCCATTACACATGTTTGAGAATGTCGCAGAGCCCTTACTATGAAATTTATAATAGGCATACGGTGAAAATATTTAAAAAGAACACGCTTTCTACATTTATAGCCCCACACTAGGATTCTCTCCTATGTCGTGAGTACCATGGACACACACAAGACGAATACACAAACACCCAGACCCAGAACATAAATCTAAACTGATCATTCAGATTCATTCATTCTGGCCGGGAATCGATACCGGGACCTTTGCGTTGACTGACGCAAGATGCCTTAAGATTTTTCGGTTAGCAAAGATAGTAAAGTATAAATAGCAAGTAGGTGTTGTGGCGCGGGGCCCCTCTAGTCGCGGGGCCCGTAGCATTTGCTACTCTTGCTATGTGACTAATCCGGCACTGGTGCCTCCGCCCACGGCCTTGCGGTGCAAACGGCCTCGCGCCTCATAGACACAGGGCTTCGCGTCTCAGGGACGCAGACAAAAATTTTAATTCTCAAGATTTGGCGATAATTTTTTTGTCGACAAACTGCTGTTCAACTTAAATTTCGCTACTTTTTTTGCAAAAGTCCAGTCCTACTCGAAAAGCAGGACTGAGTGTGTCCCGCGCGGGGCATTTAACTTTGATATTTTTAAATCAAAGTCACGTTAATAATATCTATACTATTACGGTGTCAAAGTTAAATGCCGTCTGGCAACGCTGATAAGTAATCACTGCCGCCTGTGGACATCTCAAACCAACTCCGCACAGAACAGGCGATATACATGTCAAGTCTGAGAGCCGTAAATAAGGCGCTTTGACACACGTCAACGCGCTTTATTTACGGTCTCGGCATTCGCGTTGTCATTATTTGCGGTTGAAAAATTGTGACCTTATATTTGTAAACATATTTCGCGACTTTTGTCAGGGGGTCAGCTTTCTTTGAGTGCTACTGGTCATTCACAGTATGTATTTGCAGCATATGGGCTGAATATATTTTACTGTAAGGGCTCAGTAAAATCAATCAGAGATGAATTGCTACTGAGGCTAAGTTTGCCTTAGGTCAATAGGCATGCATGCAAAGTCCCTGTAGTTCCGGGACCAAAATAAGACTACGGTACCCTCTGCCTGTCGTAAGAGGCGACTAAAAGAGGCTTCCGAGTTTGCGGGCGGTTAGAGTGGGAGCCCCAAACTTCCGGCCAAGCGACCCCGGGAAGGACAGCGGCATGTGTGTTCGCATGCCACCGTAAACACCAGGTGCGGTGAGCGTTTCACGCCCTCCAAGCAAGAGCCCGTATGTGGCATGACGCGCGGAGGATTCCGGTTGTGTTCCGTTGGAGATGCCAGAGTCCTTCACGCAGTGCTGAGGACGGCCGCCGGGGGGATTTTAGTGCGCTAAGAATCCCACATAACCCGCGTCGCTCTCACGGCGTCGGGTACCTTTATGTTTCTCCCAAGTAAACAAAAAAAGGCCTGCATGCAAAAGTGGAAAAGCATGAACTGCTCCAATATAAGCTGTTTTATTTCCCTAATCAAAATGTGCCACCACACAAAATTGTAAAATATGCCAATGCCACCATATTTCTACCACTGTACAAAATCGTACTGATGATTGTGGTTTGCTAAATAGTCTGTATCTTAACAAGCTGTAGCTTTTTGAGTTTCATATACAAAAGGTTAAAACTAGACCCAATATTCCAATGATTAAGACTGCTGTCTGTCTGTCTGTCACCAGGCTGTATCAGTAGACAGTTGAAACTTACATATATCTATTTACATAATATTAAATCAACTGACCAATGTCATTGAGCCATTAATGCACAAACAACCAATTTTGTGCAAGTTTTGTAAGGGCAACACAATCATACAATTTTCTTGTGTCTGAAAATACCATAGTTTTGGATACGGCTTTGTAGAAGGCAGTGTTATTTTTACAAAAAAAAAATAACATTGTATATTTTCTAATTTGAAAAATATGATTTTAATGTGACTTATCAACAAATTATTTTTTACAGACACAGTATTTTCAGATAGAAAGAAATCTGCATTGGTGTAATGCCTCTGAAAATGTCTACAAAAAATGGTTCTTGCTCATTAATGGGTTACCAAAAAAACACAAATTTGTTAAAAGGAATTTTCGAATGCATCTTACAATACTATAACCAATTGGAACTCACCGGTTTTCCAATAGGCACGATTCGTACCACATGCCCTAATAAATGGTAGCCGTTCAGATATTTCATCAATTGACTGCCATCTGCATCATCTGTGACTCCGATACGCACTTTCTTGCACCCATCGTCATCCAACACCAAATTGTCCAAAATGAAGTCGGTAATGCTGCACTCTTGCTTTATTATCCTCTTCAGATCCTGGTATGTGGTCTGTAATCCACAAAAACAATTATTATATCCAAATTTACTTTTTATAAGATCGAAATAGCAAAAGAGCATGCAGTCCACCTGATGGTAAGCGGTCACTGCCGCCGATAGAAATAAAATAGAACATGGATTCTGTGTGAAGTCAATCACAGATGAGTTGCTGCTTGCAAGGACTATGTTGGTCGCCTCATATAAAAGTGTGCCAGCAACCAAATTTGTCGGATTAAAGTTAGTAGTAGCGAACATGAGCATGCTCATGGACCTATGAGCAATTTTATATAAACCAGGGGATCTATCTGAAGTCAATCACACATGCGTTACTACTCCCAAGGACTGAAATGATTGCCCATGAAAGAGAGCTGGCAACCAAACCCTTCCACAAGAAATGCAAGCACTGTTTTATGCTAGATATCAGCGTGATTGTGGTACCAACCCATTGAACAAGTCCCTTATATCTGGTGATTACCAGATATAAGAGACTTGTTCAATGGGTTGGTATCATGCAAGTGTGATCTTTAAATTTAATGAATTATTTTATAACAAGTCCAGTTTTTAAAGTCTCTGGCTGAATAATCTACTTAGATTCTGACAACACATCAATAGAAAATTCTTCTTTCTTATAAAAATGAATATTTATCTGTATGTCCTCTATAGAATCGTGAACATTTGATCATGTGATGATCTTTAGCTAAGTTGATATTCATGAGGTCGCCAAGGTTTCTGGTGTATTTTTTTTGTGATGGCGGAGTAACGCACGCAGGGTACAGCTTATTAAAAAAATGGCTATTGCTAAAATATGATAATCCTTCCCACATATTAGTATTAAATAAAAATGTCGTGATGGGAAGAATGTTGTTAGCAAACCAGTAGTCCATGATTATGTCAGTTCCCGCCAATGGGTCTCTAAAGTCAACGCAAGATAAGATTGGAGCCCTATCGAGGTCAGTCAGAAACGTTACAGCCCTGAGGATAAACTCTAACTCTTGGTGAGTTTGAACAACTCACCACCACATTCCAAAAGTTTCAAACCAAAACATATCAGAGCATAGAATAGTTACTAGGCAGTAAATTTAATGGCGATATTGCTTACAAAGTCGAACCATGAAGGTTCCTACGATACATACAATTAAGCGCATTAAACGCTCAAAAATCAATAAACACTCCAAACAAATGATCAGCACTTACGTTGGTTGGCAATCCATGTATTGTTAACATCATCTTGATAAATGCTTGTTTTTAACTTTCCTATCAATAAATATAATTAAATATCACTATTATTAACTTTACACGCACTTAATATGGACATTTAAACTTAAAATTAGCAACAGATGACTACGACTCGTCGCGTTTTTTTTAGGATGCTTCCCATTTTTTTTTAGGTTACGATTACCAGGCAAATGTTTGTTCAGTGGAGTACATACAGCCTTATCTGAAAATAGGAAAATAATATGTATTCATCGAATATTCAATTTATACAATCATTGGTATTTTATTAATTTGTGATAATAATGACTTGAATATTAGCAATATACCATTGTAGAATAAGAACACCATAAAATGTTACTTAAAAGCAAAAAATGGAGTAACAATATAGGTAGGTAATCTGTGGGTTTGACGCTTGGACAGATTGTGTCAATAACTGTCATATTATCGCTTGTAGTTTTTTTATGCATCATACGTATTTGAATGTATTTTATATATTCTTTGCGCTCAAACAACACAATTTATCAAATATAGAATCATAATGTTATTGGTGATACATAACTTACCTTCAAATGTAAGTAACTAATGTTTTTATTTGATGCAAGGACATCACTGCATTGTAGAGGCAAATTGGCAGTCATTACCGGTTCATTTTACTGTTTCTAACATCATTTGGTACATTATTTATGTGATACAGTATTTATATGATTTTGAGACTAATATTATCGCAGAAATTATGCATTTAAATATGTAAAATCTACTCAAAATTCCCCTTCTTGCCGATATTATGACTAAGTTGCATGGAACATGGTCATGTCACACAGTTTAGCCCGTGACCACTATGCATGCAACTGGGTCGAAATACCGGCAAAAAGAATTCAAAAGCCGTATATCGGTACATATTAAAATACTGGTTTAATAAAAAGTCCTTAACTTAATAGATTAAATAGCTACATTGTGGTAGAAAATTGTTAACTTTGAACCTAGAGATCGGATCGTCAACTACCTTAATAAGACTGCTATTTATGTGTATCAATATTTTTGTAAGTAACAAACAAACCTGGTTAAAACTGAGGTCGTAGAATCCTCTGCGTTTGACTGTGTAAGCATCATTATCCCACATATTTATAAGTAGGGATGTTATGGAGCTCCATGTCCGTAATTAAAACTGTTGGATATCCAATATAAAGACCAAAAGTTTCGGATAATTTCAGATAAGGGCCGAGTTTAAATGAAACATGTCATGTAGAACAATATGCATTCCTAATTTCATTCTTATATTAATATTCTCTCATTAGTATTAAATGGCTAATTAAGTATAATTAAGATGGAGAGACGACTTGCACCTCACCTTGGGTCCATACTGGACCAGAGCAGTGGACGAAAGGGTCCACTGGAGGGAGCTGGAAGAGGCCTATGCCAAGAGGCACCGAATTAAGAGACATTATATAGTTATAAATGTAACAAAATGTCATGTATATTTGTACTCAGAATAAAAGGCTTAATAAATGAAGAATAATAATTGTGTCATTGAATTTTTATATTTCAAGTAGGTAATACTCAAAAAATTTATATCAAATTACGACCCATGAGTAATGATATTTTTATTATGTATTTGTATACTTTTGTAATTCTTTAAAAATATAATATCCATAATCAAAATTATCTGAAACTTAAGGATAATCCAAAATAATTTCATATCCATAACATCCTTGCTAATAAGAACAGTGCCTATTGGTATCGACTGAAGTGTATTAAGGGAGACACACTTATGCAAGGTGTTCCAAATTTTCTACCTCTACATAAAATTAAATTGTAAAATTGTTCTTTTGAATTGTTTTTCCTTTAGTAGTTATTACTCGTTATTTTTTTCCTGAAAGTTATTAAAAAATAACCACATCTATCTATCAACTCAAAAATACAATATATTTCAGACAAGGTATTCAGACATAAAAGCGTTGATCAAAGACAAGTGTGGTCTTACCGAGTTGATTGTAGACAACTTGGTGGCCGAGGGTAAGAGTAAGAAGGTGACAGTGGGCTTGGCTGACGAGGGAGACGCCGCTCTGCTGGTCAGGAACATCAACGGCATGTACGTTGGCAGCCAGCAGCTATACGTCGAGGATGCGCGCCAGAAAAAGGTTGGTTCTTAGGGCGCATTCCAGAATACGCTCACAAAGTTAAAAACTTATGTCCCGTAGTGACCTCTTACGACATTCAAGGGACGATTGGGTGTAGACCTCTTTAAAACCAAAACCACGTGACATGCTACATTTATAGATAAAGTCAAATCATCAATTTAGTTTTCACTATCGTCTATGTCTTCACTATCAAGGTTAGATAAATTTTCGTAAACACCGCTTACAAATTGTGATCCCCATTTTTTTCACCCCACCGTAGACCCCTGTCTCCGTTGGACCTCTGGGGGACCACCTGGAACACATTGGGAACTAAGGCTTCAAAATAACTGAAGCAATTTCAGTATGAACGTATAAACAGACAAATTCTCTGAAAAAAGGGTGGAAACTTCTCTTATACTTAATGCATGAAACATATCAACCACACATAGGTATATTGAATAGACACATGAAACTTTTGGTATAATAATAGTAGGGATTATTGGTATTGAAAATTGAAATTTTCCAAAATAGTTAATAATCTATTTAATTTCAGCCTGCAAATCAACCATATCAAGCACCACCGCCGCCCATGCCCAATAATCAGTATGGCCAGGGACAATATAACCAATATCCTCAAGCATCATACGAAAATCAGCAATATTATATGCAACAAATGGGGAATCCTCCGTTCAGTATGCCACCACAACCACCACCACCAAACTTTGGTGTACCCTATTACATGGCCTCTCAGGTGAGTTTTGCTTATATTGTTACTTAAACTGTAGTAGCAAACAAGCATGCTGTTCACCAGATGGTAATTGGTTACTGCCGCTCATGGACTTTTGTATCCGACTATACATTGAACTGAGTTTCTATCTGAAGGCAATCACAAAGGTGTTGTAACTCTAGAAGACTAGAGCCTCATATCAAAATGGGCCAGCAATTGTAAGCTTCCACCCAAACACAAGAACTGTTTCATGCTAAAAGTAGTTGTGACAGCATTTACCTGGAAACATACTTAGTATGTCGTATGCATGCCCATGTGCTCATGCTCAGAACTTGAAGACAACTGGCATAGAGTAAGTATAATTTTTCTGTATTCAGTGTATGTATGCTGCAGAAAAATAATATACACTGTACTTATAGATCTAGAGATAATATGATATACAGCCTTTTCTGGCATAGATACTGATTCAAATCCAACACAACTGGATTTGTAAAAGTAAGTCATCAGCTCCTTGACAGGTATGAGAGACTCATAATAACTTCTAAATATAAAGCGTTAGCCAACTCGCAAGTGTGTAGGAGAAATTACATACTGAACTGTGGGAAGTTTAGGACATTTGAGACTTTCTTGTGATTTAAAAGATTTGACGATCAGGTTGTTACAAGTCTGTTCGTTTTGGCAAAACGAATATTTGCCAAAACATGCTTTACACTCCTACCTGAGAGAAACGGCGCTCGTTTACGCTCGTCCTCATGATGGGGCGATCTCGTATGGGCTGGGATCCCCTGGCCACAAGGAGGACGTCAACCCCTCTTTGGTCCTGCCATCCTCTGGGGTGTTCTTTAACCCCAAGCCACCCCAAACAGCGGAACATGTCACCGAAGGCTCTAGACATCTTGCGATTTTTCCGAGTAAAGAAAAACCTCAAAGCCCATTCACCCCGAGGTTAACTCGAAGTCGTCTCACAAGCCATAGAGCCATATAACCTAAAAGTTAATATTCCAGCTCTCCAGGTACGCACCACGTGATTTTTCTAGAATGATGTGCGTATTAGACATTAATAATCTGCTATACGACAAAAGGATCATTGTGAAGAAATCTACATACCTGAAAATTCTCGTAAAAAAGTACTCATAAGTACTTTTCTCTCTTATAAAAAAGTATTCAAATGTGAGTGAAGTCTACCAATTCACACTTGGCTTTTGCGGTCGACCCTGGATGTAAAACTCCTCTCATTATGTGAGGAGATCGTACCCAGCGGTGGAACAATAATGTGTCGGCGGCACATTTTTCCATACTTAACTTTCCTCTATCGAGGTTGGTATAGACGATTAAGCACACAGACAAAATCAAGAAAACTCAGACCCAGTACAGAAATGTAAAACAAAAATTATATATCTGATTGGGAGTGAAACCAAAAGTCTGCGTGTCAAGTCAGTGTAGAAACTAGTGCCATACATGCAGTTCTTGTTTTGATGGAAGGGTATGGTTGCTAGCTCGCATTCTTAAGAGGCGACCATCTTTCTCGGAAATAGCAACGCATCTGTGATTGACTTCAGATAGAACCCCTGTTCAATATGAAGTTTCTTACATGTGTCAATGGGCGGCAATAGCCACTTCCCATCAGGTGAACTGCATTCTCCTTTGCTACTGTAATCAGATAAAAAGAACGGAAAGAACAACGCAAAAAGACTACCTTCGCGACTAGAAATGTCACACGAACTACCTAGATGTTCCGATATGATTGTCATTACTTGGTCTGTTTTTTTATGACAATTATATATCAGGACTTACTGCTATGTCCATGGTTTTCCATGGCTCATACAATCACACTAGATTGTATGTAGTCTAGGCACCAGGATTATGGAAGACCTTGAAGTAATACTCTTGGATATTGATTAATACGCTAGTCATTCCAATATGTAGTTTTCACAAGTGGTTCCTTTCGTCGTTAGACTCCGAAAGTACTATCATTACACGTATCTCTACCTTATAACGAAGGATTAATCACTTTGTGTTTCGGTTTTGACGTGGGTTATGTGGGAGTGAGTCATTTTACGGGGCGTCCTTATTTAGTCCTCACGGGTAGCAATGCATCTGTGGCAGGACTCTGATGGGATTTTTCTCTTGTCAGGAATTTAGATGTCCATGGTCGCCAATAGCTTCTTACATCAGGTGGACTGCATAACCGTTATATTAACGTCAAGTCTTTTAATTAATATAGAGATTGCTGTTTTGTATATTATAAAAAAAAGACCTGACGTTTATAACCAAATCTCAAAGTGTTTTCAGTGGCCGGTACTACTAGCCGTCTACGGCTACGTACTCACGGAGCGGTTTTCACCCGCGGCCGCCGCGTTTGCGAGCCCGCAGCTTCTGTAGGATGCAGATATAAGTGTAAAAAATTAAAGCAATACTCACGACGCGTTTTTCGCCCGCGATGCGCGCGGTTGATTGCGGCTCCCGCTGCACCGGCGGGCAACCTGTAGAACCGCGCGGGCCGCGGTCAGCCGCAGCCGCGGCGGTTTGCGCCCGCGCGCTCTGCGGTCAGTTGGCGGGCGAGTGCAGTAGTCAGGACCTCAACTGATGGTAAACCGCCCGTCTTGCGGTTTTCGCCCGCCACGTTGGCGGTAGATAATCGCAACCGCGACGGCAGCGGAACCGCAAAAATAGACGGTTTTGTGAGTTTCGCACAAAAGCTGCGGGCCCGCAATCGCGGCGGCCGCGGGTGAAAACCGCTCCGTGAGTACGTAACCTACGTCTTACAGTAAATATTTAAATTTTACTTTTTGGTAATCAATAATTTGGTTACAGCTCAAGGAATATTTTAAACTAGTGGTTACGTTTTAGGTAAATCAAAAGGACTTGAATAAGTTCTCAATTTTTTGTATCATATTTTTTCTACATAAATTATTGACTTTGTCCACAGAATCCTAATGTAGGCAACGAACAGCAGGGTATGGTACAATATCCGGTACATCTGGGATCTACTAGTAATGATCCCTACCAAAGACGGGGCAATGGGACTGACCGGGAATACGGAGGAGGGAATCGGGAGCAATCCCGACCCCAAACCCAGTCTCTTGACCGTGATACGCGTAGGGATCGTTCGCCTAGGGAACGAACGTCGAGGTGGGACGATTCCGATCGTAACAGATCGGATGATCGAAGGGGTGATAGGTCATCCCAACGTAATTATGACCGGTATGATACCGATCAATCATACAAAAATAATCGTTCCCAAGACTCGTTCCAAGGCAGATCTAACCAAAGCTTTGGATCACAGCAAAGTAATAGGTACGATAAAGCTTCGGATCGATCTGTGCCGGTCTGGGATAACAAACGTTACGACGCTCCGGGGCTCGGTCAAACAAGCGAATCGTGTTGTCCGAGTGACGCCAGAAAAGCTGATATGCCTCAGAGGTATGGCAAAGACCAATACACACAATCCCGTCAACCTGGTAACGCTCGCCAGGACAATGTGTCAAGGAACAAACGTGCATTTGATATGCCAGATAATAGATTTGGCCCGCAGAGCAAAAAATTTGGCACCGATCAGCAATATAACGCTAAGAAATACCCGGAGTCTTCCGGAGGTCAATATTCAAAATATAAACTGAACAACGTACAAAATAAAAACAAATTCGATCCGCAAAACAGGCCTCAAAGACAGCCAAATAAACCTCAACAAAACAGACCTCAAATGCAGCAAAACAAGCCGTTCATGCAGCCGAACAAGCCCAATTTCAATCCCAAGTTGACTTTTCCACAGAATAGACCCGAGAATCCAAAAAATAGGGCGAATGCGAAGGGTGCAGCCAAGCCTCCTCCGACACCCGAAAGACACGAGGCCTGGCGCGTTCAAGCATCTTCTGTTATTGCGAATGAGATCCTTAGTAAAGCTGGCAGACCGAATGCAAAACGGGATCCGTTGGTTATTCAATTGAAAGCCTGTGTGCGTGCACGAATGGATGTCATATTAGGCGAAGACATGACGGTGGGTTTGAACGATATGCTGCTAAAGTATCGCGAGAAACATGACGCGAATGACGATCAAGTCTTCTTCAAGGGGGTGATGGCTAAAGTTGATAAAGCCCAGCAAGAAGTGTACAAGGAAGAGCAAAAAGGTAATGATTTTGACATTTGGTAAGTATTATTCATAGGATTTATTTACATAGTATTCCACAGAATTTCAACCAAAATGAGGAACTCTTCTACAAAGTTGGTTTCAGGGGATTCGTAAAGGGCTATTAAATTTGTATTTTCCTGAGATATATAGCTCAGCAATTTGATAATTTCTTTCTGCAATGTCTCGTATGTTATCGAGTTCGATATCTTGAACTTGAATTCGAATTCGGTGTAGTTAAACTATAACTGCGTACGTGACGCAATGTATGACAACATGATGTCATTACAATTGCAGCTAGAAATTACCAGATATCTAGCCCCTTTACGACTTTCTTTCATGACTCTAATAAAATAAATAGGTATTATTATTTACGTTTCACCGCATCCTTGTAAAGCACGTTGCAAGGCACGGCCGAAAACGTAAACGTGCTAATTATTGATGTCTGATGGTCTCAGCTATAACAGGGTTATATATTACATATCCTATAAATTTATGGGAACATCATTAATTAATGTGGGTTCTAAGCGCCACGGACGCAGGCTGAATTTATCCCTCTGAGCACAGGATGAATTTGTCACCCTGGGCAGAGGATGAATTTGTCACCCTGGGCACAGGATGAACTTGTCGTCCTGGGCATAAGATGAATACGTCACTCTAGCGATATACCGCCGAATTATATTCCTCGTAGGAATATTAATAAGTCAATGCAAAAAAATGTATTACTGACATTGACTTGTAGTTTAAGCATGGATAAGGGGAACAGAGGCTTAGAGTTTATGGTCAACAAATTTTGGAGGCCATTTGTTCTGGACCTCTCTTAAACTCAACCCATCGGGGTTGACAAACAAGTCGAAGTGTAGTCAATTTCTATTTTTTGCCGACTGGCGCTGATACACTACCCCGTATCAATATTATAAATATGCTTCTTTCAGCAAATTAAGTATCACGCTATACATGATACTTAAGAAGTTCTCCCGCCTCGCATAAAATGTCGTCCGGGGCTAACAACTTCTTAATTTGACAATGTTTGATTACACTCTCATTAGTGACCTGAGTGAAATATTTCTGGTCACTTCCTATTGTTTTACCATCGGGGATAGTAAATGTTGGTCAAATTTATGATTACCTTACAGCATCATTAAATAAAACTTATGAGAGATGAAATGCAATCGTTATTATTTTAAGCTTATAATCTTTTAAAGATTGATCTCGCACATATTTATATCTTAACTCAGCAATGTCAAACGATGCTGCAGTTTACCTTGCAAGGTACACCTATTTCTAGCGTGTTGCAGTGTTTGCGTTTCGATGGAAGGGTGTGCTTCGGGTCATGTTTATAAGAGGCGACCTCTTTAGTTCTCAGAAGTAGCAAAAAATCGTTATTGACTTCAGATAGAACTTTTGTTCTGCATGAAGTTGCTGAACATCTTTGTTCATGTGTGGCATTAAGCATTTCAGTGAACTGCAGGTTGCTACTTCAATATTATAAGAAACAATTCGAACTCAAACTTCGGTAGCAAGGTACGAGGTTCCTATAATAACGTCCGAAAGGATGTAAGACTTATTTGGTTATTACCCATGTAGTCAGTGACTCTGTACTATCAAGTGGACTCCGTGCTCGTTAGCTTCTTTAAGCAACACGTACGGGACCCACAATATGACGGAAACATGAAACATCTTTACGTAATATGCCAAATATTATTTTTAGGTAGCTTATAAATGCGTACAAGTGTGTGTATAAATACAACTCATGAGTTGTTATGTATAATAAAAAATAAGATAATATAAAACTTATATTACAATTAGAGAAAGGAGTTGAATTTCAAATGTTTCAATTGGAATATATTAATTGCAGAAGGTGACGTCAACAATGATGTAGAAAAACCGAAACCGAAGAGTGAAATGAAACCTAAGGTAGAAAATGTTAAACCAGCTCAAGGGGGCCCCAGTATGGCGGAAATACCTGAGTTACCGGAATTTTCTTCAAACAACCAGAGATTGCCGAAATATCCAAAATCAAGTAAGATTACAGTCAATTCAAGGTGGTAGAACTAGTGTAGTCCGACCGGGGAAGTACCACCGCCACACCGTTTTCTAGCGTGATTTTTTGCATTTCGATAGAAGGGTGTGGTTGCCGGCACACTTTCACATGAGGCGACCATCATAGTCCTCGGGAGTAGCAACGCATCTGTGATTGACTTCAGATGGAATCCATGTTCTGTATGTAGTTGATTGTATTGTACATGGGCGGCAGTGACCAATTACCATCAGTTGGATTGCATGCTCGTTTGCTACTTCAGTCAGATAAAAAAAAAATCAATTGATAATAATGAAAAAAATGCATGTGTCACTCTTGAGTTAACTCCTTAAGAACGATTACCGTGATATTAAAAATATGTTTTATATGGAAGTTATGTATTTCCATTTTAAAATGTGTTACTTATATTACATACAAATACCTAAATTACAAGGTCTCTTGACTGATCGCAACTGCGGTAGCCACCTATTAGTCGCAACTCGCAACCAACCATAAGCAGGGATTACCACAGCCCTATTTTGACCCCGGAATTACAATGACAAACTAATGTCTCATTTAGGCCTTCCATGGAGGGAATGTTTTTTCCTACTCAAGATAAGAAAAATTTACATAACACAGTACATAATTCATTTTGTCTTTCTGAAAGTGAGACACACTTTGTAGTCCGATATTACATACAATATTTTTTGTTACAGGTAAAAAGTTGGCAAATCGTAAGTAAATTTGGAGTTATTCTTGTATGAAATCCTTAATTCCTTTAGTTTGAGTTGCATCATTTTGTGCATAACCGGTTTTACTTTGACATATTATTATTATTATTGTGGTAGTGCTATTGCTTAAGTTACATTATACATTAGTATAGATTATAATGTAAGTTAAAATAATATCATTAGTTTTTTTAGAAAAATCACTAAAATATAGTGGATACTAGCTGTACCCGCGGCTTCGCCCGCGTAAAAATGAGTGTATCGCAAAGTTTGTCCCGCAAAAATCTCGACCCCGTTGAAATTATATGATAAAAAGTAGTCTATAATTATGTTATTCCACAACCTTTTCTATAGTGCAAGTCCTATCCAAATGAGTTTAGCCGCTCAGGCGATTACCCGGACATACAAAGAGTAAAGAAACGAATTTAAAGTAGGTATGTATTTGTGGTTAGGATCATAATTGTTATGTTAAAATATTTTAAAAATTAGACAAATTAGAATTTTAAAATTAGACGATTGTGAACCGCCTTTCTTTGAATTAATTAACAATCTTAGTGGTCACACAATACCAAGAAGCACCTTGTAAACCAAATCCTGCTCCACATTTAAACCAAAACGCATCGATTACAAAGATTGATTTTAACTTTTCCGCAGTATGTTTAAAAATTTTCAGGGTTATGCTGCAGGGTGAAGTGCAATGTTTGTACTGGTCTAGTACAAAAAAACGCTATTCTTACAAACTTATTTAACATTCGTGTCCTACTCAACACTGGACACTATCAAGTGGTCAGATTACTCTAATAATGCACACGCATCGGCGGCCGGCATGTATTAGCATGCGCGAGCGAGACGGTTACCTACCCCTGCCGAGAGACACATCTTTATTATTTTAAATCTCTAATATCTTTAAAAGTATTTATTTGATGCATATAGTGTAAAAGCTAACGAATGCATTTATTTATATAAGGATTAATACCGATACAGAAGAAAACACACTCGAAATTATTAACGTAATATTTTTAGTTGAAATATGGAACATAAAAAAAATATTGTGACTTAACCATAAGTTATAGAGATATACTATCGCGGATTGATTTTATATTTAAGGTAGCAATCCAGTGTTTCGTAGCCCTTGACGCAATTATTAGTATTCAACATCAACATTTAATTTATCGATAGACTTCGTAGTTGTTTTGTAAATAACGCCACCTATCGCATTCAATGTAATTCAACATAGTAGTTCAACATAGATCAGGATAGATGGCGCAAGTATACCTAATATTTAACTCATCGGTAATTCCTCGTAATTTTATATTGTGGGTAAATTAAATCAAATTTATATCACATTTATTTGTATGTTATTTAATTGTTATCGATTTATAGGTATCTATTATTTCATAATGAACTAAGGATCAGGATGACATCAGGGCAAAATGGCTAATATGGCGACAAACAAAAGTCGCGATATACCGAGTTTTACAGATATATGTTGTCGACTCAAAATCAATATTTTTTAATGTTTTATTAATGAGATAAGTTTTCAATCAAGTCTATCTTGCCCCTTGACGGAATTTTATTATCGTACCATTTGAAGGAAGTTATATAATTTGATATCTCTAATGACTTTAAACGTATTTATTTGATGCATACAGTGTAAAAAACAATTTTGATCTTTATTAAAATTACGAAACTAACGAATGCATTTATTTACATAAGGATTCCACAAGAAGTCCACCAATTCGCAAATAGCCAGCGTGGTGGACTATGACCTAAAACTCTCTCATTCTGAGAAAAGACCCGTGCCCAGCAGTGGGACAATAATGGGTTGACGACGACATAAGGATTAATACTGAACAAAAGACAACAGACTCGAAAATAACGTATTATTTTTAGTTAAAATGTGGAACATAAAAATAATTATTGTGAGTTAACCTTAAGAGATATAAATATGCTATCGTGGATTTATTTTATAATCAAGTGTGCAAACCAGTGTTTCTTAGCCCTTGACGGAATTATTAGTAATTCAACATCAACATTTAATTTATCGATATTACTTCGAAGTTGTATTGTAGATAACGCCATCTATCAAATGTTCATTCAATATAATTCAACAGAACAGTGATAGCGCAAGTATACCTAATATTTAACTCATCGGGAATTCCTCGTAATTATAATCGTATCTTTCGCATTTTTAATACATTTTCATATTATAAACCCATATTATGGGTAAATTAAATCAAATTTATCACATCTATTTGAATGATTATTAATTGTTACCAATTTATATGTATTATTTCTGAACGAACTCACGATGACGTCCAGGCGAAAGGGCCTATATGGCGATTGTCATTTGCATTGGAATTTAACAAAATTCGCGACATACCGAGTTTTACGGATATATGTTGTCGATTCAAAATCAATATTTTTTAATGTTTAATTGTTCACATAAGTTTTTAATCAAATCTATCATACCCCTTGACGGAATTATTAGTACACCTCTATGTCAAAAGCCAATATGGAGATTGTCATTTGCATTGGAATATAACAAAATTCACGACATACCGAGTTTTACGAATATATGTTGTCGACTCAAAATCAATATTTTTTAATGTTTTATTATTCACATAAGTTTTTAATCAAATCTATGATACCCCTTGACGTAAATAATAGTACAGCTCTTAGTCAAAAACGAACTACCATACAAACATTTATGCTCGATTTTAACATTTTCAACCCATTTTTTGAAATAAAAAGTAGCCTATAATGGATCCCAAGGTCACCACTATCTGTGTACACAATTTTACATAAATCGGTTCAGTAGTTTTGCCGTGAAAGAGTAACAGACAGACAGACAGACAGACAGACAGAGTTACTTTCGCATTTATAATATTAGTAGGGATTTAATTTTCAAGATTTAACGTTCGGTCACGCTACGCGGTTTAATTTTTTTTTCTATAATATCTATAGAAAAGTTTAAAATCTGGACCATTTCTTTGAATAAATTAAAGCCGCGGCATCGAGGGTAAAATGATTTTATTTTTCTTTCCAGAATTAAAGAAAGCTCAGAAGGAAGAATTCATAAACGTGTCTTTATACAATCTTGGCCCTGTGCGGGAGAAAATACTTAACGAGGAATTGGACAAGATCTGCAAAGTGGTAAGGATATCTTGAATTTAACAAAATGGAGTTTATGTATGTTATGAATGGAGTTAAAACCCTAACATTTGAAGGAGCACTACTTTATAATAGAATACCGGCACACGGTAAAAATGTAAACTCACGCCTTTAAGACTAAACTGACTCAATTTATATTTGAAAATGTTAATGCGTTAAGTAAATAATTGTTAAACCGACGAATGATAGCATTAATATATTATGTAAAATGAACTTTCCTAATGTTCTCATATAAGTGGCATGTGTCTTTCTTGAGAATAATAAAGATCTATGAACCTAGTTTATTCCTTAAGAATCGATATGCTATGAGCATAATATAGAGACGTATAAAACAGTAACGCTGAGAGTGATGTTTTACGGCACGTCTCTTGCGCCTTTCACATGCTATGTATTTGTATATCACTACATAGTATGAAACAAAGTCGTTTTTCGCTGTCTCTATGTATGCTTAGATCTTTGAAATTACGCTACGGATTTTAATGCAGTTTTTTAAATAGACAGACTGATTAAAAAGGAATGTTTTTGTGTATAACACATGTGTAATATATTGGAGAGTCATTGATAATTTTAGATTTTTGACTTTTAGGCGGAACGAAGTTCGCCGGTTTATTATAAATTGATTTATATAACAGAATATTTACTTTTTTATAATAGAAAATTAAAATAAAAGATAGAAAATACTAAAGATGAGCTAACAATATATTGTTACTAGCTCATTTTCGCGGCTTCCCCCGCTTTATTCATTTCAACCATTGTAATAAGAATCCCATCTGGTAATCTGGGTTATAAAGTATCTGTGTGCCAAATTTTGGTACTTTTTGTGTAAAATAGTAACAAACATACATCTTCACAGACTTTTACATATATAACATGACATGATTAAATATATTTATAATATTAATTCTTTTTTCATATAAGTACAAATCATCGGTTCCGAATCAAGGAGATGAGGTGCAAAAATCCATGTACAAATTCCTGGTAGACATAGCTATGCCGGACTTGCGAAAGGTAACTTAAAAATAATTTCTACATTAACACCTTGCGTCTTTACCTACTACAATAGCAAGATATAATTATGAATTAAAAAAACCAGACTGCAAATTTTGTTTTTTACCAATAATGTATCGCTTTTTAGGAGTTCGTGTGATATAAGTGTTATCTAATATATAAAATTCTCGTGTTACAGTTTTTGTTGCTAAACTCCTCCGAAACGGCTTGACCGATTTTTACCAAATTGTATATGCTTATTCAGTAGGTCTGAGAATCGGCCAACATCTATTTTTCATACCCCTTAAGGGTTGTCCACCCTTAACATTTATTTTTATTTTTTACATGGCAAAACAACGTTTGTCGGGACAGCTAGTAATATCTATATTTTTGTAATGATCTATTTACTAGCTGTTATTAGATTTTCTCAATTGGTCAGTTGTTGACTCACCATTCGATCACAGTTGTTGTCTCAACATTTGATTTCAGTTGTTGACTCAACATATGGTCACAGTTGTTGACACTGCATTTGATCGAAGTTGTTGACCCTACATTTGATCACGGTTGTTGACATTACATTTGATCGCAGTTGTTGGCTTAATATATAATAAACACAGTTACTGACTCACCGTTTGATCACAGTTGTTGAATCTATATTTGATTGCAGTTGTTTATGTAAAATTTCATTTCAGTTGTTGACTCAACATTAAATCACATTTGTTTATCGTACAATTATTCAAAATTGTTGACTCAATATTTGATCACAATTGTTAACTTACCATTTGATTGCAGTTGTTGACTCTACACGTCAAAAAGAGGGTACTGAACGTGCGCACGAATCTCTCAGTGAGAGTGTATTGTCAGCCGAAGCCGCCGAAACGGGACGCTATGGACGAATACCTCAAGAAGTTTGGAGTTATCAGCCTCAAGAAGTCCGCTACCAAGAAGAATTTATTCGTCGCCACTTGCGACACTTATGAAAATTTCGATGCTCTGTGCAAGCAAGGATCTACGGTTATTGGTGAGTGGTTTTGTTTTAATTACGTAAGACTTTAGGTAGGGAGAGGACCATACTCCCTATGGTCGGAGGCGCTCGCGGCATAATATCACGTATTTTTTCTACAAAACCTACATATTTCTCTTCTTATTTTCAACAATGTCACGATCAGTCTGGGGGAGAGGGCTTAAGGCATATCTTATTACATCTCAATGCGAGGGAGAGTAAAAAAATCGCGAAATTTACGTCACGTAATTAATCGACGCGCCCTTGTCGGCTGATCTTCGAGATTTTGGACTACCGACAGTCTATAGATTATGGTCTATGGTCTATAGAATATATTAGTAATAGTTTTAATAAAGATCAAATATATAAATAAATAAAACATATAACAGGGATTCTATCTGAAGTCAATCACATATGCGTTGGTATGTTTAAGGACTATGATGGCTGCTATGTATAAAATTGATTGTTGAGTGTGGTGAGTCACCACACTCAACAACTGAAACGCAAGAATTCCGCAAAATTTGCGCTAGAAATAGGATGGTACTTATCTAATCTATTTTATGATAAGGGTGGTAGAATCAGTGTAGTTCGACCGGAGAGGTACCACCGCCACACCTATTTCTAGCGTGAAGCATTCCTTGCGTTTCGATGGAACGGTGTGGTTGCCGGCACATTTTTATATGAGGTGGCCATCCTAGTCCTCGGGAGTAGCAACGCATCTGTAATTGTCTTCAGATAGAACCTATGTACTATCTGAAGACAATGATGTTATATGTAGTTTATTACAGATGTCTATGGGCGACAGTGACCACTTACCACCAGGTGGACTGCATGCTCGTTTGCTACTTCTTGTGGTAGATTCTTCTGTAGTTCGACAACATTGTTAAGCGCTTTGTTGACATTACACATTAGGTGAACTGCATGCTCTTCATTTTAACTTTATTCAAAACCGTAAGCCTCAGGTGTTTGAATTATGATGTTTTAGTAGTAAATAATTTGATTTATTTTCATTGCAGATACTTTGACGCTTCTATTCAAGCCGTTACAAATAATGGGACCGCCTAAAAACTTTGCGAATATCAAAAAGAAGATGGCAAAAATGGGCATGGGCGCTGTTCAAGATAACTTTGATTATGAGAATATGGGAGACGATGCATTTGAAGGTGACGAACAGAATGACGATGTAGAATATATAGATGATGATAATAATGAAGATAATAATGATGATGATAATGATGTTGAATACGACGAGGATGAAAATGACGACAGTACAATGCTTAATACGAGCGATGTGGTTTTGCTCGAAGAAAAGGCTAATTCAAATGACGTAATCGTTATTGATGAAAGTGACGATAAAATTCCTAAAGTTGATAATGAGACGGTTAATGATGAAATAGTTGATAAAAAAGATGACACTGGCGAAGATAACGAAGTTGTTATTGTGAATGATGTAGTAGCAATTGATGAGGAAAATACTAATGCTAATGAAACAAACACTGCAACTAATGATGAAGTAGTAGCCATTGATGAAGAAAAGAATGTTATTGATTATGAAAACGATGCAAACACTAGCATTGAAACAGTTGTAATTAATGATGATAGTACGCAAGAAAATACTGAGACGAAAAGCGAAGAGAATACTGTCGGTGATAACGCTAAAATTGCAGAAGATGATTTAGAAGATTTCTAAATGATAAAATGAGATACACGTTCCAGGTGTTAAATTATATTAATTAATGATTCATTTTAGAATTAAGAAACAACACGTATTATAATAAGTTAGTTAAGTCTATTTGTGATGGAAGTAGTGCATTGTTCACAAATAAAAGTAATGCTTAAATTTAAAGTACTGATTTATTTATCAACTAATAAAATAACATGAAAGTAAACCACGCAGTAGTGTCTTCTTAAAGTTATCTGCAATAAGAAAAAATATATCATTAATATGATAAGACTAGTTGCACCCCATGGTTTAACTCACCTTAAAAAAAACATGACAATTGACATACATTTAGTAGTATGTATACTTTAGAAATACTTATTCCAGTTAATACCATAGTTTACGTATATTAGGAAAAAGTGCCTGAAATATTTCATCAAATGCCATAATTGTATCAACATATAATAAAAATAAGATAATTATTTTTGAAAAATCCATACCTTTAAAGAATAGTCTCTACTTTTAGCCTTCCCCGAAAAAAATATTAGAAGTTTTCCACACCATTGTCTTCTGTCTTTACAGGAATGACTTCTTCCCCGTCATTTGAAGTTGCTAAGTCCGAATTCTTAGCCAATTTCATCCCTTCCACTTCTATCTCCTCATTTTTTCTTTTAATACCTCTATTTTCTTCTTTAGCGTTAGTATTACCGTCATTTTGAGCTAAGTCTGTAGACAGATCAGATTGAAAATCAACTGCTTCACAGTTAAACTTAGGTTGAATAGATGCATAACTTTTGTCAATGGTATTGCAGATCAAATTTTCCTGGATATTTGTTTGCATGTCATTTTTTTCGTCTATTTTGTTGACGTTATTCTCTGAAGAAAAGTTAGACACACATTATACCATGGACATATTTGTAAGTAACTTCATATCGAACTAGGGTTCTATCTGGAGTCAACAACAAACGCGTTGCTACTCCCGAAGCCTAAGATGGTCATCTTAAATGGAAGTGTGCTCGGAACCACACTCTCCATCAAAACATAACAATTGCTTCAGGCTAGAAATAAGTGTGGTGGTGTGTCCTTCCCTGTCGAACTACGCTAGTTTTACTTAGTCTTCCAGGTGAAGAGCCTGGATATATTTAACCTATACTTCTAATTATGGTCGCGCATGAGAAAACGCGAGCAACAGCTAAAAACGTATAAATTAAATATAGTTTAAGAGTACCTGATTCAGTCCTTGGCTCAGTTACCGATGTCTCTTGCAATTCAACTACAGTGTCTGCGTTATCTTCTTTTTTGGCATCTTTCTCTTCTACAATAGACCCTTGCACTTCGCCCGAGTGGTCGCTATCCTTGGCACTTTCCATTGACTTTTTAATATTCTGTGATGATTCGTTTTCATCTGTCGCTTTGTCGGTAGTCTCAGAAGCATTAGTCTCGTCACTGGTGATTTCATTTTGTCCTGCATTTCAAATATTAGAATGTAATTGAATTGAATTTTTTACGACTTAAATATGCTGCTGCTATATTAACACTTTCTACACTATGAAATTTCTTCTGCATCGTGGTGCCATGGATACACACAAATACCCTTAACAGATATCTAAAAAAATCCTTCAGATATTTGTCCTTAACGCGAAGTCTAGGTTCGTCGAAAAAACGCATTAAATATATACATTTTTATGATAATTTTCGGGTATAAGCTTTATTTACAGAGAACAAAGAGTAAACTTATAATTATTACCATTACTTACAGATTAAGTGATGCAAAAACCTCATCTTAATTCTCAATGTGTAATAATCAGCTAATCAGCTTTTTGAGATTCACTGCTGGATGAAGGCCTAAATGGAGCCACTCTAACCTGTCATGTGCCTGATTCCAAACGTTTTTCGCTATCTTCAGGCCATCGATTCACTTGCTAAGGAGGGGAGGACCATCGCACCATTTGCAGAAACATGATCGCTACTTATTCCTACGAGAGATGTAGCCGGCTTATTGCCACCTCAGCTTACTAATTTTGAAAATGAAAATTATATTATACCTGATTTAGTTGTTGTCTCTGTATCCGCTCCTCCTTGCACAACATTATCATCTGCATCCTTCTTCTCCTCGTCGGGAGGATTACCTTTGGCCTCTTCAGTAGACGCTCCGACATTTTCTGATTTTATAGAATCAGCTTTATTCTCATTAATATTTTTCGTTCTGTTATCAGTTGTAATAGAAACGTCTGACTTTTTATTGGCAGGATTATTTTTATCTGAATGGAAATGAACTGTCAGTATAATACATTAAAATAATTATCAAATTCAAGATCAGGTACATCACTGACAATATGAACATAGAAGCAAATACTAATGTAACTAAGTATTGTTTAAAGATTAAACTTTTTATGGAAACATAAACTTTTTATGGAAACATATGTGAATTACGAAAACAAGCAATAATATAGCATAATTAACAAAGCTAAATACAGTAGAGGTTCCTTATTCGCGGGCGTTCTGTTCCGTCCATATGCCGCGAACGATAAACAGTGAATGACCAGACGTACAAAAGAAAGCTGACGCGCAAACAGAAGGCGCCAACTTGTAGCAAAAATATTCGCAAATTTTTTTTTTGCCGTTAGCACAAAAGGTAACAGTTTTTAATTCGCAATTACTGAAAACGCCAATGCTTAGCGCATTGAATAAGAAGAGAAACCTTGAATAAGAAACTTTGACTCGCCCCACACTAGGATTTTCTCTTGCGTCATGGGTCCCATGCACACAAGACGAATACACAAACACCCAGACCCAGAACATGAATCTAAACTCATCATTTAGATACTTGTCTGGCCGCGAATCGAACCCGGGACCGCCATGCGTCGTCAATTTCGTTAGCAACATAGTTTACTCCTTACCTTTGGTAGCACCATCCCCCGAATCCTGATCAATCATTTTCAATACAGACAGTACGAAATCTTCATCTTCAGTTGCGGGATGTGCCGCTCTGTAGAATTTAATCATTCTAGCAGACTGATGGATATTGTTCCCTACGGCAATTGCTTCTAGCCGTTTCCTCAGTTCAGCTCGAAGCAACGCTACTAATTTACCACGTTTCTCTGGAGGTGCGTGCTTGTCCATATGAACGTTCAACTTCTTAATCAAGATTCCAGTTGACTGGTGGTATACCAGCTTCAACTTTTTGCCACTGATTTTCACAGGCAGCGGCTCTGAAAGATTGTTTTTGAATATATTTCGATAATTTTTTGATCTTGTCGTGGCATGTATACTGCCCTCGGACATTATTGCGAAATTGGATTTTTGGCGGTATTTGCATTGAAAAATGTGGGTAGTTGAATTTTTTTTATTGAAAGTAGGTCAAAACTTAAAAAAAAATGGAGTACTTGCGCTATATTCGATAATAATTGTTAATTGATTTAATGGTAATCATTTATGTGTTGGCAGTTCCAAAGAAGATATTCTACACCGATCTGCTGAAGACAGTTAGGTACATTTATATCTTCATGAAATATATGACCAACATATAAATTCAAGTAGTTCAATCTACTTCATTTACAAGATTAAAGCAGCAGACACACATACAGTTCATCGGATGGCAAGGGGTCACTGCCGCCTATGGGTATCTGTAATTTCATACAGAACAAGGGTTCTAATTTTTAAGTAAATTACAGATGCGTTGCTACTACCGAGGACTAAGCTCGTTACCTCATATAAAAGTGAACCGACAACCACACTCCTCCACCGAAACACAAGAACTGTTTCACGCTAGATATATGTGTTGCGGTGGTACCTGCAGGGTCGAACCAAACATGTTCAACCAATTGAAAATGTGCATTGCATTTGACTATATCCATTGTAAACATTACAAGACATCAAAATGAAACGCACATTTGATATTTAAGTAGAAGCTAAAGGGTATGGTAATGCATCAATGAAAGATCTGAAAATGGCGTTTATTTAACTTGATATTAACGCTAGAGAAACAGTAACGTTTCCCGTTAATGCGCTAGATACAACATCAGTTAAAGGAATAACCATCAATTCAGATCAGCAAGTAAGATTACCACCAAAACAGGCTGCTTTTAAACAAATGCCTATATGCGAATTTAAGCACATAACTAGACATTTTATTAAAAACGCAGCATTCGAAGGGTTTCGGTGTGATACCTGTATGGGTTGCGTCGAATATTTCCTCAGAGTTTCCTTCCGTTGCACTCTCATCATTTCCAGTCTTATCTCTCGCATTACCATCATTCCCTTCGTGTGCTTGTGCATTGTCTGACCATTCACTTGCATCCATACTTTTGGCTATCTCTTTCACAAAATCTTCATCCCCAGACACAGGATGTACCGTTCTATATATCTGTATTACTTTGTGAGTTTGGTAAAACGGTTGATTTTCGAGAGCCGCGACGAAACGCTCCTTCAACGCAGGCCGAATGAGCGATATGAGTAGTTTGCGATTTTCTTTCGTCGAATACTTCTCAATGAAGCCATACATCTTACTTATAATAATCCCGGATGCTCTATAGTAAGATAGAATTTTAGGCTCAAATTTTTTTTGCATTAAGTTTATTGGAACATTCTTAGTCTTTTCTTCATCATTTAATTCATGTTCCTCATTAAAAGACCTTTTGGACTTGGAATGTCTTTCATTTTTGAAAGAGCCCATCTGTGAAACACATTTTAATAGTTTTGATGATAGCAACAAAAGTTATAATCCTTAGAAATCAAATAACGAATAACTAAATATATCATATTTTTGCTTGCAATCATAAAATCTTCCAGTAATTAGAATTGTAAGCAAAAATGATAATTTATGATACAAATGTGACAAGCAAAGCTATAGTTTATTCTTCACTCTAGTCCACGAAAAATGTCACTTAAAAAAAAAAATACTGTCACTACATAGTATAAAACAAAGTCGCTTTCCGCTGTCTGTCCCTATGTATGTTTAGATCTTTAAAACTACGCTACGGATGCTAATGCAGTTTTTTAAATAGAGCGATTCAAAAGGAAGGTTTTTATGTATAATACATGCATAATATAGTGAAGGAACAGGTACAACAAGGTAATTTTAAATTTTTTACTTTAATGCGGACGAAGTTCGCCAGGTCAACTAATTACCAATGAATTGAGAAGCTTTAGAGTATTGTAGAGGGACTTTTTACACTCTTAGCCTCTCTTATACTACGGCTGTCTCAGTGGTATGAGGAATATTCAGGTCTAGAGGGTGTCCTCTTTACAGACGGATTCTCAAGGGGGTAAACTACCCCCGGGTACCTTGATATTGGTACATAGCATAATTATACTAGTCTAAATGTAATTGTAAGAACGTAAATGTAAAGAGGCAACATTAAATTAATTACCATCACACACTTCGTGGGCTAAATTAACATGCCCGACAAGTGTCATACTCCTTAACCACATGTTTCCAAAATTTTGTGCCGCAACAACAAATATATTGGGTCGTAGCATTGACTATTTGTATAGAGTCAACTATATTTTAAATGAAGTGATATTTTGCTTTTTTGTCAACCTGAATGTTAAACCTCACTTTTATTTAACTTTCTTAGGGTTCTGTATATCAATACAATAAAGCAGAACCCTTATAAGATTGTTCATGTCTGTCTGTTTCTTCGATTGTCACAGATAATGATAATCCAAACTAGAGTAAATAATAGCTAATATAAGTTAGATATTGCAAAATAATATATAATGCTACAATTATTTACAAATTAATATTAGATATTATTATTGTAACGGAACACTCCAGCATAACAGTATCCTTTACAAAAATAGTTACCTATCCGTCTCCCTCTAAGTCCTTTTACTCTAATTTCACATCAAAATTCAAGAACAATGTGGCATACCTTAATGTCATCCAGTTTTTGTTGCTCCTCTAACAATCTCCTCTCTTCCTCCAAAATCATTCTTTGTTTCCTCAGAATTTCGATCTGCATCTGTGATACAATTTTATATCATAAGTAAGATTTAATCAATAAATCATTTATCTATGTCAAACGGTTGCATTGAGTAACAGAAATAGAAACCTTCTAAAACAGGTTAGATATACTATAGGAACCTATTTTGTTAAATAACCTGTATGTGCTTTCACAGGCAAAGTTCAAACCCACAGGCATTACACCCAAACCAAGGACATGTTCGGGGTCATTTTTGCAATGTGTTTTCAAGCTTGAAGTGCAGAATAGCTTATTATTATTATTATTATTATTATAGGTTTCATTTAACTACATAATTAATTTAAATATAACCGATTCAGTTTTCAGTTTTGATTTTTACTTCTAAGTAGTCACTCTAGACTCTAGGGCATAGGAACAATGAACAATACCGTGAACCATTTTTCACAGTATCGTTCATTGTTCAGCAGAATAGCTTAATGATTGAATAAATAAATAAATGATTGAAACTCGGCCTCTCAATCGAGGGTCCCAGGTTCAAATCTTAGGTACACACCATAGGTTTTACTAAACTTATGTGCATATCCGAAATTAAATATGCTATGCTTTATGGTGAAGGAAAACATCCTGAGGAAACCTACACATCTGAGTTCTTAAAAAAGTTTTCGAATGTGTGTGAAGTCATCATTTCATACTTGGCAAGTGTGGGGTGGACTGTGAAAGGGTGTGGTTACTGTAATGCTACATCACTTTCATACGAAACAAATGTCTAAGTCCTCAGAAGTAGCAACACATTTGTAAATGACTTCAGGATTTAACTAAAATAATTTAACTGTAATCAACTTGAACTGTTGAACCATTGAACCCGTTGTATATGTAGGTCATGGACTGAAGTCCAGTGACCACTTACCATCAGATAAAAAAGCTGTAGCAGTGATAGTTCCTTGGCCGAATTAGACTTTCTACCCTATATATAAATATGTTAAAGAAAATTAAACTAACATCAAGACGGGAGGCTTCACTTGAGTAGAGTGGACTGCGGGATCTATTCCGACTGGGTCCATCACCATATCGTCCCCTCGTGTCTTCACGTGGATACCGAGGGGTTGGAGATTCATATGACCCTCGGTTACTCTTCCTATTTCTATTTTTTCCATTCTTGTGTTGATACTCCATTTCTATAGTTGCGTTAAACACGTAAGACTCGTTGTTGTAAGTAAAAACGAAGTTGTCTAGATTTTCTTGAGCTGTTTGCGCGTCACGTAAGTTAGGAAATGTTAACAACACATCCTTAACCGGTCCGTTAAATGGTGGTACATGTGCATGGAACTCTGTTCTGTCTATTTGCAAAATATTACACAAAAGGCTCAGCAGTTTAGCTTGACGTACCTGTTGACAAAATAAATTATGATTAAAAGAAATTCAGATATTCTCCTTATCATTGATGATAGTAATTACATTATGATCATAGACGTCAAACTATTTCCTAAGCTAATGGTTGTACAATAAAGAATAATCTCAGGCATTTAAAGCAAAATTAAAATGGAAAAGCTGTAAAGGAGACTTGGGGAAACATTCAGGATGGGGTAAAACAGTACATTTGAAATTCTGAATAAAATCAGCCATTTTCTTCTTATGACTTTACCCATGTTGCTAGGAAAATGACATAAGTGTATGATGTTGGGAATTTAATAAAATATGGATAATATATCCATATTAGCCTACGTATAAAAGTATGGGTGTGTGTCTGTGTGTGTAAAACAAGCAAATACAGCAATAAGGTGCTGCATGAATCTGAGTAAATGCAAAAGTTTGTGATGTATGTGTGTTGGTTGCTCTTTCACAATGTTTTTATTTTCTAACATATATGTCGGCGCGACTCTGCGTATTTATGAAAAACAAGTCACCGAAAAAATTTTTTTAGTTAGTTTAAAGATCGAAAATTGTTTATTAAATTAGTAATATTTAGCGATTTTTAGAATGTATTTTAGTTTACCCTCCATAAATTTGTTATTGTCACCTCACCAAAGATTAAAAGCAGAGCACCTGCTGGTAGAAAAAGATTCTTGTTTAACCATCAAAGAGAATGGACCTCCTCGAGTGTGAATAAATCGAAGAAGATTAATCCTGTGTTATACTTGAAATCTTCAAGAATGGACAGTAATGAACACCCCGACCATCTTAACGTCACTTGATCACTTCGTTATATATATAACTTTAGTTATGATTTTTGTATGTTTTGTACCTGTTAGATTTATAATAAAATATTGGCACTCTCATTATGGCCTTTAATTCACAAACTTCACTACCTGTACATAGTTAAGCAGTAGTTCAAATAAATCCTATAGTTTCGTTTTTGTCAGATTGCAATAAAAAATGTCTGGACTGTAGAGGAGCTTAGGCAGTATTCCACAATCAGACAGAATCGATATTCAGATATCGATCAGCAAAAAGTTTGTCGGATTACCGTCGATCCACTTTATATGTTGATATTTCAATAAATAAATTTGGTTTTTCACTCACATTTTTGGGAACGCCACTAAGTATAACGCGTGTAGTCATGGAATAAAATTGTGTCCCCTACGTAACCAGTACCGAAGATTAACAGTTTTTGTACACAACAGTATTTCTAATACTGATTCGATACAATATGCCTAATGTATCGAAGTCTGTTACTATGGAAATCAACAATAATTAGCCGCTAAGTATCAAAGACAATTACAAATCGTCCATATAAATTGGAATTGGAATTTCTTGAAAGTCTTGAAACACTTCAGCTAGATTAAAAATTAATAGCGTCACAGCCGTCAAATGTCAATGCAGTGACGCCAGTGACGTAGAAAAATGCAAGAGAAGTTTAATGTTCTTCGTTATTGAATCAAATATTTTGCGCAAAGCCAGTTACATAAAATAATTTGGGTGATTAATTAACCTCATTAATTTATTAAGTATATTACCAAATATAGTGACAAAGAACTTATTATAATATTTAAGATAAGCTTTATATTTTCTACCAAAAAAAACTTTCATCGTCAACTTCTTTAGAATAAATATTTAAGCCACTGCACCAGTATATTATAATGTACTCTGTGCACTGCACTGAGCACGAATCTCTCCGGAGATCTTTAGCACCCAATTATGGTTTTTTTTCATAAAAATGGGTCTTCACAACAAATCTTTCCAAATATCAACGGAAAGATGAGAAACTTCGTGTATTCATCAAATTATACCTATATTAGGCTCTATTTAAAGAAAACTAGTCTCACTTTTTGAATACTGTCACAGATATGTTAAAAAGCATGAAGCCAAGCCAAGGTCGTAAAAAAAAAGCATTTGAAAAAAGTATTACAGTCATAAATGTCACTTTCATTTCATAGCATCGATTGTACATCAAAAAAGTTTAAATTAGTGCTATTTAAATAGAATTTTGCTATAAATACATCTAATTTCTAACTAATCGTAAAAGTAATTACAAGCTTAAAGTCATTTTAGTTCCGCCATAATGTCTGTAATAGCGGTAGATGGCTTTACTCATAAGGTACCTATATTTACAAAACGCTTTTTATGTTTATACACTAATTTTAACCAAAATGGAAGTAGCGAAAAAGTAAGCATTTCATCATATAGTGGTCACTTCCGCCCACAGACATCTGTGAGCAACTCCATCATAGGACATGCCCAAGAAGTGTGAGCCGGCAACCACACCATTCCACCAAAACGCAAAAACTGCTTCGCGTTGGAAATGCAGGGTTACCAAGTCTCAAAAATGTATTCCACTAAAGCCTTCATTAAAAAGCCCTAAATTCCCCCATAATGCCTAGACCAGTAGACCTTTTTTCGATGATTATATAGACTGGCGCGGAGATTTCCTTTTAAAAACACCTATATGTTGAAGTTATAAAAACCCCTGAAAATACCCCTAAAAATTTTACACCCCTAAAAATCCCCATCCTACTTGATTATCCCCTAAATTTGGGGGAAAAACCCCTAAGTTGGGAACCCTGGAACATTTCCAGGAAATGGCACTGGTATCTCACTGGTCGAACTATACCTTAAAATTTTGGTAGTTACATACGTAAGCGGACATCCACGCCCACACCACAAGAACTGCCCGCTTATTAGGTTTAGGTAGTGTTACTTCCCTATTAAAGATATTGGAATTGTTATCTTTCGCACTATATTTTAATTTGCTCTTAATTTCAAAATTTTTAGAAGGCATACCATCATAATAAAGACTTGTTATACAAATGATATTATTAATATTACAAATGCTAGTTTGAGAGGATGTTTATGAGTTTGTTACTGTTTCACCCAAAAATATCTGATCTGATATTGCTGGAATTTAGTACACACATGCTTTGTGACCTAGATTAATGCTACGTCCGCACGCTTGGCAAGCCTTAACAAGCCATCACAAATTCAAATGTGCGGATAGAGCGTTTAGCCTAGCTTGTAATAATAAGTTTGCAAGTACTTGGAGCCAACCAATCAAGTGTTGGTTTTTTGTCACAAAGGAAGTTGTTACGAGTGTAAAAAATGAATAAACATATTACATAAATATGAGTAAATGTATGTTTCATTTTCTTTTCAAAAATAAACCTTATTATAATTAGTCAAAACTCTGTCTCTAACGTAATGAAAATCTACTCTTCTCTCAGAGCCGGTCTGTGTGAACGGAACCTTAGGCATAAGTATGAATTAAGTTTCCCTTATAAATTTCCCATTTCAGGTAAACCTAACCCAGGTGGTGAAGACAGTAGCCAAGGCTATAGGTGGCCATTTCGAAGCCCTGAATTTCTTCACACATCCCGACCGTGCTCCATTCAAGACATGTTACTTGAGGCTGTCGGAACGGCTGGACCCTTGTGCTGTTGTAGAGAGAATAAACAATATGCTGAACGCGAAGAACCTCTATGCTCATATACCGAAGTCTGTTCCTAATGTAAGTGTGTAATGTAACATAGGTATTTACATAGGTATTTACATAGGTATTTAAATGATGAATTAAGATGTCTGATCTTTGTGTGATGGTCCTTGTATCGCCATGGCACCCACGACGCAGGTGAAAATCCTTGTGTGGGGCTGTAAGGTTCATCCATCCCATCCATCAGCTCTTAATGTCCACTGCTGGACATAGGCCTCTGATAAAAGGCAACGCTCCAATAGTGCGGGTCCTAAGCCCTATGGCTATAAAGTATTAATGTAAGTTATGCAACTAAAGTCAAAGTTCCTTATTCATGGGTTACGTTGCACTCATACACCACAAATACAGAAATGACCAAATGCTAGTCATGTCGTCAACACTCAAAGAAAAAAATTACATTCAAGCAGATCAAATCTATTTAATTTTGTTGACAACATCTGTGAATAAAGATTATTTTATGAATACAAGATATTGGTTACAATTTTTTGACCAATACAATTGCGTATGCTGAAACCATAAAAAGACCAAAACACAACAAATGAGTATGTTTCCCTAAAAACAAGTGTTCCAACTTCGACCTCAATAATGGTAAGTTACCTAGCGCCTAGCCTCTCTAGGGCTTACCAATGTCTATAGGTGGCTTACAACCTACCATTAGGTGGACTGCATACCTACTATTAGGTGGTGAAACATAGAACAGTGACAGGCTAATGGTTGAAATTTTGCTCTCGATAGGGTGTTCAGAGTTTCAAACCCAGGCACGCACTACTGATTTTTCTGAAATTATGTGCGTATTATTAGTTAATTATCACAGCTTTTCGGTGAAGGAAAACATCGTGAAGAAACCTACATACCCGAGAGTTCGTTAAAAAAAGGCCTCAGAGGTATGTTAAGTCGACCAATTCGCACTTGCCCAGCGCGATGGACTATGGCCTATAACTCTCTCATTCTGAGAGAAGACCCGTGCCCAGCAGTGGGACAATAATAGGGAGACGAGAAATAATGATATGTTATAATTATATATTATTATGTTTTTCAGATGCAAGTGGCACAAAAACCTAAGATAATGCCGTTGAAAATGCGCAAGAGAATGAGGATCCATGGGGAATGCAACCCAGAACATGTAAGTAGAATATTCAAATGCTTTATACGACCGACTAACGACCCGCGTGGCGGTGCGGGTAACATACGGTTTGATACGCAAGGGGTTCCGGATTCGATTACCAGTCATGATGAATATAGATTCTGATTTTAGGTCTACGCTTGTGTATGTGCATGGCACTTAAAATATTGGAGAGTACCTTATTTTGTGGTTATGAGTTTAGAAAGACCTTATTCATTATATTAAAAATGTGTGTTTAGAGTGTCTGTACATTATATATATATTTGTAAAAAAGAAAATTTTTGTAGGATTAGGTAGAGTTATTTTTTGTGTTTTAGCGAAACGATGTGGTTGCCAGCTCACTTGTATATCACTCCAACATCTTAGTCGTTTAGTTCAGGACTAGCAACACATCTGTTGATTGCCTTCAGCTAGAAATCTTGTTTTATATAAAGTTGCTTACGGATGTTCATGCGCGGTATAACTATTTTCCAATCCTTTATACGTTTAGTGTAGATACCGTCTCTTCCAACTTCTTCACCCATTTCTTTATTAAAGGAGCACTCGGACACTAACTTAAGTCGTGTTAGGGCCGGCGCACATATGACGGAGCGCAGCGCAGCGCATGCCCGCAAGTTTTCTAAACGAATCACACATTAGCCGAAATTCGCGCTAATTACTGCGAGAGCGGACGCTCGCGGAGTAGCGGGGGTGCGCGCGCGGTCGCGCTCCTGCGCGCTACCTTTCGCATGTGGTCGCTTCCATGCTCCTCAGAAATAGATTGCTGGTATTTAATTTTGGATATTATTTCTAAAGGGACAATGACGATAATAGTTTGACGGTGCAAAATGCTCTGCGCTGCGCTCCGTCATATGTGCACCGGCCCTAAATCGTATTTAACCCGAAACAAGTGTCTCACAGTAATGAGCGAATTGTTATTTAAATAAAATTGTCTCACACAGTAAGCGCGTTGCGGTCCCGTGAAGTGATCCATTGTGACTAAATTTCAGGGAATCCAGTTATTGGCCAGGCCCCTCCCCGCGCGGTATTTTATGCAGTGTTAGATTTAAATGTTAACGAATTCTTGGGCCACCTTGTATTAATCAACACTGACAATAGTTGCTATACTGTATGTGCGCTATATATAGCAAATTAGGTTCGGTAGTGATAAAAACAATCCATTGCAGGTCTTGTTGGTGGCGCACAAGCAAATAATGGAGGAGATGCAACACAAGTACGTAGGACTGCACGCTCTGAGCAGTAAGACATCGCACAAGCTGTTGGAGAATCTTGGCGTGGTGAGCACTTGCTGTTGTCTTATTGATGGTATTGATGTGAAAATTTGCGTGGATCGAAAAATCATAAAATTCGTGTGATGTAATTTATGGACGGCCCCCTAGACTCCTATGAGTGTAGAAAGTGTTAAGTACAATTTTACTAAAATTAGTAGGGTTGAGGCCCTACCAACAACAAACGTTAACAAAAAACAAAAAAAAAATATTGAAGATATTTGTTGATTCATTTTTCCGATCTATAAATATCTATCGATCTATAAACCACCATAAATAGCATGTCCAACGCAAGTACACATTTGTACCAATCTAATAAGAATTATGAAAATGACAGGATGTAGAATTTTTCGATTTTTAATATAATTCTACAGGGGTTGAATTTAAGGACCTCCCGTAGAACATTTTTTTGCTGCTGGTGACCTCATCTAACCCCTAATTGCGTTTGATCCACGACTTTTTGGCCACCCTGTATATTCCACTTACTAGTCAAACCATTTGGACTATAGAGCATGCCAAAGAAACACACACATACACTCAAAACCATTACTCTCCTAACATACCTCGAATTACGCGACCCCGACTTACGCGAATTCGGAGTTACGCGGTTTTTAAATCTCCTCGATTCGTCTTTTGAGTGTCACGTGCGTCATACAACCTCTGTATCTCAAGAATGAATAATTTTACTCGTTTTTTTTCACATTTTCCATTATTTCTTCGCTCCTAATAGTTGCAGCGTGATGTTATATAGCCTAAAGCCTTCCTCGATAAATGGTCTATTCAATACAAAAATAATTTTTAAATTCGAACCAGTAGTTCCTGAGATTAGCGCCTTCAAACAAACAAACAAACTCTTCAGCTTTATATATTAGTATAGATTACATAAATACTTACTGTCCCACACTATTGCTCAGCTAATGAACATGTTTGGACGGACGGTACCAACGACCAGTAACAATTTATTTTGTGTTACAAACTCGTATTTTTTTTATCTGACTGAAGGAGCAAACGAGCATGCAGTCCACCTGATGGTAAGTTGTTACTGCCGCCCATGGACATCTGTAATCAACTACATACAGAACATGGGTTCCATCTGAAGTCAATCACAGATGCGTTGCTACTCCTGAGGACTATAATGGTTGCCTCATGTGAAAGTGTACCGGCAACCATACCCTTCTATCGAAACGCAAGAAACGCTTCACGCTAGGAATAGGTGTGGCGGTGGTATTTCCTCGGTCGAACTGCACTGGTTCTACCACCTTGAAAAATACCCCGACTTACGCGGTTATCACTCAGTCCCACCTATCGCGTAAATTCGGTATTACTGTACTCAAATACCTGAAAAATCTTCCGCAGGTAATAGCAGACCGCTTGAAGAAGCTTATCCTAAGCGGTGACCCAAACGACCAGTCCTTCAAGCTCACGGGGAGGTACCGGAAGGCCCATCCCCACTTCGGGGACTTCCAGCTGATCCTATCCACGTTGCATCGCTTGCAGGACGCCTCCGGGACGCCCCGCACTCAGCTGAAGGAAGCCGAGCTGACAGCCGTCCCGAAGGACTTCTCTGGTAAGTGAAAATTACTTTTACCCGACCGTATTAGAGAGGGTAATGTTTTCAAGCGTATGTATATTTGTTTCTCCAATATTGTCAACCCATTATTGTCTCACTGCTGGGCACGGGTCTTCTCTCAGGATGACAGAGAGAGAGAGAGAGAGAGAGAGAGAGATGTGAGAGCCAAGTACGAATTGGACGTTACTCCAATACTTTTACGATAATGACGGCTCGGCAAATGAATGGATGCATTGTACAATAAAAAGCGTATTACGTATTTTGTTCATATTCAGTGATACGAAGTAATATTCTTTTGTAGTTGCTTATTAAGTTAATGATTTATAGTAAAAAAAAAGTGAAAAATCGCATAGAATCAACACCTGACTGCTTAAAAACTTTTGTTTGCTTTCAATTTCAGTTCATAGCTATTAAGCAGTGGTTGTTTATAGTGAAATATTTTGTTTCAAAATTTCTATGAGCTTTTATCCATATCGATATAATAGCATAAAATAGCTGTCAATTCATACCGATGTCGGAGCAGGAATAGGGCGAGCAGCAGTTCCGACATCGTTCGCATACGTTAAATCGTTCGTATACGGCAGTTCAGACATCGTTCGTATACGTGCCGGATACACGGCATATGTAACGCAAGTCTAATTAAACTAATAGTAATCCTCGGCACAATATAGTAGTAGCCCATGGTGCTAAGTGTGGAGTTACTCGAGCGTCGCAGAAACCTATTAGGTTTGGTAGATTAAATGATAAGAAGAATAAGTGGTCATGTAATGTTTTAATTTTGATCGGAGAGGGAAGCGTCTACAGGGTTTCAAAATTGTAAAAAAAAAATACGATATGAAATTTACCCGAGAGCATCATATTATTATTATTTTATAATAGTCATGCAAACGAGCATGCAGTCTACCTGATGGTAAGTGGTCACTGCCGCGCATAGACATCAGTAAGCAGCTTCAAATAGAACATGGGTTCTATCTGAAGTCAATCAATCACCGATCAGTTGCTAGTCCCGAGGACCATGATGGTCGCCTCATATAAAAGTGTGCCACAACCACACCCTTCCATCGAAATGCAAGAAATGCTTCACGCTGGACATAGGTGTGGCGGTGGTATTTCACCGATCGAACTACACTGGTTCAACAATATGAGTGCATCATATTAGGTAAGGGAGGGTTAACTACAGCCTAAAATGTGTCAAATTTGCTAATCTATTAATAATAAATTCTAAGAGGGTGGAAGGTTAACAAAGTTGAAAAATAAGGACGCTGTCTTGACTCACTCAAGCCAGATTAGAGCAAGGGGAGTCTAATTTGAGTGGCATTTCAGTGTGATTTAAAGGAGTGGGAGAGTAACAAATTTCCCCTTAGCGTTTCCCTTATATTATGGGCTGATACTGGCTGAAGATTGTTGAAGTGAAACTTCTCTATCGGGGTTGGAAAAAAAATTAGTGAAACATTTTTTCGTTACGCGCCATCTTTTTTTCCGTTACGTGCCATCTTTTTCTTATCCCTACCACGCGTGATATTAGATAGATTATTATAGATTAGATTATGAGATAAAGTTTAATAAAAGCCTTTTATTAAACTTTATCTAATTTAACTTTATTTAACCAATTTCTGTAAAGTTGCATATAGTAAATTATTTTTTGAAAAATAACGTCATAAAGAAGTTTCACTTCTTACGAGTGTACGCTAGTACACGCACACATTTTTTATTAAAATATAAAGTATCCTACCTTATATTATTCTGCCGCGCTCCAGTTGCTAACCAAAATCCCCTCTTCGGCTACTAATAGGGCAAACCGACAGTTTCGTTACACCGACCGAGCACAACTGAGTACCACTGAACACACTGAATGCACCGAGACGACTGAAACGACTCCGTCCACGTGCCGCCCTTTTATACTGACGCCATATCTACCCTCATTTTTGACATTAGTCAAAACAACATCTTACCTTTAAAATATTAATCAAAACAATGTCCCAATAACGTATCCACGACGTCTATATTGTTAAGTAATACATACTTAACAATATAGTTTGCATGTATGTCCATTTATAGGTGATTTATAATACAGAAATAATGACACCTAAAGCTGTCCTCAAATTTACGTAGTTATTTATAGATGGTAATAACGACCATATATTTTAGCAATACAACCTTACGTCCATGATTTAAAGTTGTATTTACAACGCTTTAAGTAAAAAGCAATAAAACTTTACTACTTGAAATGAGCGCTCAATTTTGACATTGCGCTCAATTTTGACATCGGACAGTTTTGAGACGCTGAATGACTGTGTATCTTGGGTTTTTCTATATTGGTGATACAGCAGAAACTGCTTGACCGATTGTGTTATATGACATTTCATTGGAATCTCAGTTTGCAGAGTGACATGGGCTTTATAATTTAAATATACGATCACAAAAACGCGGTGAAGAGAGACGATGTTTTCATATTCGTAACAACAAGGTTTTGAAGGTGGTAGAACCAGTGTAGTTCGACCGGGGAAGTACCACCGCCACACCTATTTCTAGCGTGAAGCAGTTTTTACGCGAGATAGCAGGGTGTGGTTGCCGGCACACTTTTACATGAGGCGACCATCATTAGTCCTCGGGAGTAGCAACGCATCTGTGATTGACTTCAGATAGAACCCATGTTCTGTATGAAGTTGGTTACAGGTGTCCATGAGCGGCAGTGACCACTTACCATCAGGTGGACTGCATGCTCGTTTGCTACTTCAGTCAAATAAAAAAAAAAAACAAAATATCAGATTGCAAATTTTTGTTTCAACGGTTTTTTTGTTAACATAATAATTTCTTGTTTGTTTCAGTTGTGGACAACGTGCCATTTACAAAAGCAAAAGAGGTGTGCGGGAAGTATACGAATAAGATTGTTCAAAAGGTATTATTTCACAACAATTTCAACAAAATACTAATATAGCACCTTTACACTTGCAAGGACCCACGAGCAAAATAATGAAAATTCTACAGGAAAAGGAGAAAAATATACCGATTTCTATATTCACCCCACTAGTATTTTCGACCTGTGTCGGGTTCCGAGGTGGTAGAACCAGTATAGTTCGATCGGGGAAGTACCACCGCCACACCTATTTCTAGCGTGAAGCATTACATGGAATGCCGGCACACTTTTACTTGAGGCGACCATCATAGTCCTCGGGAGTAGCAACGCATGCATGCTTCAGATGGAACCCATGTTCTGTATGAAGTTGATTACAGATGTCACAGGGCGGTAGTGACCACTTACCATCAGGTGGACTGTACGCTCGTTTTATATCTCAGTCAGAAAAAAAACATTTTAATTCATCATTCAGATACCTGTTTGGTTGAAAATCGTACGGAACCAATTGCGTGTCAGACTGGTATGGTGATCCCCCCGTCAAATGAATAGACGAAGTGGTAGGAAATTATATAATACAATACCGTCATGTACCTATTATTGTCCTACTGCTGGCCACGACTCTTCTTTCAACATAGGGTTTTAGACCATACTTAATGGGGAAGACAGTCGAAATTGCGATGGCTTCTACGTTCAACGAATATGTCTATTGTGTGTGGGAATGATTAAACAAACATTCGATAAATCAATATTTATTTATTACTAGTTGACCCAGCGAACTTCGTTCCGCCTAAAAGTCAAAAATCTAAAATTATCAGTGTTCTTCCGCTATTATGCATGTTTTCTCTTTCACTCTATTTAAAAAAAAACTGCATTAAAATCCTTAGCGTAGTTTTAAAGATCTAAGCATACATATCGACAGACAGCAGGAAGCGACTTTACTTATACTATGTAGTATGTACCTATACCATGTATGTTTATGTAGTATTTACCTATACTATGTATGTTTTATACTATGTAGTGATTTATGAGGAATCTACAATAGATTTATTGTAGCGTAAAGCTCCGTGTCTTCCATAATGCCTTATGTTCTCAGTTGCAAAATTACGTGAATGAATACGACCTCACCCGGAAACCAGACGACACTGAAGAGGACAAAGCCAGGAAGACCATTCAAAAGCATTTGGCCAACATGATGCCGTACCTGCCTACCGTATGTATACAAACATTGGTAAAATTTTTGCAACAAAAATAGATTTCCCCCCACCATTAGGTCCACCCAGTGGTGGTGGGGGGGGGGGCTATTTTTATTTTTGTTTCCACGATATCTCGGAAATCGTTGGATTCAGAGTTCACACCGGTTGCAGTGGCTCCATTTAGGGTATGTTGGAGTGGCGTCATTTAGCCTATGTCCAGAAGTGAAGCTAAATGAAGATGAAAACAATACGTTTACTATATTTGACATATTCATATCGATTTCAGATGATGAAGCAGTTGGTTACCAATCACTTCACACCGAATACTAAGGGTGGAATGACCAAGATGAGGGTAAGTAGCTATTGCGGAAGCTTCAAACCTACTTATAGTTTTTAAAATTAAAGGATTACTTTGGAACACGGTTATAGCACAAAAAACACAAAGACACATACTCAATACGCGGGAACACACACACGGGTTACAACTTTGTTTTATTATTAACTAGCTGTACCCGCGGCTTCGTTCGCGCGCTGTTCGCGAACAGACATTCATTTATTTATTTATTTTGATATACCATTGACTTATCACTATACATAGTTAAAAAAAATACAATTCGTTTGGTTCAGTGTGAATCGCCATTACAGGTTTATACAACTCACCTAATGACGAAGTGTAATCTCTAACTAAATCTAAGAACAAAAAAAGATAAACATAAAACAAAATAAAACTAAATATAGGTATCCATGACAATTAAAAAGGGACCTTATTATAATAAAAATAAAATAAAAAATAAATGCATGCAACAAAAATGTATAAATTTATTTAAGTTAACAGTGTGGAAGATGTCTACATCGCTGTTAGAGTTGATATTATTATATGTTTCCATTAATCTGTTTAACGGGGCACGCGAGTCAAAATTAGTTTTACAAGCACTCAAGGAAAAAACTTTATTAAGTGAATGTCTTGGTACGGAACGAGGAACTTTTATATTAATGAGGCTTAGTACATCTGGTGATATAAGTAGACCATGAATCCATTTATGTAGTGAGACATCTCAAAGAGGCAAATAAAAAAAATATATACAAAGAAAACAGGTAAACGTCGCTCCAGCAGGAAAGTAGAACGTAGAGTGATATGAGTGGGACGTATAATTAGTGCCCAATCTGCTGTAAATGTGCGCCAAATAAAAAATTTGTGCGTGTTGTAGTTTTTGAAATAAACGGAAAAAACGATTCCTGCTGGGGTAACGTTGTTCCAGCAGGAAAATTCTAAACGAAAGATCGGAGAGTTAAAAATTGCATATGAGCAGAGAGCTTATATTTGTGCAAATTTGTGCGCTAAAAATATAATTTGTGCGTCTTCAGGTTCTCGAGATATTGCGTTTCCTGCTGCGGTAACGTTTTGCAAAATCGCGTATCTAAAAGACTATTGTATGTGCGCCTGTAGAATAAACATGTACAAATAGCTCTTAATTTTGACACAATTAGATTTAAAAAAAAACTTATAGTTTTCGAGTAATCACGGTTTTTTCAAAAATCCAAACAGTGTCATAGCTCCTAAATAAGAAAACATATAAGGTCACTTAAAACTGCATTCGGTCCGTCTTGGCGTGGTTAATTAGCACAAAAAAAATCAAAAGTGCACATACGTGCGTTTTTGGATAATATGAATTAAAGTCAAAAAACGACGCCCTACCTTTGACGTCACCGTTCAAGAAACTGGCTCAACCTAAGATGTTTGGGCATTAACCATAAATTAGTGCGTTTAGTCAAATAATATGTAAGATAAATATCCAGTGAGAAATACTTCGCATTAAGTAAATATAAACAAAAAACAAAACAGACACAAACGCTGGTTATACGACCAAATTCGAATGACTATAAAAAAGCGGGGGTTTTATACATGCTAATGACCTTCTTAACTTTACACACTAACCGATTAAAACTTAGTATACTCGAGTACACTAAGTAGAAAATAGAAAATAAACTTTTTATTTGTGCGGTAGATTTGTACACGATGAAGTACATAATAAAAAAGGAGCTTAATAATTGCTACTTGGAATATTATTAGTTATCTTCATTCCAAATTTAATTAAAATACATTCAGCACTACAATTCAGCATACATTAGGACATTTACATTAATAATATGATAATAGTGTTAATTTTTAATTGGAAACTGATCTGAGATTTTAAATTATACAAGATACTAAAATATAAATTGTGTGTGTGTTTATGTACACGCTTTCGAAGTTATACTTCTTTGGCTTAATATAATATAAAAATCTTTTTAAAAGTTTTATCTTTCGCATAATTCTACGCTTGGAGAAAAAACGACATTAACAGTAGAAAAAACTAAAATGTTCACTATAGTTAACTTGAGGGTGTCGGATTTACTTGTCGGTGTGCGCGCGCATCGTAAGACTCTATTTACTCTCATCATTTTTACCTAGCGCGCCAAAAGAAGTATAACTTTAATAACCTTAAGGAACTTTTTGCGTTCGAATATTTTACTTAAGATTTTTCTGTGATCTTATTTAAGAATCAAAATTAAAGAAAATATAAATAAGAATTTTCACACATACTAGGTCTTTCATTTGATAATTACACGATCCATTTATTATATTTTGTAATTATTTCCCTAAAGGTCGTATAATTAATCACCAATAAACGTTTGAGCGTGACAGTACCTGCAATAATACGTTCAAGAAAGAAAGGTCATTAGTATATATGAAACCCCCGCTTTTTTGTAGTCATTCGAATTTGGTCGTATAACCAGCGTTTGTGTTACTGTTTTGTTTTTTGTTTATATTTACTTAATGCGAAATATTTCACACTGGAATTTTATCTTACATATTATTTGACTAAACGCACTAATTTTTGGTAAATATCCAAGCAGCTTAGGTTGAGCCAGTTTCTTGAACGGTGACGTCAAAGGTAGGGCGTCGTTTTTTGACTTTAATTCATATTATCCAAAAACGCACGTATGTGCACTTTTGATTTTTTTTGTGCTAATTAACCACGCCAAGACGGACCGAATGCAGTTTTCATTGACCTTATATGTTTTCTTATTTAGGAGCTATGACACTGTTTGGATTTTTGAAAAAACCGTGATTACTCGAAAACTATAAGTATTTTTTTAAATCTAATTTTGTTATAAATACGCACAAATTAAGAGCTATTTGTACATGTTTATTCTACAGGCGCACATACAATAGTCTTTTAGATACGCGATTTTGCAAAACGTTACCGCAGCAGGAAACGCAATATCTCGAGAACCTGAAGACGCACAAATTATATTTTTAGCGCACAAATTTGCACAAATATAAGCTCTCTGCTCATATGCAATTTTTAACTCTCCGATCTTTCGTTTAGAATTTTCCTGCTGGAACAACGTTACCCCAGCAGGAATCGTTTTTTCCGTTTATTTCAAAAACTACAACACGCACAATTTTTTTATTTGGCGCACATTTACAGCAGATTGGGCACTAATTATACTTCCCACTCATATCACTCTACGTGCTACTTTCCTGCTGGAGCGACGTTCACAGAAAACAGACAAACCCACTGAATTTCTTGCCGGATCTTCTCAGTCGAGGTCGTGTTCCGATCCGGTGGTAGTGTAAAAATATATATATATATGAAATGAAATAAAATGTCTTTATTTTGTATAGGCCTACGGGGCACTTACAAATGGTCAGTTACATTTTTTTACACTACCACCGGATCAGAATACGACCTCAACTGAGAAGATCCGGCAAGAAACTCAGCGGGTTTGTCTTTTTTCTTATTTATATCCATTTTTTTTTAATATAATTACAATCATGTTTTTTTTTACATGGTAATGAAAGTTAGCTCTAGTATCTTGCCTATGTAACTGACAATTTGTAAAGGCTTATGCAAAATAAAGACATTTAATTTGAATGAATTCCAGATGTACGGAGAGCCCTACCTCCCCCCGAAGGAGGCCTCGCTCCCCTTCCTGCGTACCCACCGCGCCGCGAGGGCCCAGCGCTGCCAGAAGATGTTTAACCTCCTCTTGTTCCACGTGACGCGCGACCGGTACGCCAAGCTCATCGCCGCAGACGGGACCAGGATAGGTACGTACCCGGGGATTCTCTAGGAAATCTATTTTAGGCTTAGATTTAAAAAAAAATGTGTGCGTGTACTAGTGTACACTCGTAAGAAGTGAAACTTCTTTATGACGTTATTTTTCAAAAAATAATTTACTATATGCAACTTTACATAAATTGATTAAATAAAGTTAAATTAGATAAAGTTTAATAAAAGGCTCTTATTAAACTTTATCTAATAATGTAATCTATAATAATCTATATAATATCACGCGTGGTAGGGATAAGAAAAAGATGGCGCGTAACGAAAAAATGTTACACTAATTTTTTTTCCAACCCCGATAAAGAAGTTTCACTTCAAAAATTTAAATTCATTTCGTATCTTCTTCAGGACAAGAGCACAAAACGCAAAAATTACGAAATAGACTTAAATATTCTAGTGTTTTAAAATATCTTACAATGTTTTAAAATATTCTACATATCCTAAATTGTTTTGTAGAATAAAGTCAGCCATTCAGTTCCGTCTCATTACGACAGAAGTCAATAGTGCTTTTGTCCAATTCGTCCGTTTTTTGTCAATATTGGTGCAACAACAGCGTAAAATTATTGTAGTGAAAAACATGCACCTGTGCCCTTGTCTCACCGAGGGTGCGATTTTATAACCCCCCTACCAATAAGGAGGTATTATAAGTTTGAATGCATGGCTCTAAACTCTTAAATGGCTAAACCGATTTGGATGCGTTTTTTTTTTGTTGAACAGGTAGTTTCCAAGCGCTGGTTCTTAAATTTGTTTTTTCTTTATCTGATTAAACTAGCAATCAAGCATGCATTCTACCTGATGGTAAGTGATCCCTGCTGCCCATGGACATCTGTAAAAAACTTTATATTGAACAGAGGTGCTAGCTGAAGTCATTGGCTTCAGGTGAAACACATGCATTGCTACTCCCGAGAACTAAGATGGCCGGCAACCACATCCTTCCATCTCACGCAAGAATTATGAAATATGTGTGGCGGTGGTACGTCCTAGTCGAACTACACTGGTTCTATCTGGAAAAGATCAAAGATTTTCACACATTTGAAACCGAACTTGAAAAAAATAATAACATTTCTTGTTTTTTACTTTTTTAATACCAGGTACATCTTATTAACATATGTACTATGTTTTGCAGGTAGCACAAAGCTAATCATACGGCCGTCACACAACAGTTCGTACAACATGCCGCACGCTACCATGGCCAAGTTTACCTCGGAAGTGGCCAAAGCAACGTTATAAAAAACAAGAATAGGTTCTTAGTAATAGTATTGAAGTCAACATGTAGTATGATTATTTTAATGTTTTATAGAAAACTATCTTTTCTTTGAGTGCAGTGTATTTTTGATATAATTAAAGTAGCAAACGAGCATGCAGTCCACCTGATGGTGTGTGGTCACTGCCACCCACGGACATGCGTGAAAACATGGGTTCTATCTGAAGTCAATCACAGATGCGTTGCTACTCCCGAGGACTACTACACTCTTCAAAAGAACTGCTTCACGCTAGAAAAAAGTTCTGTAGAAATATGATAAGAAAAAAATGTGTGCGTGTACTAGCGTACACTCGTAAGAAGTGAAACTTCTTTATGACGTTATTTTTCAAAAAATAATTTACTATATGCAACTTTACAGAAATTGGTTAAATAAAGTTAAATTAGATAAAATGTAATAAAAGGCTTTTATTAAACTTTATCTAATAATCTAATCTATAATAATCTATCTAATATCACGCGTGGTAGGGATAAGAAAAAGATGACGCGTAACAGAAAAAGATGGCGTGTAACGAAAAAATTTTACACAATTTTTTTTTCCAACCCCGATAAAGAAGTTTCACTTCAATAAGTTCAAACTAATTTTGTTCTACCTAGTAAAAGTTTGGTACTAAAGGAATCTGATCTTTTTATGCGAACTTTGCCGTTTGTATTGGGTCAAAGTAGTAATATAAGTGTTATTATGCATATATATTTGTAATGGTCTACTTACCAGCTTTCATTTGATACCCACCCATCCCTGCCATCATCTTTTGGACGTCTACTATTGGACATAAGCCTCCCCTAATTGGCGCCACTCTGTATCCAACGGTGTCCCGCAGTCTTCAGGTCATCAGTGTCCCTGGTGGGGGGGAGGGAACACACTCCGATTGCTTGCGAGGACCTTCTTTTGTTTAGTTGATACCCGTATTGTTTTATTTTTATTAAATAAATTACAGCTTTACAGACGGATCTTCCGTGCCTTTTTCCATATAGCGTTCATTTTATCTGTGTATTGTTATGTGTTAAAGTCGTGGGTCTTGCGAAATGAAATGTCGAGAACGATTTCCACACACTTGGTATATTTAACGGACAGAGTAACGTCCTGCTTGATGGTTGTATTTTGAGTGCCCTTTTAATATCTGCTACCCTATTTATATTGTTTCATGGTTGAGTTAAATATTGACTAACTACATTAGAAATTGCTGAATCGATACAGAGCTAATAATGTAAATTAATAATTTTAGTAATAATCAATAATAATTATAGTAATAATCAACTAGGTCATTATAAGTGAAGATAAACTATATATAATATGCCATATCCGTTGTGGGCTATTGCGTAGTTGGTAACATATGATAATCAGAAAAGTTGCCCCCTCTACCCGCCGTTCCTCTGACCGTAGACGCCATATTTGATAATTATAGCCTATGTCACTCACAACTCAGTCGTTTCAAATGGTTGGTATATATTTCAATCGGTCAAGACGTTTGGTCTGCAGCGCGTGTCAAATGGACATACATAGAAACATACATTGTGTTCGAGGTATATATTATATAAAGATCTGGTATAAAATTCATTTTTTTTATATAAATAGGACATGTGTATTGATTCTTCTATTGTAAGAGTGAAATGTTTACATTTGCAAAATATAAACGAGCTATCATTCAAGTTTTTTATTTATTTTCCTATGTCTAAGATAAAAATGTTCATTTAATTTAACAATTTATTTATTTGTATTATTATACTTCGGGTAGTACTAAAAGAATAAATCGAGGTAATGAAAAACATATTTATTCAGATCTTGAATTTATCCAGAATACAAAATAATTATAAATATTATATAATATAATGTAACTTGCAAAATAAAAATGCATTGTCAACGCAACTTAGTGCAAAAAATGTATAATTTTTTTAATAATATATATTGCATTAAATATTTATGTATCTTCAAAACGTATACAGAAGCATTTAGCGTCAATCGCACAGCTACTACAGATGTCTAGGCGACTATAATTGACAAAATATCTGCTCATATGGAATGAAAGATCGGTGGATAAAAAAATACTGCTCTATTTATCTCTTACATTAAATTGTACGACTTTAAGGCATTCAATTGCAGTTTTAATAACATCGAAACAAAACAAATTTAGTACAAATTAGTGATACCCGTATTCAATATTCAAAATCACGACACCGAAGTTACGAAAAGAAATTATTTGTGACATCAAAATCTCGTTATACATTAACCTTATAAATGTATAAATCATTTTAAATATGACTGGAACTTCGCAGCTTCACTTATACACTAATTGGCGATTATACAATTTCTGAACGAGTTAAGTTATATGGCCTAGGTAATATTAATAAGGCATATTGGATGGGTGATTGGTAGCGCCTATGAGTAGACCGTGCGATTTAGCCATTCCTCGAGGGAAAACGTGGCGTAGTCACCGCCTGAAGACCTCCCTTTGAATGTATCTGGAGAAATTACAAATAAATATTAGAATTCATACAACTGTTGGCGCGGTACATTTATTAAGCGTTAGTGCACGATTAGGACTACTTACATGGGTCGATTATGTATAACTATTAATTATATATAACCTTTAATTGTATATAAAATTGTATAACAAAGTTTATCAACATGTAAGTAGTCCAAGACAAATGGGGAAACATATCGTATGTGGTCAGTTTTATCACATCAAGTCAATTTCCGAAACTTTTTTATATATGTCGTGTTGAACCAAATTCTATTTTTTCTATGGTACACTTCCCACAAACGATATAATGACAAAAATGCTTATAGGAAACACTATTTGTAAGTCATTATTGCATTTAAACGTAACGTATTATAGAATAAAATGTTACATGTCAATTGCTGTAAAAAAATATTTTACTCATTACAAATTGTGTATAACTTTCAATCCAATAATTGTATAACTTACAATTTTTTTATCATATGTATTGTTTATCAATTTTAATTCATATAATATCGTTTGTACTTATATAATAGTGTTTCCTATAACTAATATGAGGTGTAGGCATTATGTCTGTATGTATACTCGAGTGCCGGCGATCCCTCAGGGTCCTCCCAGTTCTCGCTCGAGGTTTTCCAGCGGTTCGTTGTTTGCTGTATTAATTAAAACACACATGTAGCTAAGTATGTCAAAACACAGAGAGATGTTATGCGAATTAGTCTACTTTGCTATACTACTTTCTTGCAATGTAAATACAATTAGAAGTAACAAACAGGCATATTTCGAAGTATAGAACTGTATACGTACAGTTATACAGAATTTGAACAAACAAGTTTAAAGATTTATCATAAGATTCATAAGCTCACTCATACATAGCTTGTCTATTGCTTAAATACGAATATAATATTTTTGTCTTTTTATGGTGGTAGAACCAGTGTAGTTTGACCAGGGAAGTACCACCGCCACACCTATTTCTAGCGTGAAGCATTTCTTGCGTTTCGATAGAATGGTGTGGTTGCCGGCATACTTTTACATGAGGTGACCATCTTAGTTCTCGGGAGTAGCAATGCAATCTGTGATTGACTTCAGATGGAACCCATGTTCTGTATGAAGTTGATTACAAATGTCCATGGGCGGCAGTGGCCACTTACCAAGTGGTGGACTGCATGCTCGTTTGCAACTTCAGTCAGATAAAAAAAAAACCTTGTCATTTCAATTGCAAAATATTGAATTAACCTGTAGTATGTTCCCTACTCTACTATTTTCTTTTGTTGGTAACCAATATCCATTAGCGCCAATAAGATTGTAGTGCCCGTTTACTATTTACATTGCATAAAAAAATATTTGAAATTTCTATTCTACCTATTCATATTCAGATACTATTAATAACTACTTCTATACGCAAACTATTTTATTCTGTTTCGTGAGTGTCATGGAACAAAGACTAATACACCAACAGACCCAGAACAGAAATCTAAATCCATTCAGTATCAGTCTGGCCGGGGAACGAACCCGGGACCCACTGCGTGTCAGACCGTGACGACGACTTCACGACGGGTCGTCATGTATTAACTTCTAGCTAGTCTAATTAATCAATACAATGCAATAAGACAATTAGATATGACACTATTATTGAACTATAAAAATAAACACTAGCTCAAAAATATGTAGACAAACGTAACACTGTATATAATATTCTATATACTTGACTAATGACTCAACATATCGCACCCCTAGATGAAAACTTCACTAAATAAAAAAAAAATGTGTGCGTGTACACTCGTAAGAAGTGAAACTTCTTTATGACGTTATTTTTCAAAAAAATAATTTACTATATGCAACTTTACACAAATTGGTTAAATAAAGTTAAATTAGATAAAGTTTAATAAAAGGCTTTTATTAAGCTTTATCTAATAATCTAATCTATAATAATCTATCTAATATCACGCGTGGTAGGGATAAGAAAAAGATGGCGCGTAACAGAAAAAGCTGGCGCGTAACGAAAAATAAAAAAAGATGGCGTGTAACAGAAAAAGATGGCGCGTAACGAAAAAATGTTACACTATTTTTTTCTAAATTACCCCGATAAAGAAGTTTCACTTCAAGTATACAAGGAATAAAAAAATATATACAGACGAATTGATAACCTCCTCCTTTTTGAAAGTCGGTTAAAAATAGCGACGTAGTATTGGCATCGTCTGGAATAAGGTGACTTAAATAAACCGTTCTACACTCACAGCCCGACACTAGGATTTTGTCCTGTGTTCTGGGTGCCATGGACACACAAAGATACACAAGCACCCAGACTTAGAACAAGAAACTAAACTCATCATTCGTCAACTCCCTAGTATGATTGACCGCTCCGCCACGCGGGTGGTCGAAATAACTAATACTTTATTTTAAAGTACAGGTGGTAGCCCTACTACGTCCCTGTAGTTCCGGGATCAGAATAGGGCTACGGTATCCCCTGCCTGTCGTAAGAGGCGACTAAAAGGGGCTTCCGGGGTTGCAGGCGGCTAGAGTGGGAGCTCGAACCGTTCGGTCAGACGATCCCGAGAAGGACGGCGGTATATGTGGTCACATACCGTCGTAAAGACTAGACGGGGCGGTGGGCCCAGCCGCCCATCTGGGAGGAGCCCGATGGGGCAACGCGCTCAGAGGATTCCGGTTGCGGTCGGACCGAGTTCCCGGAGTCCTCTTTATAGCGCCGAGGACGGCCACCGGGGGGGTTTTAGTGCGGTAAAAATCCCACATAACCCTGCGTCGCTCCCACGGCGTCGGGTACCTTTTGAAGGTTTCCCCCTCGAGAACTAAAAAAAAAAAAGCCCTACTAGCTTCCATTGTGTTATATACAATACGAATGTATTCGTATTACGACATGGACACACAAAGACGAATACACAACCACCGAGACCAAGAAGAGACACAATTCACCATTCAGATGCCTGACTGGACAGGAATCGAACCCGGGACCCATTGCGTTTCAGACCGGTATGGTGACCGCTCCGCCACGCAGGTCGCCAATATACAAACGTTCTCAAGGCAACGGTTAGATGTCATCGTCATCGTCTACCCATTCTTGTCCCACTGCTGGGCACGGGTCTTCTCTCGGAATGAGAGTTTTAGGCCATAGTCCACCGCGCTGGCCAAGTGCGAAGTGGTGGACTTCACACACACCTCCGAGAACTTTTTTGAAGAACTCTTGGTTGTGTAGGTTTCCTCACGATGATTTCCTTCACCGAAAAGCAGTGATATTTAATTTCTAATACGCACATAAATCAGTGATGCGTGCCTGGGTTTGAACCTCGGACCTCCCGATCGAGAGGGCAAGTTTCAACCATTAGGCTATCACTGCTGCCTCACACTTAATTGGTATTATTAATTTAGTATGGTTTACATTTAAGGGTGCGATATAATATGATAAAAAAGATAATTAGTTAAAAACCTCAGTCTAAAAGAAAGTGTAATGTTACCGCGTATGATAATAAAGTTATTTAAACGTATCATTTGAACAACAAAGATTTTTACCGATTGGTAGGGAACCCTTATTGCTTCAGTCCGGCTCACACTCAGTCGGTATTATTAATTTAGTATGGTTTTCATTTAAGGGTGCGATATTTTACGCTTTACGCTTTCTACACTCATAGCCCCACAGTAGGATTTTCTCCTGTGTCGTGGGTGCCATGGACACACACAAGGACGAATACACAAACACCCAGACCCAGAACAAGAATCTAAACATATATATTATATATTATGATAAAAAGATAATTAGCTAAAAAAACCTCAGTCTAAGAGTTAATGTTTATGATAATAAAGTTATTTAAACGTTTACAACTCACCGATCATGGTCTTGAGTCGCACGGCGCACATTATGAAGTCGTCGAATTGTATGTAGCCGTCGCTGGAGCCATATCTATTCAACGGAAATTAATTAATAATGCTAGCAATCACAAGTATATAACGATTAAAGATTAATAAAAATAAATAAAAAAATGTGTGCGTGTACTAGCGTACACTCTTAAGAAGTGAAACTTCTTTATGACGTTATTTTTCAAAAAATAATTTACTATATGCAACTTTACAGAAATTGGTTATATAAAGTTAAATTAGATAAAGTTTAATAATAGGCTTTTATTAAACTTTATCTAATAATCTAATCTATAATAATCTATCTAATATCACACGTGGTAGGGATAAGAAAAAGATGGCGCGTAACAGAAAAAGATGGCGCGTAACAGAAATAGATGGCGCGTAACGAAAAAATGTTACACTAAATTTTTTTCCAACCCCGATAAAGAAGTTTCACTTCAAAAAGAAATCGAAAAGGATTTAAAAACCGCATATCGTGAGTACCCGTTTAGTATTAAAATGTGTCAATTCCGCGATAATATTAGTCTAAAATCATAAAAATACATTTATTAACAAAATATTTTAACGATAAATAATCTGAATTATTTTATCACTAAATTGGATATGAGCAGAATAAGGACGTAATGGGACCAAATTTTAATGAAGATTGTACAACAGCTGTGTCTTCGTATTTATAGGTCTGATAAAGTGTCTTTTAGAAGAATAAAGAAACCTTTTGATGACATAATGACGTTTTTCATTGGATGATATCTAGCAATAATAATAATAATAGATTATTACTTCAAAACGAAACTAAATGAACATACAAATAAGATAACTAAAGACAAGAAAGAAAACTAATATAGATACTACAATGTGAAAAAATAAATAAATATTATTAATTAGACGATAAAAGAACTTTTTTTTATCATCATCCAACTGATGGTAAGTGGTCATTGCCATCCATGGACATCTTTAAGTAATCTCATATAGAACATGGGATCAATCTGAAGTCAATCACAGATGCGTTGCTACTCCCGAGGACTATGATGGCGGCCTCATATAAAGTGTGCCGGCAACCACACCCTTAGATTTTGCCACGGCTCTAACGGTATAGTTACGCCACTGATAATATTTACAATTTAATCTAGTTTTGTGTGACATCAGTACCTGTGTGCGAGAACGTTGAGTACGTGAGCGTTGACGGTGTAGCCGGCGGAGTGCAGCGCGTCCCTCAAGTGGTGAGCCGGAATGGCTCCCTTCCCCTCTGTGTCGTATAGACGGAACACGGCCTGAAATAATTATACTTAGAATAATACACACGCTTTCTACACTCATCGCCCCACAACAGGATTTTCTCCTGTGTCGTGGGAACCATGGATACACACAAGACGAATACACAAACATCCAGACCCAGAACAGGAATCTAAACCCATCATTCAGATATCTGTCTGGCCGGGAATCGAACCCAGAACCCATTGCGCATCAGACTGGTATGGTAACCGCTCCGCCACGCGGGTCGTCCAATAAAAAAAAATAGAAAGTCTTGGTGTACACGCGTTAGAAGTTATACTTCACTGGTGTAACAAGATATTTTTCTTTTTTAAAATTGATATAACTGATGTTAGTTTTAATTTTAGTCTTGTTTAATTATATAAAATATCTATCGCCTTATTCTACGTTTGTAGAAAAAACGACACTAACAATAGAAAAAACTAAAATGTTAACATAGGTAGTGTGTACCCGTCCCTGTAGCCTCGGGGTCAGAATAGGGCTACGGTATCCCCTGCCTGTCGTAAGAGGCGACTAAAAGGGGCTTCCGGGGTTGCAGACGGCTAGAGTGGGAGCTCGAACCGTTCGGTCAGGCAATCCCGGGAAGGACGGCGGTATGTGTGGTCGCATACCGTCGTAAAGACTAGACGGAACGGTGGGCCCAGCCGCCCACCTGGGAGGAGCCCGATGGGGCAGCGCGCTCGGAGGATTCCGGTTGAAGTCGTTTCGAGATCCCGGAGTCCTCCTTTTCAGCGCCGAGGACGGCCACCGGGGGGGTTTTAGTGCGGTAAAAATCCCACATAACCCTGCGTCGCTCCCACAGCGTCGGGTACCTTTGGAAGGTTTCCCCCTCGAAAACAAAAAAAAAAAAAAAACAAAAAAAAAAAAAAAAAAAAAAGGTAGTGTGTACCCTCAGCGTGCCAGTTTTTCGTGACGGTGTGCGCGCGCGTCGTAAAACCAAAATGTTGACTACATATATTTAACTTCAGCAGTGTTCGCCTAATGATAGCCTAATGGTTGAAACTTGCCCTCTCAATCGGGAGGTCCGAGGTTCAAACCCAGGCACGCACTACTGATTTATGTGCGTATTATACATTAATTATCACTGCTTTTCGGTGAAGGAAAACATCGTGAGGAAACCTACATACCCGAGAGTTCTTTATAAAAAAAAAAGTTCTCGGAGGTGTGTGAAGTCCACCAATTCGCACTTGGCCAGCGCGGTGGACTATGGCCTAAACTCTCTCATTCTGAGAGAAGACCCGTGCCCAGCAGTGGGACAATAATGGGTTGACGACGATTTAACTTCAGTGTGTCGGTTTTTCGTGACGGTGTGCGCGCGCATCGTCAAAATTCACTCACGTCATTTTGCCCTAACGCACCAAAAGAAGTACAACTTTTAAAAAACTCTAGTGTTAAGTTACTAAGGTATACTCAAGCTCACGTGCCTGTAGTTCCCGGATCAAAATAGGGCTACGGCATCCCCTGCCTGTCGTAAGAGGCGACTAAAAGGGGCTTCCGGGGTTGCGGGCGGCTAGAGTGGGAGCTCGGACCGTTCGGTACGGCGATCCCGGGAAGGACGGCAGTATGTGTGGTCGCAAACCGTCGTAAAGACTAGACGGAGCGGTGGGCCCAGCCGCCCATCTGGGAGGAGTCCGATGGGGAAACGCGCTCAGAGAATTCCGGTTGCGGTCGTTCCGAGTTCCCGGAGTCCTCTTCATAGCGAAGAAGACGGCCACCGGGGGGGTTTTAGTGCGATAAAAATCCTACATAACCCTGGGTCGCTCCCATGGCGTCGGGTACCTTTTGAAAGTTCCCCCTCGAGAACAAAAAATGTGTGCGTGTACTAGCGTACACTCGTAAGAAGTGAAACTTCTTTAAGACGTTATTTTTCAAAAAATAATTTACTATGTGCAACTTTACAGAAATTGGTTAAATAAAGTTAAATTAGATAAAGTTTAATAAAAGGCTTTTATTAAACTTTATCTAATAATCTAATCTATAATAATCTATCTAATATCACGCGTGGTAGGGATAAGAAGAAGATGGCGCGTAACGGAAAAAAAAGATGGCGCGTAACGGAAAAAGATGGCGCATAACGAAAAAATGTTACACTTCAAAAAAAAGGTATACTCACCTTCCATTGACGCAAATCGATCCACAGTCCCTTGAACTCCTCAAATCCCAGCCCTCCAGAGTTGTCCTTGTCCAACATTGCGATCATGCTGCGGCACACGTCCTTAGAGAAACCCTGCCCTTTGAGGTCTGAAAACATAAACATAGTTACGATCCGAGGGTACACATAACGCCCTGTGATGGAAAACTGTATGTTGGATGTATTGATCATTGATAAGAAACTAATTAAAACAATAATCCATACTAATATTATAAATGTGAAAGTGTGTTTGTTTGTTCCTCTTTCACGTCGCCACATAGCTATTATATGATATGGTTTATATGCTGGAAGATAGTTAGGAGGGCGGAGAGTGACGTAAGCTACTTTTTACCGCGTGTCATTCCCATGAGAATATCGATGTTTTATTAGTAGATATATATTTAGTAGTTCCAGGTGTTGTTAATAGATGGCGTTAGTAAAATTCATTTGCATGTTCCGAGTCACGCTATCAAATGCTTCTGTTAATTCCCTTTGCCCTTGCGGGCGAAGCCGCGGGTAAGAGCTAGTAAATAATAATGTTTTTTTAGTTTATTGACTAACTCAGGACCGGTCGAAGTGGCACAGATTGGGGGAGGCCTATGTCCAGCAGACTTTCAAAGGCTGATGGATGGATGGACGAAGCAATCAATTTTAAGTTACAAATTAACATTTTACACGGTATAAAGAAAAAATTTGTTTTTTTCGAAAATGTTTTTAAATTACAAAAACAGTTTGAAAACATAAGCACTATTCAAAAATATTGTTTTTATTATAATTTTTGGTATGTGTTATCTTTTTCTTCTTCTTTATAAAAACGAATGTTTGTTATGTCCTCTATAGAATCGTTAACTATTCATTTGATCATGTGATGTTCTTTAGCAAAGTTGTTATTCATGAGCTCGCGAAGGTTTCTGGTGTATTTTTTTGCGATGGCGTAGCAACGCGCGCACGGTACAGCTAGTAATCAATAAAAATTTAAATAGTATTTTTGGAATATAATTCCATTTCAAATATATTTTTTTATTTTTGATCCTGTCCGGAAATTATTTTTTAAAAAGGTAAAAATCAAATATTGTAAACATAACATAATCAACTCTCTCAATACATTCAACATCAAGTAGTCCAACTTCACAAAAAAGGAACAAAAATACAATTTAAAACTAAAATATACATTTTTATGGAAATGGAGGTGACTTATGGCAAACTACGTTTAAAAATAAAATAAAATGCCCATTTTTGCGAACGAAACAATACACATAAAAATAATAAATACATGCTGACATGAAGCGTAACGGAGTATAAAGATTCCCAAATTGGGAATTTCCATACTTCGTCGGAATGTTAGAAGCGACAAAATGCTAGGATTTTTTATGAAAAACAATGGTTTAACTTGAAAAAGATACTCGTAAAACATTATTTTCCATATTTTTTTTGTACAAAATACAAAAAAACGCCATTTGTACAAAAAAAAAACATTTTTTTTACAAAATAAATGACAAAATATAAAAAAATCAGCAGCCTCCTCGAAGCGGGTCTGAAATGAAAAAAAAAATAGCAAACACGGTAAAAAAATCAAAAACAGACATTTGTACGTATCCGCCTCCATTTCTATAAAATATACAATTTTTATTACATTTATTTATAAAAAAAAATCATGCTCTGGTGTCAGCCAACCTGTAACATATAACAAATCAAGACAGTATGAAAAAAATGTATTGAAAAGGTTGTTAAATTAATGGCCTTTGTGGAGTAAATATTTCCGTTTAAATACTTATAAAGTACTATTTCTAATATTATATTTGTATGTTTTTCAAATTATTTAACATAGTTATATAATTCCAACACGTAATCGAAAGGATTTTTTCTAAATTTCTGTATGAATATTAAACAAATTTCTATGCAAATATCGCACAAATAATTCTTTGGGTGATTTTCACAGACTTGAATTTCGGTATGCTGTTATGTCGAGTATCCTTTATTCTATTGATATTGTCCTATATTATGTATACCGTATTCAAAATCTATAAACGATTATATACGAGTATAATATTGTGTTAAGCTTTAATATATGTATGTTCTTTAATTAATATCGAATATTTTCTAATTCAGTGTACCATTCTTTGTCCAGTAATTCGTCGCTAATCATTCTACACGCCGCGATCCCTCACGCATGTTAGCCCTTTTGTACCTCAACACCTCAGTCGGCCTCTTAAGAGACACAACAGGAACTCACCGTTATGCCCATATACATAGTCATCCTCCCGCAAAACTTCAGTCAGTCCCTTAGTAATCACAAGGGATATCGACAGTTACGCACATACACATTGTCAATCCCCACAAAATATATCTCCTAAGGAGTCACAAGGGATGACGAAAGGTACGCTCATATATACGGTCACCCTACCGTAACATGTCATTTAGCCCCTTAGGGGTCACATGGAATCCCCAAAGTTACCCACGTACCCTAACTCCCTGAACATAAAACTCCATTCAGCCCCTTAGGAGCCACAACGGGTACACACCCACATACCTGTGTTCGCTTGCGGCTGATTCAGATGCACCTGCTCCGGTCCCTGTTGCATCTGAGTGAGGTCGACGCCGATCTCCTTGCAGATGGGCGTGCAGAGCGCACACAGTAACTGTTCGAGACAGCTCTGTTCCTGCGGCGCGGCCTGCTGGCCTCCCCCGTCGTAGGCCCCGCCCCGCATGGCCAACTCTGCCGTGGTTTGTCAATATCAGTACGACTGATACGAGCATTCGCTATGGTATCGATATAAAAGCTTGACTAGGTAACTTTGTATGAAAGATGGAAGGAAGGAACTAAGAGTAAAAGGTGGTCAAAAAGTAGGTAGATTACCGTTTGAAAATCATCACTACTCTTGTTTCTGCTTTAAAACAAGTCTCAAGTGCTTGTTATGCTTAGGTTTAAAGCAAGTTATACTAATAATTGTTCCAATTTAGTCTTCAATGGTAGCAAAGCATCAGCGATTTATCATATGAACACTTGTAACCACTTCCCATCGTGCAAATTTCTCGTTTGCTACTTTTCATAAAGATTAAGCGTTTACTTCAGTAGGTAAATATTTTGTCCGAAATTATGACCCAAAGCATAATACAAATATTTTTTAATAATTATTTCGGTAATAACTTACATTAATTTAAAATAGATACCTAGTCAAGTCTTATCAACGCCGTAAAAAGAATTTGTCGTATCTTGAAAAATGCTACTTTACACCAGTGGCAAATGAAAAACAATTTAAAAAAATCATCAATAACAAAAAATAGAAGGGAGGTCCAAGGTTCAAACCCAGGCACGCACCACTGCTTTTTCTAAGATTATGTGCGTATTAGAAATTAATTATCACTGCTTTCAAAAAAAAAGTTCTCAGAGGTATGTGAAGTCCACCAATTCCCACTTGGCTAGCGCGGTGGACTATGGCCTAAAAACTCTCTCATTCTGAGAGAAGACCCGAGCCCAGCAGTAGTACAATAATGCGTTGACGACAAAATTAACGAAAAATGATTATTATTATTTCAATAATAATAATAAATTATTTGTCCAAGTAAAAACTGTTGCGTCTAATCTATGAAACCATTATAATTATTAGTGTAATTGAGTTCATGTGTACTTAACTAAAATTCGCGTTATTTCCAGATACAACAAGTTCGTTTTCCCGCGTTATATATCTTGTTATTTATTAAAAAAAACGTTATTATAATTATTACACAATAGACAAAAAATAATGTTATGATGTACATTTGTGTAAAAATTCTCTTGTCATAAAATTAATACGTTAATAAATCGTTGACAAATGAAGGGAATAAATCATGTTTCAACTTCACCGAATGCGAAACATTTTTCAATCATAGGAAACATGTCATTCTTAAATAAATTTTAAACAAATCAGCATCACATATCTCTACATATATAGGAGTATGATTAAACGAATTATAAATAATTATAATAAAAATAAAAATAACTACAAAATAACGATAACTATACGAAATTACAAAAAAAGTAAATAAACGTACAAAAATAAATTTAAAATTATTACATACAATTAACAATTTAGATAACAGAATTTTGAAAAATTGTTTATATAGCATTAATTATAATTGCAAAAAAGTAGAAAACCGATTAAAGATATATAATATAATAAGGAAAATTTAATACTTACATATGTAATATCTCTCACGGGTGCGAACAAAGTGTAAAAAAGCTGCATTTTACTATACAATAAGCTTTGGGACTCAGAGTAATAAAGTATAGAGCGAGTCTATGTTAGGGGTACGAACAGTAGGCACAGGTGTGAACATTGCTACGCGCAGTACAGATTGGCCGGACATATTTCAAATTTCGAGTGAAATGAGTCAATTGAGTGTTTCTTTTTAATACAATAAAAGCTTATAATTCGCGATTCCGGAAATCGCGGATAACCAGCAGTTTCCAAATAAACGTGCGCTGAATCTCTTCACTTGTACTGGCTATATCCGCGAATAAAGAAATTTTTAGCTGAGAATACAAGAAAATTGTCAAAAATATTTTACCTGCCAACATCGATATAGAAATACATTACATACACAGTCTCGAACTAAAATGACATACATACATTTTGGCAATACAACCTTATGACTATGATTGAAAGTTGTACTTACAACGCTTTAGCAAAAAGCAGTAAAATTTTACTAGAAATGAGCGCTCAATTTTGAAATTGAGCGCTCTTTTTCACCGGGCAGTTTCGAGACGCAGACGAGATGTGTATCTTGGGGTTTTCTGTATCGATGCCTGCGAATATCGAAAACGCGAATGCGGAAACCGGGAATAAGAAGCTTTTACTGTACTAAATGTCGCTATTCCGGTGAAATGTTTTAATGAAAACTTCGGCTACCATTCGTTGTATAGACGCACTCTATTATAATTATTACTCTGAGTTTTAGGACAAATAAAGCACAAATGGGCATTTTAAATACAAAATTTTCAATGTACACAAATTTCGAAACAATCTACAAACAAGGAAAGAAACTTAAAATTAAAAGAAAAAAATAATTTAATAAAAGCATAACGATAAAATAATTACAACATAATATTAATAATTAATAATAATAAAATAAAAATTAATATTCTTTCCTTGAGAGTACTTAAGCCATAGTCGCCCCATTTTTGGAAAATCCTTTAATTTATTTCTATATAAAAAAGGCGGCGGAATAAATGTACCCAAAAGTTTGTGGGCAAACAAAAAAAGGTCCTCTGGTCAGATGTTTCTTTTCTCATCTATATGAGAGAGAGGAGGACAGAAAAGAGGGCAGACTCATCCCCCCTGCCGTGGTATACGCCCATGCAACTTGTTATTATTAGGATTTTAAAGCCTTATTATTATTACACGATTATTATTATTATTATTAACACGAATTACACATACTGTCATATAAAGTTTTTTCTGGAATAATTGCATTTCTCATGGACGATTTTATTGACTTATAGGAATAAAACGCTCGGGTTCATAATTCAAAATCAATGTTATTAAAGGGAGAAATCACACATATAAAGATTCATTTAATTGCTCCTTTCATGTATGCTGCATTGATTTTCAACAACTGATTTTAATTTTATCTAATGCTGGACTTTAAGTAATGTTAAATTGATATTAATAATGCATTTATTTTAATTTGTTGTGTATTCATAATATATTAAACTACGCTAACGAATTAGGTAATGTTAGACGTAAGGTGTAATTTATAAATAAATAACTTTCGACAGTCATAATTTTTATATTTCATAGGGATTACAAGTCAACTAATACGTAAGAATAATTAATTAAGTTCTTCTTTCTGTCTATTATTTTTTCCATTTTCATTACAGAAATTACATAGTACAAAGATTTTATACTACATATCCCAGAGAATAAATAAATAAATAATACATATCACTGCCTTCGTTTAGTGGCATTAGGATTAATAAAAAAATGTTTATATTACATTCTATATAGATTATCTGATTTGCTAACTAAACTTCAATTTAAATAAATTATAACCACTTTACGGTAAATGAAAACATCGGGAGAAAACCTTCACACATGAGTTCTTTAAAAAACATCCCAGAGGTTTTTTTTATCTGACTGAAGTAATAAACGAGCATGCAGTCCAACTGTTGGTAAGTGGTCACTGCCGCCCGTAGACATCTGTAATCAACTTCACACAGAACATGGGTTCCATCTGAGGTCAATCACAGATGCGTTGCTACTCCCGAGGACTAGGATGGTCGCCTCGTGTGAAAGTGTACCGGCAACCATACCCTTCCAACGAAATGCAAGAAATGCTTCATGCTAAAATAGGCGTGGCGGTGGTTCTTCCCCGGTCGAACTACACTGGTTCTACAACCTTAAGTTTTCGTTAGCCCAGCATTGGAACACTGAACCTTTATGGCGTAGTTTCTAATGGATATCGTTTATGATAGGGTATAATGCCTGGTCAGCAGGTTTAAGGGTTTTTTTTCTTTTCCGAGCAGTGAACCACTGATTCTTTTCGACCAACGACAACACAGCCTAATAGACACCGCATCTAAGGCGAACACTTTCGGGCAACACATCAGTTTATTAGCACTCATATAATAAACCGAGCGCGAGCTACACTTCAGTACGGACCACTTATGTGACCTGTAAACATCGTATTACGAGACTATATATAGCGCGAAATAAATTCTTTAAAAAATAAAAAAAAGTGAAGCAAAATGACTTCCTGATCATTAAGATGGTGTAAAAATGTAAGAAAACATCTAATTTCAAAAAAGACGGCATAACATTTCACATGTAAACTATTTTCACAATTATAATTTCAGGAATCAAATTATCTTGGAGCTCAACTTATACTGGTCTTAAACAGCGCCCGTTGATGTCTTCTTACAGTGCATCCCTTTCCTTTTCATTACATTAAATATTTCTATCCTTTTCGTCCATTTTTGTAGTGATGTACACCTCAGCTAACTGATGAAAGATGACAACTAATGCAATTGAATATTACTTGAATTGAATTTAAAATAAATAATTATAGTTTTAAACTTTTAATCATAAACTGCCAATAATTATAGTTATTTGATGACACTAATGTCTAAATAATGTCGAATGAAATTGCAAAGCCAATTTATCATTGACTATTTAAGGGTCTGAAGATGTGTCTCGGAGACAAAATATGTAACTCCTCAACCGATGGGAATAATTGAGTTGTGTTTGAAGACATTTGGTGTACTTACTAGCTATGATCAGAAGAACATACGTACATATAGAAATGAAAAAAAAAAGCTTTTGTATAAAAAGTTTAATCGACTTCCCCTGTCAGCTTTTTTATATAGGATGGGTTAGGTAAGATGGAACTTACAAGAAAACATAAAACTTAGCTCGCAGGGCGCGGTGGCGCCCTGCCAGCGGGTACGCTCAGTTCATATAAATTATAAAAATATTGTATGTTATGGCTTAGGTTTATGTTCAATTTGTCATGTAAGGTTGAGATTGAATTAATATTTCCATTTATGTATGCACCATGTTATCTCATTGATCTTAATGCGATACTAGTAAAAGTGAGTTTATCGTCACTAAAAAGGGTGAACAAAAATTTTTAAACGAAAAATACAATCGACTTCAATGCAACAAAAAAGTAATAAATAATGTAAATACATGTTGGTTTAGAGCATACACAGTAGGTACTTAGTAGTAGTCCTAAAGTCGGCGCTCACCATATTTCGCTAGATCACGACGAAACCACATGTGTCCTATGTAAGCACCGACTTCGGAACTACTACTAAGTACCTACTGTGTATGCTCTAAACCAACATGTATTTAGATATTTTTTTACTTTTTTGTTGCATGGAAGTCGGTTGTATTTTTTGTTTAATTTTTTTTTATTTATTACAAAATCCGTAGATCCGAAACCTACAATTAGAAGAATTAATACCAAGTTAATTCATTTTAAGAATAATTAATTCATTTTTTGCTTAAATAGATTTTATACAACAATGTTAGTACTGGTTTGAATTGCGTTATGTAGTGTATTAAAGGTTTTGATTGATAAATGATGTTTTCATTATTGTTCTCAATAATTCAATATTAGTACTACTATACCTACTATGAGCTATTTATTAATCGTCAATTTCAATTATAATTATTTTATTATTTCTAATCAATAACCCATTACAAAAACGTTCCCATCACTAATTGTAATTTATGATCTATTGCGACCTTGAATCGACCAATTGCAATGCTTTCTTTTACCGCTCCCCCGCCCCGCATACCTCAGTGCTTTGACTGAAATGTTTCTTAGTAGAAATGAAGACATGAGGTGTCTATTAGGCTATGTTGTCGCTGTTTTCGACCATTGTTCGAGTATAATGCCTGGTCAGTGAGAATTAAGAATGGTATTTGCCCAATGGTGGGCCAGCACCATGGTTGCCAGATTTTTTTTAAATAAGTCGGGATTTAGTCATTTTTTGTGTGAAAAAAAGCGGGATTCCATAGTCAAAATATTTAAAAAAAATGGATATAAATAAGAAAAAAAGACAAATCCGCTGAGTTTCTTGCCGGATCTTCTCAGTTGAGGTCGTATTCCGATCCGGTGGTAGTGTAAGAAAAAAAATGTAACTGACAATTTGTAAGTGCCCCCGCAGGCCTATACAAAATAAAGACATTTCATTTCATTTCAAAAGTGGGACAGTAGCCCTCGCGGTACTGTCCTATTCTCCTTGGTGTAGGGTGGCCGGACGATTGGCATCCTTTTTTTGGTCGACAAACTGCAGTTCCATTTATATTTGCGATTGGCGGCCTTTTTTTTCTGCTAAAATCCTTCCCAAAAAGCGGGACTGGGTCTGTCCTGCGCGGGACATTTGATTTTGATTAAAAAATCGGGACGGTCCCACCAAAAGCGTGACGTCTGGCAACCCTGGCCAGCACGGCGTAGTCGACACCGCGTAACGTTTTGTAGGGTACTAGCTGTCCCGACAAAAGTTGTTTTGCCATATAAACAATTTAAAAAAATGTTAGGGGTGGACAACCCTTAAGGAGTCTGAAAAATAGATGTTGGCCGATTCTTAGACCTACTGAATAAGCATATAAAATTTGGTACAAATCGGTCAAACCGTTTCGGAGGAATACGGCAACAAAAACTGTGACACGAGAATTTTATATATTAGATAATGCTTGGTTAGCAAGGTTCAATAATGTTGTCGTTTGTACTTGGCCACTCACCTGTCCTAATGGTAGTAGTACTAGGTATTAGGGTCTTTCATGATAGTAGCTATTAGGAGCTTTAATTATAAAGTATATAAAAAAAGACCACATATGTGCCAGAAAATTTAAAAATATGTTAATAGAAAAATTCTATTACACGTATGACGAATTCTTAAACGATGGTTTAAAAATATAAAATACAAAAAATACTTTCTTCTAAAGTTATCAGCATTGTAATATAGTGTCTAATTGTAAGTCTTTTAATGATAAATACGAGTATGTGAGTGCCATACATTTAGAACGCCTTAACCGGCATATTCAATTTTTGGCGCCCTTTTCTTTTTTTTAACATCTTATGTAATCAATATTATTGTAACCCAAAAATTGACTAAATAAAGATCTTTTTTTCTTTCTTTCTATATAATATAGTGCACGGTTTAGGTCTTGCCCAATTCTCTAATATTCTGTGATGTCTAAACCGCCTTTGTGTTCACGAAGGATGTGTACTGTCCGATCTGAATTTAAGGGCATTTCCCCATGAGTAGCCACTCACCTTCCCTCATAGCGTAGTCGAGGATCTCCTTCAGCTCCTGCCAGTCCACCTCCCCATCAGCGCCCGCCAGGCGGTTGAAGAACTCCCGCACGGGGTCCGCCGGCTCCGGGGCTATGGGTGTTGTATCTTTCACCTGGACAATATATATGATACATGAGCCTGGCACTTCTTGCAATGTAACGAAATCAATCGCGAATATTCACATGTTTTTAGACAAAAAAGTTTTTAGTGTAGTTGAAATAAGTTTTAGAAAAATAGAGTTGCAGCGTTTTGAAAAAAAATGTGTGCGTGTACTAGCGTACACTCGTAAGAAGTGAAACTTCTTTATGACGTTATTTTTCAAAAAATAATTTACTATATGCAACTTTACAGAAATTGGTTAAATAAAGTTAAATTTCTAATAATAATAATCTAATAATAATAATCTAATCATATAATAATCTAATAATAATCTAATAATAATAATAAATATAATCTAATAATAATCTAATCTATAATAATCTATCTAATATCACGCGTGGTAGGGATAAGAAAAAGATGGCGCGTAACGGAAAAAAAAGATGGCGCGTAACGGAAAAATATGGCGCGTAACGAAAAAAAAAGATGGCGCGTAACGGAAAAAGATGGCGCGTAACGAAAAAATGTTACACTAAATTTTTTTCCAACCTCGATAAAGAAGTTTCACTTTTGTTTTCCAACCCCGATAAAGAAGTTTCACTTCAAAAAGAAAGTTCTCGAAGGTGTGTGAAGTCCACCAATTCGCAATTGGCCTAACCAGTGGCGTAGCTAGCTTAGGTGACACCCGCGGCGGAAATTGATGGTGTCACCTCATTTTTTTCTTTTGTCGAAAGATTTTTTTTTTAAAACCTTAAGCCTAGCATAACTTAGGTCGCCGTTGCCGGGTTCCTCGACGGGTCGAGTCAATGCGTGTGATGGTTCAGTACCACACCTGTCCTGGCAGTCGATAGCTCAAGATCATTGGGAAGGTCTAAATTGCGCATGAACCAGCGGCAGTCCATGGCCAACCAGTCCATGTCAATGACCTCTCAATCTGTTAGAAGACCCGTACCCAGCAGTGGGATAATAATGGGTTGACGAGATCTTCAATTTGATACCAGTGTGGCGACCTCCCGCTAATCATCACGAGATTGCGCTACTAGTATTCTGAAACACGCTATCGAAGCATTCTCAGAATCCTGCATATATACAAGTTCCGAACATCAACTATCGGAGCACGGCCGCCCCCCAGGCATGATCACCTAGCCTCCAGGGAGATCTCCCGCCGCCAAACCAGTATAGTTTTGGAAAAAAAATAACCTACTTTAACAACTTTTATCCCGCTACTTTTGATTTTCATGTTTTCATTTGTATAAATTATAGAGTAATTATAGAGTAATAATAATTATAGAGTCATGTAAAGAGTAACATTTTATTATATGTACAAAAATGTATTTACCCGGTCATCTACATCGCCCATACCGATGTCTTCATCATTTTCACTGAAAAAAATAAATCAATAAGAAATTTTTAAATCATGTAGCAAAAATTTACAAAAATTGTATTATTTTTATTCCTAATTAAAAAATAAAAAAAATAAATCATGTAGCAAAAATTTGCAAAAATTGTATTATTCCTAAGTAAAAAATAAAAAAATAAATCATGTAGCAAAAATTTACAAAAATTGTATTATTCCTAAGTAAAAAATAAAAAATAAAAAAATAAATCATATAGCAAAAATTTACAAAAATTGTATTATTCCTAAGTAAAAAATAAAAAATAAAAAAATAAATCATGTAGCAATAATTTGCAAAAATTGTATTATTCCTAAGTAAAAAATAAAAAAATAAATCATGTAGCAAAAATTTAGAAAAATTGTATTATTCCTAAGTAAAAAATAAAAAATAAAAAAATAAATCATGTAGCAAAAATTTACAAAAATTGTATTATTCCTAAATAAAAAAAGAGTGTGTGTGTCAGTTCTGAAGCACGACTAGAGTTTACTCGCATTTAAAATAGATAGCGCCATACTCCCACACTAAAGTTATAAATAATACGTATTAAAATATTAATATTGTACGTTTTTACAGAGTATTTACATTACTTACCTCAACGATTTACTATTTTAAATACCATTGAGATTTCGGTAAAACGTAATCACGAAACCTATGCATACCATCCACGCTTACTCATAAAATGGTTCTAAAGTTTTAACTAGATGGCGTTATACTCAATAGAAAAAACGTAACGAGGTCATTCATCAGTAGATTTTACTCCTCACATTTTTCTTCTACCGGGCCCTTATATACGCAAATCGATTCTTAATTATTACTAAAAATCATGGTATTTTTGGAACGAAGTTCCTTATCGCGCGTTGTGAAAGGGGGCTAGACGGAAAAAAATCTTACGAAAAGTTGTCAAGACACTTTTTGGTATAGTAAGCTACTGTAAGCTGTGCGGCCTGCGCATGTTTCTCTGTCTGTCTCTTTCTCTCTCTCTTATAGAAAGCAAGCCAGATATTTTCATTTCTATTTCGCCTACTGATTGAGTTTATATTACATTATATTTGTTAATAATAAAAAAATATATTTTTACTTAAAAAAAATAAAATTTTATTATAATTCCTTCACTAATTAATCGAAAGGAACTTCGTTCCATCCGGGTGTCCCTTGACACCTCTCAAGTTTTTTTTTTGCACAATCTCTTCTAACAAAAACTCACGCCATATTGTTGTCCTTCTCAGAGAACACTCTCAGCAGGAACTCTCCCTCCTCATCGGGCTCGAAGGTGGACGGCACTATCACGTATGAACCCGGCTCGAATTTGAACCTGAAATTGAACATAACATTATCATTAGAGTTTCCCAAACTTTATTATGGCGTGGCTCGGTTATTTTTTTATCTAATCGAAGTAGCAAACGAGCATGCGGTCCACCTGATGGTAAGTGGTCACTGCCGCCTATGGACATCTGTAAGCAACTTCATACAGAACATGGGTTCCATCTGAAGTCAATCACAGACGCGTTGCTTCTCTCGAGGACTATGATGGTCGCCTCATGTGAAAGTGTGCCGGCAACCACACCCTTCCATATTAAAATGCATGGTCATTTACCACTTTTACATTATACGGCATAGAAGACATGGGGTGCGTTTCATTAGACGTTCACAAAGCGCACGCTCACGACCGCAGTTTTCCCGTTCCATTAGCTTGTGAGCTTTACTGACGTATTCTCTAGTTTTTTCTTTGACACTATTGATATAGAATAACCCTATCGGTGTTTGACACTATATTATACTTTCTCACAAACAGCTGCTTATATATTCGTCCGATTTCCGAGCAGCTCGTCGCTATCCGTGCGAGCTTCGTACTGTCGTACCATACATACACGTTAAGCGAACGCTCGGCCGCGCTACATGGTAGGCGGAGTGGGTGTTAGGTTTTTTCGTTACGAAATTTCTTGATTCGGTCACCGCGCTCAAAGCCCGCGATAAAAGCTAACAAAATAAAAAAAAATACAAAAAACCTCACCTAGCGCTAACCTCCCTCAGGTTGATGAAGGCCTGCGAGCGTCCCACCGAGGCGTTGTACTTGAAGAAGTTGATGTCTAAGGGCTTGGGGACCCTCCCGTAGTCAGGCAGGCGGTACACCGCGAATCCTATGGTGAGACACTCCAGCCCCTGGTGGCGCTGGGAGCGACGGTTCTTCTGCATTAGGGCTACTATTATCTGTGGAGGACGGAATTATTGAGGAATTAGTTAAGTACAATGTTTTTGAAGAGGATTTAATTCCATGAAGTTGTTGATCTAAATTAAAGTAATACTAAGGACGGGGGAGCGTGGGAGAATCAATGTTATAATTCTACCCCCCTGAAAGTGACTCACAAATTTCAGAAATGGGACAGCCTAAGCCTCCCTCTTTGGTTTTTTTTATTTATAATTTTTACTTACAAACTGAAACTTATATTCATTTTTCTAGGACATGTTTTTTGTCTTGTAAGTAAAACTATTAAAAAAATGAAAATCCTGGATCCATCAATGTATTTCAGGATTATTACAATTCTCACTTAATACAACTTAGCTCTCAAAATTAGTCTCTTTGGCCAATCTCAGGTAGTATTTTAACCGGAATTGTTTACAGATTTTTTTATCTGACTGAAGTAGCAAACAAGCTGCGAACTGCGACATCTGTAAGCAACTTACAGAATGTGGGTTCTGTCTGAAGTCAATCACAGATGCGTTGCTACTACCGAGGACTAAGATGGTCGCCTCATAAGTGTGCCGGCAACCACACCCTTCCATCATAGATATCCATAGGCGTCAGTTTACTTACAATTTATTGAACTGCATGCTCGTTTACTTTTAAATTATACAGCAAAGAAGGCAAGGGGTGCGTTCCATTAGACTTTCATAAAGCGCACCCTCACGACCGCGGTTTTTCCAGTTCCATTAGTGTGAGCTTTACTGACGTATTCTCTAGTGGAACGATCACCTCTACCCACCTTGTTAGATGGGTCGTCGTGAGCGTCACGTGGGCGTCAGTCACGACATCACGAGTAACGTATTCGCCGCGACCACAACGACCGCGGTCGTCTTGTGGAACGACGTTTTGGGCGTTTACGGCGTTGTGAGCGTCTTCTGGAACGCGCCCATGTTCTTCCGACACGTTCAAACTTAGTCCTAACGGGTAGCACCATAATGTAACGCAGTAGTGATGAGATGCTTTAATGTGGCGTGGTGCGGTGACAAAGGAGGTGCGGTGTGGTGACGGAGGAGGTGAGGCGAGGGGGTGAGGTGCGGAGAGGAGAGGTGCGATGATTGACGTGGCAGAGCTGTCATTATTGAAAAAGAATTGAGAATAAAATGTTGGTTAAAATTATTTTTCTGGTGTCTTATTGAAGTGAAACTTCTTTATCGGGGTTGGAAAAAAATTTAGCGTAACATTTTTTCGTTACGCGCCATCTTTTTCTTATCCCTACCACGCGTGATATTAGATAGATTATTATAGATTAGATTATTAGATAAAGTTTAATAAAAGCCTTTTATTAAACTTTATCTAATTTAACTTTATTTAACCAATTTCTGTAAAGTTGCATATAGTAAATTATTTTTTGAAAAATAACGTCATAAAGAAGTTTCACTTCTTACGAGTGTACGCTAGTACACGCACACATTTTTTTATAATCTTACAATCAGGTAGAATTCATTATTGTCTACACTATAATATAATGTAAAAAAAAATCTATACGTACAGTACACTTATTCTCTTCATCGCCTTCATCCACGTCCTTCAAGGTGACGGTGTACTGCGGGTTCTTCCAGAAGCTGTCCAGGTAGTTGCGGCACCCGCCCGCTGTTACACCTGGAACATGAAACAAGAGTTATAATGCGAAAAACAGAGGGTTTCAGGTTCGATCCCAGCCAAGGTCACTAAAAGTGCATTTCTTCTAGTAAAATTGCGTCATTGATTTGCAAATGTATTTGAAAGATTTTATTCCATTACTCTAAGATAGGAAACTAGCATGCAGTTGAATTGATGGTAGATTATTTCTACTTTTTCAACATCTTTTTATGTTTTTAACGTTTTTCATTCAACTTGCAAGCAGTCAACACCTGTGATTGTAATGACATTAAGCTTACCCTTTAAATATATTGCTTTGTTTCCAAATTGTCAGTTACATATATACATTTTTTTTTACACTACCACCGGATCGGAACACGACCTCCACTGAGAGGATCCGGCTAGAAACTCAGTGGGTTTGTCTTTTTTCTTTGTATATATTTTTTTGAAGTGAAACTTCTTTATCGGGGTTGGAAAAAAATTTTGTGTAACATTTTTTCGATACGCGCCATCTTTTTCTGTTACGCGCCATCTTTTTTTTTTCGTTACGCGCCATCTTTTTCTCTTACGCGCAATTTTTTTTTTCCGTTACGCGCCATCTTTTTCTTATCCCTACCACGCGTGATATTAGATAGATTATTATAGATTAGATTATTAGATAAAGTTTAATAAAAGCCTTTATTAAACTTTATCTAATTTAACTTTATTTAACCAATTTCTGTAAAGTTGCATATAGTAAATTATTTTTTGAAAAATAACGCCATAAAGAAGTTTCACTTCTTAAGAGTGTACGCTAGTACACGCACACATTTTTTTTATTTGCCATCTTGTTTTAACATGGGTAACAAAAGTTAGCTCCAGTATAGGAAAAATAAGTCGACGACTAAACTGAGCACTCTTCAAATCAAAATCAAAAATACTTTATTCAAAACAGATTAAGCTGTACAATGGCAGCTTACCTCTAACCCATTCGCCTTCGAACACGGACATCTCCCATTTCTTGGTGCATCCCTCGGGACATTCGGCCGGGTCCAGCGAGTCGGGGTTCAAGTTGCAAATCTCCACTCTGAAGCGAAAATGGTTCTTAATTAGCGTACTGTTACCAAACAACAAGTAGCTTGCCTGGGGACACTACAATCACGGTAATGGTATCTACAGTATTCTAACTTCTTACAAACGCACGAAACGCAAGTTGTACCTACGCGCCTCGATTTCGGTATGCACTCGGTATGCAACAGCCAACGAATGTGCCGTAGTGACGAGCGGGCGGTGTGACGTTTTTTAAGCAGTGGATCTTTTTATTTCAATAATAATGTAGCGAAGAGCAGTTGTAAACTATATTAGGCTGTTTTTGAGTGCTTTAATTGTGCATAAACACGTCCAGTGTTACTATTTTTTATTTTGGTTGGTAAAATATTATTCAGTTTGAAATTGATAACTAATATTTGTGTACGATTTGTTATTAAGTCTCTCAAATATTAAAAGAACGCGTTGTTTAATACCTTAATCTACTTAATAAAATACATAATAAGTAATAAAGAAAGTCAAGTATGCAGTTGTAATTAAAATACTTTAGACGGGTAGTACATTCTCTCGTCCAGCGCGTCTGTAGGTATAAAATTCAAGGACAGGGGAGAGTTAGATTACTGTATGATACTAGTACTGTGCTACTATTAAACTCATGAACAAATTAGTTATAAACATCAATAAGCAGCCGTATAATATTTGTATTTAAATTGATCGTGTCATGTGATTACAAATAACATGAATCAGTAGAAGTCACAATATAAACAAATATAAATGATTATATAAATAAATATTATAAATGCATATATTTAATTTTATGTAATTTAATAGATTATTAGTAATGTTTTTGTCTCTGTGACGGTTTCCTTAACGCCTGTTTAGTATAAAAGGGAGGGTATCATTATAATGTGGATCATTCCAACAGTTACAAGTGTAAGACGTTACTCTGTCCGAATGTATTTTGAAACTGTATAAGTGTGAAATAGTGAAAATATACCAGTGTTGTACATAATGTGTCGTTTACTTTGGCCATCCTAATACTACTTCTGCAGTACCCTAGTTTTTAAAAGAGTTTTAAAATTTCAATCGTATTAAGGCGATCACCGTATCGTCGCTTAAGTTCTAACACCGCGTAATTCAAAAAATGCGTTGTTGAGTTAATTAAATAATGGTATCTCAAAATAATATAGGACATGTTACATTTTTATAAAAAATATTATTTTAATACGAGTATATTAATATTTTGAAAGCAATATACAATACAATAGAGCAGTGATAGCCCAATGGTTGAAACTTGCCCTCTCGATCGGGAGGTCCGAGGTTCAAACCCAGGCACGCACCACTGATTCATGAGCGTATTAGAAATTAATTATCACTGCTTTTCGGTGAAGGAAAACATCGTGAGGAAACCTACACAGTCTACACACCCGAGAGTACTTTAAAAAAAAAGTTCTCGGAGGTGTGTGAAGTCCACCAATTCGCACTTGGCCAGCGCAGTGGACTATGGCCTAAACTCTCTCATTCTGAGAGAAGACCCGTGCCCAGCAGTGGGACAATAATGGGTTGACGAGAATACAATACAATATAATACAAAATTTCTTTATTGTACACCAAAACATAGGTAACATGAACAAAAGATACAACGGAAAGTACAACAGGCGGTCTTATCACTAAAAAGCGATCTCTTCCAGACAACCTTAGTGGTTGAAGGAAAACATTAAGGGTGCAAGAGTGCAGGGGTGTACAAAAGTATGACATACCGACTTAATAAAATGTGAATATATATGTGACGGAGGGGGTGGTTCTTTTTCGCTCATCGTATCAGGATAACCTACTGTGGGCTCTGATAGGGAATGTTAGCACGAGAATAAATTGCAGACTTGATTTTAACACATAGTATATTGCCGAATTAAACTTGTTACAATCACTGAATTAATCAAACTAAATTAAGTAGGCAAGTAATCGTAGCACTAAGAACGCGGGATGATTTTAGAGTCGTCTGCTTCGGCCGACCGTCAACGATAGACTGAGGTGTCGGCCATTAAACTGGTACAACCCTAACTTCATCGGACGCCACTAGATGGCGCTGGCGTTCCGGTGTTGCCACAATACCGCCATTTCCGACATATGTTTATATATATGTATATGTGTATATCTGCAGCCAATTGAGACATTACAGAGCTTAAATAGAAATAAAAAGAGAAATGCTAGGACAGCGGATATACAATTGAATAGAGATGGAAAAATTTAAACGATTATTTAAGAAGTAAACTATAAAGTGAAGTATAAGTGAAAGGTAGATGTCCTTTACTTGTTTTTTAAAAGAATCCAGTCACTGTGCACGCAATATATTATTTGGTAGTTGTAGAATTAAAAATAACTATTTGAGACAGTATATTTGCTCTACTAAAAAGTTGATAATTTTGAGATCCGTGGTGTTTAAGCGACGATACGCGGCTTTTGAATTTATTTTTGGAGATATTTGGACACATTTAGGATCGCGGTGACGGCCAAACTAATCACTTATAGCTGTGACCGCGATCCATGCAGAATGCTCGAAATATCCAATAAAACCATAAATATAATAAAACCGTAATACATTGTTATATATACACTTATCCGTTTTTTGTAATTATTTGTTAAATTTAACGCATTTTTGGATTTTTTGTCAAAATAGTAATAGAAAGAGTTTATTATATGTATATATATATATATACATCTAATATAATGGTCTACCAACTAACTTTTATTTGATACCCAGATTAATATAATAAAATATCGTCACATACAAACATACATACATATATACGCTCGAAAACATTACCTTCTGAAGCAATCGGATAATTATCAAGTAATTACCTGTCAAAGTGTTGTGTGAAATCCTTGAAGGACATCCAGAATTCACCGTCATCGTCGAATGTGAGGCCCAATTCCTCCTTCTCAGATTCCGGGATGAACCTCCACTCTGGAGACCTGGAATTTGTCAAATATTGATACGAATGTTGCTATTTTTTTGAAGTGAAACTTCTTTAGGCGTATGAGGGTAAAATTTTTACAGATGAAACGTCACGCCGGTATGCAACGGAAGTGTCGGAAAAGAGAGAGAGAGAGAGTGATCGAGACCGATTGAGAGAGTAAGACAGGGCGAACGTAGCATGAGCAACTAGCCGTGGAGTGAGAGTAGGGAGCAAGCGAGTGAGAAAGATTGAGAGAAAAAGTGAGACAGAGCGAACGTCGTATCACGCCTTTTTCCCTTCCTCTTAATCTTGGAAATTTAAAGTTTTAGATTTGATAAATATAAACAAGATTTATAAATTAGTTCGCCAAAGAAGTTTCACTTCTGACATGTGTACTTTGTATGCACGCATGTTTTTTTTCTTACAAAAAAATCATTACCCTGCATTGTGGTAAGAACCAACTCACTTATCGCTCCAGGGCCCGTTCCACTCCGCCTCGTTCCCCCAGGGGTTCCGCAGCCGCAGCAGGGGGATCTTCCCCGAGCGCCCCGGGGTCTCGATGTCCACGTACTTCACCCTGGTTACGGAGTACGCGTGGCCTCGGATGAGGCCTACCGGGGTCTCCGCTTCGAGAATGTTCGGGTCCGGCTGGGGAATGTAGACACTGTTGTTATAAATGACTAATAACTAGTGCTAAATGCTAAGTTAAGTTCAGAAACTAAAAAGATTGATCACTTCAATAGTACAATATATTCTAAAGATTCTAAGGGACATGATATACATATTATATGGGTGGTAGAATACTACGGTTCGACCCCACTACAGACTTTTACGTTTTTATTGTCAAATTATGTTCAAATTGGATAAGCCGTTTCTGAGATTAGCGATTTCAAACACACAGACAAACAGACAAACAAAAAAGATTTCTAAAAACCATTATTTTGGGTTCTATATCGTATTAAAGACCTCTAGAAATGGTTTTCACCTAAATTTATTCCATGTACAGACAGCGACCTCTTACAGATTTATTATAGTATACAATTAAAGTGCAGCAGTGATAGCCTAATGGTTGCAGCACTGATAGCCTAAAGGTTGAAACTTGCCCTCTTGATCGAGAGGTCCGAGGTTCAAACCCAGGCACGCGCCACTGATTTATGTGCGTATGAGAAATTAATTATCACTGCTTTTCGGTGAAGGAAAACATCGTAAGGAAACCTACACACTCGAGAGTTCTCAAAAAAAAAAGTTCTCGGAGGTGTGTAAAGTCCACCAATTCTCACTTGGCCAGCGCGATGGACTATGGCCTATAACTCTCTCATTCCGAGAGAAGACCCGTGCCCAGCAGTGGGACAATAATGGGTTGACGACATACAATTAAATGAGCAAACGAGCTCACAGTCCTGATAGTAAGTGGTTACTGTCCTCCATGGACATCTGTAAGCAACTCCAAGTCCATAATCGGGTTGGACTACATGCTCGTTTGTTACTGCAGCGAGATCAATAAAAAAATTACAAAACCAACAGGTGAACTGCAAGCTCGTTTTCTACTTCAGTCTTATATAAGAAGTCGGCTAAAAAATACACAGATTTGGCAGTACCTCCCCGGTCGAACTATGTGCCGTCAACCCATTATTGTCCCACTGCTGGGCACGGGTCTTTTCTGAATGAGAGAGTTTAGGCCTTAGTCCACCGCGCTGGGCAAGTGCGAATTGGTGGACTTCACACACCTCCGAGAACTTTTTTTTTTTTAAAGAACTCTCTGGTGTGTAGGTTTCCTCACGATGTTTTCCTGCACCGAAAAGCAGTGATAATTAATGTATAATACGCACATAAATCAGTGGTGCGTGCCTGGGTTTGAACCTCGGACCTCCCGATTAAGAGGGCAAGTTTCAACCATTAGGCTATCACTGCTCCGAACTATGTACATTCTAGTTTTTAAAAGCAAAAACTATAACACAATAATAATTCCTCACCTCAATACTGCACCCCATGAGAGAGTTCCTCTCATACGCCTTCAGGAGGATGGTATAGAAGTTGGGTGGTAGTTCCTGGACCTCGTACATTTCCGTAACACCGCCGGTGAAGTCCTCCATCGCTTCGCATGTTGAACCGCCCTTGAGAGCTTCGTACGAGCCGTGGAGTCTGAAATATAAAGAAAAATCGTATTGATAAATCGTGTTTCGTACCCTTATGACGACCCACGTGGCGCAACGGTTACCATACCGGTCTGACGCACAATGGGTCCCGGGTTCGATTCCCGGTCAGACAGGTATCTGAATGATGAGTTTAGATTCCTGTTCTGGGTCTGGGTGTTTGTATATTCGTCTTGTGTGTCCATGGTACTCACGACAGGAGAAAATACTACTGTGTGGCTATGAGTGTAGAAAACGTGTTAATCAAAAAAATATACTAGTTTTGCTTTATAAAAAAATACATATATATTTAAGTAACGGTAAAAAGATCACGTTTATTGTATGGACGCTCCCTTTAAACATTTATTTTATTGTTTTTTTTTTAGTTATTTATTATGTCATTATTATAAATCATCAGCAATACATCATCCGTGAAAGATTCAACTGTCTAGTTGTCACGGTTCATGAGATACAGCCTGGTGACAGAGAGACAGATGCCGAACGCGGAGGCCGATTGTGTCTCTTTGTCACTCGTTCCGCGCTGTCACTTTCACTTGAAGCCTTAAATGGAACGCCTCAGAGCGAGGTAACGTCGCGTGCGTCATGTTTTTTGGTGCGTGCAGTCGGCTCCATAAAATTTATAACACATTGTCACGTCAAAACGAGAATGCAGTTAAACTAATGAATATTGACCGTGGTTTTACATATCTGTAATTAATCCTAGATAGGACTGGAGTGATTATAGAGACCACAGACTACGTGTCGCGACTCCTAAGGAATTAATTATATGTCGTATTCCAATAAACAACTAGTGTTCGGTTCAATACATTTATAATCTTCAGATTTAAGATTAAGTCTATATTATATGAGAATTATATTGTTGTAAGATAACGCCGGACGGGTCATGATTTTGGTGCATGCAGCCGGCTCCATCGCAGGGTTATGTGGGATTTTTACCGCACTAAAACTCCCCCGGTGGGCTTCCTCGGCGCTAAAAAGGAGGACTCCGGGATCTCGAAACGACTTCAACCGGAATCCTCCGAGCGCGCTGCCCCATCGGGCTCCTCCCAGATGGGCGGCTAGGCCCACCGCTCCGTCTAGTCTTTACGACGGTTTGCGACCACACATACCGCCGTCCTTCCCGGGATTGCCTGACCGAACGGTTCGAGCTCCCACTCTAGCCGTCTGCAACCCCGGAAGCCCCTTTTAGTCGCCTCTTACGACAGGCAGGGGATGCCGTAGCCCTATTCTGATCCCGGAACTACAGGGACGGAAACGATACATCTACTCACTTAGCATAAGCCTTCTCCAGCAAAGCGCTCCAGAACTCGTTGTTCTCCGAAGAGTGGAGGAACACCAGCTTCCCGCGGTACGTGGGCAAGCGGTCGTCTATCACCACGTCCACCCAGCGGCCGTACTGCCAGAAACTGGAAATTAATACATAGTGTCGTTTTATTTACTTATATTTGCAAATGTAATACAGTATACAAAGATGAATATTTCTTTTATTTTATTTACATTTGGGAAACAAATGATTACATAGAACATAGTTAACAACACATTATTTTATTTTTTATTTGACTGAAGTAGCAAACGAGCATGCAGTCCACCTGATGGTAAGTGGTCACTACCGCCCATGGACATCTGTAATCAACTTCATACAGAACGTGGGTTCCATCTGAAGTCAATCACAGATGCGTTGCTACTCCCGAAGACTATGATGGTCCCCTCATACTCCGGCACTCATGTGAAAGTGTGCCGGCGTGGGCTTCACGCTAGAAATAGGTGTGGCGGTGGTACTTCCCCGGTCGAACTACACTAGGTCTATCACCTTGAACTACTAACTACCAATTAATACTCAAATCATTGAAGTTTCCACTGGTTACGAATGAGTTTCGATTACTCACACTGGCGATGGGAAAATGCATCAAAAACAGGTGGACCATATTTGACAGTGTTTCGACAGACTTAGTACAGAACTTGTGTATATGTAACATGTTGAGAAAACTTTGAAAGCGTGTTTCAGAATGCAGTGGTGCCATCTCTTGATTACTTTTGCAAAGTCGCCACAGAATATAAACCAAGTTCTACCACCTATTCAAATACATACCGGAAATGGAAGACACCAGCATAGTCTTCATCGAAGCTTTGGTCATCAGGAACCACTTGGAAGAACAATCTGCAATAGATATTTATATCAGTATTCAAACAAAGGTGTTTTTGTGTGTAACATGTAGTCCACATACATCTGCTTATTAAGCCCATATAATTTTTATTAGAATTATATAAACTCGGTCACAAATGCGTTGCTTTCCGTAAGGAGTAAGGTGGAATGCCTTGGATGAGCGTCTCCTTTTTTTTTGTTCTCGAGGAAGAAACCTTCAAAGGGTACCTGACGCCGTTGGAGCGACGCATGGTTATGTGGGATTTTTACCGCACCAAAACCTTAAGGTGGCCGTCTTCGGCGCTATAAAGAGGAGTCCGGGATCTCCAAAGGAACACAACCGGAAAAGTGTGTCTCTTACTACAGCTTTCAAACCTTAATACAGCAGCAGTTATAACTGTTTCTATAAGTGATGTAGCGTGGGTTAATGACACTCGGGAAGTAGAATTTGTCGCCCATCCAGATAGAATTTTTTGTTTGCCAAAAATAAGTCGCCAACCCTAACTCCTTGTGTGTACGTAAAAAAGCCGCCTAACTCAAATATTTGCGCCCCGGGCGCCTTTTATGGTTATTAACTTGTAGTGACATGGGTGTGAAAGAGTGAGGAGGGTTGGCGACCTATTTTTTTTCGCCGACAAGAATTTCTAACCGGGTAGGTAAACTCTACTTCGGTCCCTTGCAGCATGAAAATACGCTACGACACTGTGAACTCTGTGGTTCTCTTGTCAACCCATTATTGTCCCACTGCTGGGCACGGGTCTTCTCTCAGAACGAGAGAGTTTAGGCCATAGCCCACCGCGCTGGCCAAGTGCGAATTGGTGGACTTCACACACCTCCGAGAACTTTTTTTTTTTAAGAACTCTCGGGTGTGTAGGTTTCCTCACGATGTTTTCCTTCACCGAAAAGCAGTGATAATTAATTTATAATACGCACATAAATCAGTGGTGCGTGCCTGGGTTTGAACCTCAGACCTCCCGATCGAGAGGGCAAGTTTCAACCATTAGGCTATCACTGCTTTAACCATTAGGCTATTGCTGCTAACTCTGTGGTTGATTAACGATATCAACGGGCGAAAGTTATCTGATAGTTTGGCAAATGGCCAGGCTATGTGATCATACCTGGGAGGCGACCGTGCTCCGACAGTCGTTGTTCGGAACTTATATATATGCGGGATATTGAGAATACTTCGATAGCGTGTTTCAGAATACTAGTAACGCCATCTCTTGATGAGCTGCGGGAGGTCGCTACAATATTAATAATAACTCTCTCTATTCCCATTCCTTCTCTGTTCATGCAGTAAGACTATGGAACTCACTACCACCTAACATTCGTCTCTTTAAGACAATTTCTGTTTTTAAAAGAAGAGTGAAAGAGCATTATTTATCCCTTTCATAATCAGTATAATATAATACTATATCTATACATATATATGTAGGTATTTTTTTTTAATATATATTTATATCAGTATATATTTCTATAAATATATATTTATATTAATTAATTTGTGCGCACTTGATTTGCCTGACTAATGTACACTCCGATCTCAGGGCTGCTGGAAGAAATTTCATTTTGTTTGAAATAAGCAGTCCTTTGTACTGTATTTACATTATGTCTGTTTTTATGTATTCTCTGTGTACAAAAACTTATAAATAAAATAAAATAAATAAAAATAATATTCAGTTTGACAGCACGCTCTATTACATCATGGCAATGATCCAATCAATCAAGTACGAATTTTATCATTAATATCCAGTATTATTTATCACACATTATCAATAGTCTAGGTCAGTATTCAATTAGTAATAAATTGTTAATGTAATGTATGATATTTATTATGGCAACACTAATCTTATCAAAACGACCGGGTGTCCTTGCAAGCGGAAGCTGTAGGTTGACTGATATAACGCTTTTGATAAAAGATTTCAATACCACATCCGAGGTTGTGACCTTGATGTTTTGCATAATAGTAAAAACAAAACAAACGAACATTCAAGCACACAGTTCCTTTAATTTTATTTATATGATATTGAAGTAGCAAGATGTGATAGGAAGTGGCCACTATCACCTATAGATATCCGTGACAGCAGTAAATGTTGATGGAAGACGACGTTGCCAATCTTCTGATTTTGTTCCCTTTTTTTTCTCGAGGGGGAATCCTTCAAAAGGTACCCGACGCCGTGGGAGGGACGCAGGGTTATGTGGGATTTTTATCGCACTAATACCCCCCCGGTGGTTTAGGGACTCCGGGATCTCCAAAGGAAAGCAACCGGAATCCTCTGAGTGCGTAGACCCATCGGGCTCCTTCCAGGTTGGCGACTGGGCCCACTACCCCATCTTTTTTTTTATATGACTGAAGTAGCAAACGAGCATGCAGTCCACCTGATGGTAAGTGGTCACTGCCACCCATAGACATCTGTAATGAACTTCATACAGAACCTTGCTACTCTCGAGGACTATGATGGTCGCCTCATATAAAAGTGTGCAGGCAACCACTCCCTTCCATTGAAAGCAATAAATGCTTCACGCTAGAAATAGGTGTGGCGGTGGTACTTCCCCGGTCGATTAACACTGGTTCTACCTTTCCACCGTCTAGTCTTTACGACGGTATGCGATCACATATACCACCGTCCTTTCCAAGGTCGCTTGGCTGGACGGTTGGAGCTCCCACTCTAGCCGCCCGCAACCCCGAAGGCCCCTTTTAGTCGCCTCTTACGACAGGCAGGGGATACCGTAGCCCTATTCTGGTCCCGAGACTACATGTACAAATTACCCTGTATTTCTAGCCACACTTACTTCCTGTGCAAGGTCAAGTTGGCCACCGCAGCAAGCAACCAGCAGTCTCCGAGCTCGCCCTGCTGCACGTCGAAGCGACTGTAACCTTCAACGAACAGTTGCGGGTTTTCGCTGATCTCCTGTTAAAGCACGAGGATTTTAATACGTCTCTGTTTATGGAGCTTTCTCCGAAATGTACCTCGTTTGTATTTTGAGGGCAAAAATATGATAGGATTATTTAAAAAAAAATGTGTGCGTGTACTAGCGTACACTCGTAAGAAGTGAAACTTCTTTATGACGTTGTTTTTCAAAAAATAATTTACTATATGCAACTTTACAGAAATTGGTTAAATAAAGTTAAATTAGATAAAGTTTAATAAAATGCTTTTATTAAACTTCATCTAATAATCTAATCTATAATAATCTATCTAATATCACGCGTGGTAGGGATAAGAAAAAGATGGCGCGTAACAGAAAAAGATGGCGCGTAACGAATAAAAAATGTTACACTAAATTTTTTCCAACCCCGATAAAGAAGTTTCATTTCACTTCAACAACCCCGAAAAAGAAGTTTCACTTCAAAAACCTTAAGCAAAGTATAAGTAGAAGTTTTTAGAGCTGAAAACTGAATACAGTTTATTGAAGGTAAATATAGGAAAATCTAGCCTTTATATTATCAAGCTTTTATTATAAAAAATGGCTATGGCCTTACACTCTCTCATTCTGAGAGAAGATCCGTGCTCAGCTGTGGGACAATAATGGGTTGACGTGTGTTTGTGTGATAAAAAATGCTAGATTTTCCTAGAAAGTACTAAAACAATTTTTTTACCAAAATTTGGGAATATAGAGATACTCCAATATATGGCGTAAATTAAAGGAAATTTCAAACTTTCGTAGCAGACCTATGTCTATACAAAATTCATTCAATTTGAGCGTTCAGGTATTACGTAACGCAAATTGAGAGGGACTTCTCAAACGTTACGATGCGTTACAGGAGAGGAAGAAGGCGATTTGAATAACGCATTATGTAACGTGTTTGTTTTTATTGAACTATATAACCTTATTTAAGCAAAATACGGCTACAGCGAATTGCTGATATAGTTTTGCTCAAAGCTGGACCAATACGTTACCGTGCGTTACATGGGGGGAGGGAAATCGTTACGTAACACTTGAAGGCTCCCAAAGCTGTTAAGGTTTATATACCTTATTGAAAGACGTGTGTATATGACCGACCCACGAGCGTAAATGGGGGTGTATAGCATAGGTAGCTAGAGGAAGAGTCATCAATCTTCCGCCGTATCATAGTAAAAAAAAATGTGTGCGTGTACTAGCGTACACTCGTAAGAAGTGAAACTTCTTTATGACGTTATTTTTCAAAAATAATTTACTATATGCAACTTTACAGAAATTGGTTAAATAAAGTTAAATTAGATAAAGTTTAATAAAAGGCTTTTATTAAACTTTATCTAATAATCTAATCTATAATAATCTATCTAATGTCACGCGTGGTAGGGATAAGAAAAAGATGGCGTGTAACGGAAAAAGATGGCGCGTAACAAAAAAATGTTACACTAAATTTTTTTCCAACCCCGATAAAGAAGTTTCACTTCAAATATGAGACTAGCAGACCTTTTTTCCCCAACCCACCCTGTTTGGACCTTTCTCTTAACAAAGCTGTAGTAACTAACGCTCGTGAGTATACATACTCATATATACTCACCCCAGGTCTAAGCCAAGTGATTGGCCGGTCCAACCGCTCCTTGTAGTACAAGCTGCGATCGATCGCGGGGAACTCCGGGTCTTCGAACAGCCTGCCATCGGCCAGGCAACGGGAACGGATGTCCTTGAAGTCCTGGTAGGATGCTGGGCCGAAGGACGATTGACGGGTCTCGCCGAGCTGTGGAGGAAATACACTATTCTCAATAATATTGTCACGAAAGCACGAAAGAATGAATCTATTTTAATATGCAGATGCGTTGCTTCATACGAGGTCTTTTTTGTTTTCGAGGGGGAAACCTTCAAAAGGTACCCGACGCCGTGGGAGCGACGCAGGGTTATGTTGGATTTTTACCGCACTAAAACCCCCCCGGTGGCCATCCTCGGCGCTAAAAAGAGGACTCCGGGATCTCCAAAGAATAGCAACCGAAGTCGTCTAAACGCGTTGCCCCATCCGGCTCGTCCCAGGTAAGCTGGGCCCACCGCTCCGTCAGGTCTTTACGACGGTATGCGGTCACGCATACCGCCGTCCTTCCCGGGATCGCCTGACCGAACGGTTCGAGCTCCCACTCTAGCCGCCCGCAACCCCGATCTCCCGAGGACTAAGATGGTCGCTTCATATGAAACTGAGCCAACAACCATATCCTTTTACCAAACTGTTTTACGCTAGAAAGGAGTGTGGCTGGGTATACGCTATATGAATTTCTGCGGTCAGTAGTAAATTTTTGCTGCTTTTGTAGGTAATGTGTGAATTTGTCCGTTCTCTAGCGTCACTTCTCTGCCATTTTTCATACATAATATACCAGTGGAGTGACGAAGTCTTGTTTCACTAATATATATAATATTTTATTTTATTTCTTCTAGTTAACTCGTTAGTATTCTAGTATCACAGCGAATGTAAAAACAACTTTTATAGGAGATAAAGGCCCGTCCCTGTAGCCTCGGGGTCAGAATAGGGCTACGGTATCCCCTGCCTGTCGTAAGAGGCGATTAAAAGGGGCTTCCGGGGTTGCAGACGGCTAGAGTGGGAGCTCGAATCGTTCGGTCAGGCAATCCCGGGAAGGACGGCGGTATGTGTGGTCGCATACCGTCGTAAAGACTAGACGGAGCGGTGGGCCCAGCTGCCCATCTGGGAGGAGCCCGATGGGGCAGCGCGCTCGGAGGATTCCGGGTGAAGTCGTTTCGAGATCCCGGAGAAAAATCCCACATAACCCTGCGTCGCTCCCACGACTCGCTGGTTTCCCCCACGAAAACAAAAAAAAAAGGAGATAAAGGCCGGAGAGCGCGCGGTTAGAGCATAATTTGAGGTACATACACTAGATGGGTATAAACAAGAAAAATATAAAAATTAAGCTATCTGATAAGATACAATATTGATGGAAACTTAGATTTTAAAGTAATGAAACCGACATCATCTTCTATCTGTTAGGATTCTAGTTAAACGAATCTCCCCTCCCTCTTCCCCCTTGCCAGCAAAAGTAAGAAGTCTTCCTTCCCAAAATTTAGGATTTTTTTAAATAAGCGACGCCAAAGTTGTTACCTTTTAGCGGATGAATTAATTCAAATAATTTAGAGCATTCCTATCAGCATCTTTAGAAAATTCACCTCTACCTTATTAGTTATATAGCATGTGATTAAATATGTTACATAAGATCAATTATTATGGTTCCGTACCGAAAGGGTAAAAACGATACCTTATTGAGATAACGCTATCCGTCTGTCTATCCGTTCGTCTGTCTGTCACCAGGCCGTAACCGCGATAGCTATACTGTTGAATTTTTCACAGATAGTGAATTTCTGTTGTCGCTACGATAACAAAAAACTAAAAACAAAATAAAATAAATATTTAAGGGGCTCTCATACAACAAATGTGATTTTTGCCGTTTTTTTATAGATAATGGTTCGGAACCCTTCGTGCGCGAATGCGACTGGCACTTAGCCGGTTATTCATTCTTCACTAGATTATTTCCGTGACTCCGCTCGATTTTTGAAGTGAAACTTCTTTAGGCACATGAGGGTAAAATTTTTACAGATGAAACGTCACGCCGGTATGCAACGGAAGTGTCGGAAAAGAGAGAGAGAGTGATCGAGACCGATTGAGAGAGAGTAAGACAGGGCGAACGTAGCATGAGCAACTAGCCGTGGAGTGAGAGTAGGGAGCAAGCGAGTGAGAAAGATTGAGAGAAAAAGTGAGACAGAGCGAACGTCGTATCACGCCTTTTTCCCTTCCTCTTAATCTTGGAAATTTAAAGTTTTAGATTTGTATAAATATAAACAAGATTTATAAATTAGTTCGCCAAAGAAGTTTCACTTCTGACATGTGTACTTTGTACGCACGCATGTTTTTTCACATTAATCGTGGTAATGAGTATCTTATGTATAAATATATGTCACAAACGATATTTGTGCTAAACTTCAGCTAAATCCGACCGGTACTTTTTGCGTGAAAGAGTCACACATCACACTCATACCTACACACAAACTTTAAGTATTATTTATTTATATAGACTTATATTCTTTAAAATAAATGCAGACGAAGTCACGAGTAGAGCGTATTTTTTTTTATCTGACATCTGACCGAAGTAGCTAACGAGCAGTTCATTTGATGGTAAGTGGTCACTGCCGCCCTGCGACATCTGTAATCAACTTCATACAGAACATGGGTTCCAACTGAAGTCAATCACAGATACGTAGCTACTCCCGAGGACTATGATGGTCGCGTCATATAAAAGTGTGCCGGCAACCACACCTTTCGTATTTTAAACGAGCTAGCTTAAAATTAGTTTCAAATGTTATGAATTAAATTCGTTTGCGCAAAAATAATTCAATTTTGCTAAAATGATCTTTATTACATTTAATAAATTATTTTATTGTGTTTCGTAAAATGCGACATATAAATTTTATTCTAATCTGCTCAATAATTTTCAAATTCTGTTGCTAGTTATTGAAATTATATAAAACTAGTTGACCCGGCCAACTTCGTTCCGCAAATATTAAAAAATCTAAAATTATCAGTGTTCCTCCACTATATTTATACATGTATTATATATAAAAACCTTCCCTTTGAATCACTCCATCTATTAAAAAAAACTGCATTGAGTACAATCCCCGGCGTAGTTTTAAAGATCTAAGCATACGTAGGGACAAACAGCGGGAAGCGATTTTGTTTTATACAATGTAGTCGTGTGCTAAATAGCCACATAAATTTGAAAAACGACTTTTATTTTGATAACTTATAACATTCCACTATAGTTTATTTAAAAAGATATTTTTAGATGATTAGAAAAATATTATCAAAACGAACCCAGAAAAGCTGTTCTCCAGTAGGCATGAACATTTTACTGCCCTTATAGAAAGAAGGTTGTTTCAATTTGTGTTCGGCACTTTGTTCAACTGTTGATATCTTCCTCAAAGATTTTTCATTGCTTTTAGGTGCAGCTCTATAATTATCACTTATTTTAACTTTAGGTAACGGAGCTTCTTTTTGGAAAACGAGGTTCGCATTTTTCAAAATGTTCCCCTTTCCGGCACTCATAGCTCTTTTGGTAACTGCAGCATCGTTAAGCCCGATTGCTGTTTTGCTCATTTCGGCTTCTACACTAAAAATTGGCTTTTCGTTCGTTTGAGCGACGTTGGTAGCCCAAAATGGTTTGTACGAACTGTTTCTCCGCACTTTTGATTGTTGATACGTGTAATCCGACACTTTAGCTTTCCTAAAGTCTTCGAATAGTCTAGAGAAAAATCCTGTACTCTCTTTTGCATTTTGTTCTGACTTTGCGGGCGCTCCTTCTGTCTTCTTACCTTTTTGTCGCAATATACGACCAGATTTAGGTGAAACTATCGACACTGATTTTCTTTTCCACTTCTCAGCAGCATTTACAACTCGTGTAGTAGCTTGAAAAGTCGTCAAGTAGCCTACATCTTCTTTTTTTAATCGCACAAACTCATCTTCTTTTACTTCCAACATTTTGTACGCTTGGGTGTATTTAGATTTAGAATAAAACTGATTTCTGTTTCCGCTAATCTCGTTAAGATAATAGCAACCTTGAATTTCTAGTTCAAGGGTCTGAAACTAACTTTAAATGCTTAATTTTTTTAATTGTTATTGTTTGTATTTAGGACAATCGTTAAATACGTGTTTTAACGCTCACAATGTCGCATGTATAGGAAAATTGCTGTCCTTGAAATAGTATGTATCGATTTTCTGTATATTCTCTCGTTAAGGATTGTCACAGAACTTTTAAATCCACGAAACATTACCGATAACAGTAAAAATATCACCTCAACAGTACATATTCAACATTAAAATGAATTTTACGAAGTATCAAATAAAGTGAGCACTGAATGTATATATAATAATAAAAAAGTGACAAAAACGTATTGACCATTCGCACATGAAATATTGACTGACCGTGTGGTGGTTGATAACAATCCCTATTAAATGTGATCGCATATACGAACATATGTGTTATGTCCATGATAAGTACATGAAACCCATAGAGAATACCGTATCGCTATAAGCCTCTTGCTTTATTAAAAGCTATCGTTTAATTTTTGGTACTCTATTCGATTAAGTTAATGGGACAGGGTTTTAGACACTTTGCATTAAGTGTTCTTGGTATTTAATCATCGGCCTCATCATATTTTTGTCGAAAATGTAGGCAGGTTATGTCTTTTAGAATGCGATTAGGCTATTAGACCCGAAAAGATTACCTATTCCGATGACGATGAAGTATAACATTGATAGATAAAAGAAATCGTTAAGATATTTGTGCAGAGAACTTTGGAGATGTGGGTAACCCTTTGCTTTTTCCTCCGATGAAGAATTTCTGAAAAATCAATTAAGTGGTCTATTATAAACGATCATCCCATAATCATTTGTTTTACGTTATCACCGGATCAACACTCCTAAAACACTTTTAAAACGAAATATATGTATCTGTAGCTATAACTCATAAAGATTAAAATTGATTTATCACGTATTTCATAATTTAAAATGTCTTCTTTATGCTTTCATAATAAAATAATGATTAATTAAATTAATAAAAAGAAACTGTTGCATGTATGTGATACAAAAAATCTTTTACATCAACCGATCGTACACACGTACTTATATAATAATTAAATACTGTCAGTTTCAGCGATATCTCAATTGTAATTGCATAATATATTTCCTCGTTGCTATATTTGGTTATGCTGTTTTTATTTTATTTCCTCTCAGAATTTACATCAGTTCATTATTTTATAGTTCATCGCTTGTAACTTTATATTTTCAAACGTGAAACCTACGGACCCAAGAGGATACCTTGCAGGACACCTCATTTCAGGGCGTGGTTTAATATGTCTGCTCCATATTAACGCCCTTTATTCATTGATGGTATATGGATGTAATTACCGCCTGTGGTGACATTCGAAAGTAATTAAGTTGATGTAATTACTTAATGTGATAATTTAAGTTGAGGGTTTACATCGATTAATTAAACGACAGTAACGAACGATCCTGCAGTCCAACTGATGGTAATTGCTCTATGGCGTATTTCATAGGCGGCAGTGACCTAATATTTCTAATCCCATTTGATTGATCTTATTTGGTAACCACCAAAAGATACCCCGCTATACTTCAGACCAGAATACTACTATTAGGCAGAAATAGATGTAGCGGCAGTGATTCTAGTATAAAATCACGAAGAGTTCCATGTTTGTTTATTAAATTACCCAAGAGAACTATAATGAGAGTCAAAATATAGGCTTCATAAGGTCCAGTTGTTGACAGTACAGATCCCAAAGTAGTGTGATTGGCCATACGGAAGCAACTGATAATAAATAATTCTTTCCCACCAAATAAGACCCACTTAATACACAGTAAAACCTTCCTGGCCGTTTAGTCCTGGTGCGGCCACTATTTTATCTGCTTCATCACACCTTGTGGAACGTTTTCACACAATATTGTAGTATGTGACCCATTTCTCACACCTATTCATTATCCGTTTATATGGGTCAATTTCACGAAGTTTGACCAAGGTTTCGTAGATAGAATTTCGAGTCATCATGTTTTTGGTGTTATTTTTTAAATCCAGCTTTTCGCAAATCTGTTTTTTGAAAGATCCTCCTGGGCGATGTAACGACTACGAACATGCTGGTCAACTTCGATTATTTATGTGATTTAATCGACATTTTCGACGATCTGGCGGTCTGTGCGAGACTACGAAGTGCAGAAAAACTGTTTGAATTAGGGAATATTAATTAAAACCAAATAGAAGGTGGTAGAATGTTTGTAGTACGACTTCAAAAGCACCACCACAATATCTATTTATGCTTTATAAAACAGTGTTAAGCGTTGATGTTTTGAACTTGAAGGTCCACCTTCAAGTTAAGAGACAGACATGGGGCACCTCAACGCGAAGGATAACAAAAATTCGCAAACTATTTCAGGTAGGACATTGATCCTACCTAGGGATGATTACAGATATCCATGAGCAATAGCCACTTGACAATAAGTAAACTACGTGTACGTTTGCTATTTTAAAACATTAAAAATGCCACGCTAACTGTAGTGAATTAATCTTAGTTATATTATTAATGTTAAAGTTTGTAAGAATATGTTTGTTACCGTGAAAGACACGGTTCAATTTTACTGATATTTGGCACATATACATATAGTTTATGACAATACAACATAGGATACTGTATGTGAAGTAAAGGTGACCGAAACGGCAGAAATAATATACAATCGTAATGATTTCAATATCCGAAGCCCCACACTAGCATTTTCTCTCGCGTCGTCTGTCGTGTATACCATGAACCCAGGACAGAATCTTTAATTCATAATTGAAAATATCGGTCTTGAAGAAGATCAAACTCTAGCATGAAGCAGTCCTAGAGTTTAGATGTAACGGTGTGCTTGGTGGCACACTTTTATATGAGGCCACCTTCTTGGTCATCGGGAGCTTCAACGCTTTGTGATTGACTTCAGATAGACACTAAGTTTTATATGTATTTTCTCACAGATGTCCATGGACGGCAGTGACAACTTCCCATCAGGTGGACTGCATGTTCGTTTGCTACTTCAATCTTATAAAGACAACAGGGGTATGGTCACCGCTTTTCCACTTGTAGTTATTATATGTATGATTGGGGTTATGAGTCAGGAAATAAATAGGAACCTTCATATGCAAGTCTGACTCAGAGATAACGTAGCAATAAACAATATCTTATCGGGTGCATAAGATACGAAAATATAACGGTGTTCAAATGGTTATTCACGAATTGAAACAGGGTGTAACTATAGTCTTTTAAGGGTATGTATTCGTCAACATAATTGCCTTATCGCATGGCCTTTGAAAAAATTAGCTACAATTTGTAGCGAAATTTCGTGGTTTCCTAATTTATGACGGTTTTGTTTTGCTATGGATGATCTCGTAAACACATTAGTGTCCCACAGCTGGACACGGGTCTTATCTCAGAATGAGACAGTTTAGGTTATAGTCTACCGCGCTGGCTCAGTGTGAATTGGTGGACTTCGCACACCTCCGAGAACTTTTTTTAAAAAACTCTCGGATGTGTTTTCTCACGATGTTTTACTTCACCGACCGCACATCATTTTAAAAAAATCAGTGGTGCGCGCCTGGGTTTGAACCTCGGACCTTCCGATCGAGAGAGCTTCAACCATTAGGCTATCACTGCTCTAATTTAAACCATTGAGCGTGATCAGTCACGCTTAAACCGATAACACTCAACAGGTTTAACATTGAGTTTTCAAGGTGATAGAAAGATCATACACATACAGATGAAAGGATGGTTTTCTTCTTACTTTCATATGAGTCAAATCATATCTTGGGGAGTAGTAACGCATTTGTGATCGACTTCAGAAAGAACCTCAGTTCTGTAGTAAGTTGCTTACAATTGTCGATGGACGGCTGTGTCCACAAAGTTAACCACGGTGAAGTTAGAGCACCAATTTTTCTATTCCAGGTCTTTTTAGGGTTTCAGTCCCAAATGGTGAAAACGTTACCTTATCACTAAGACTCCGTTGTCCGTCTGTCTGTCACCTGGCTGTATCTTACAAACCGTTATAGCAAGATAGTTGAAATTTTCACATATCATATATTTCGGTTGCCGCTATAACAACAAAAACTAAAAACAGAATAAAATCATTATTTAAGAGGGCTTCCTTACGACAAACGTGATATTTTTGTTACGGAACCCTTCGTCCGCGAACCGACTCGCACTTAGCCGGTTTTATTTGGATAAAGCTGTTTAGCATAAAATGATGAATTTTGTATTGTGCCGACATTCATGCGAAACAGCTATAGCATAGATAAGGTTTAACCCAACAATCCATTAAGTAATTAGACACTAACCGGTAATAAATGTCGGCGTTCTATAAATGGATGGTCTTGTTAATTACTTGATGAAGTAAGGTTTAAGTCTGATGACATAATGCCAGACGGCAAAGTGCTTATCGAATTATTTTCAGCATTTCTACACGAGATAAGGTTTACTGATTACGCTATAGTGCTTAAGTGCTATAGTGCTTATAGGATATTAAAAGAGCAATACGAAATTTGCATTTCGTGGGAAATAAAACGTTCGTAGTTTGGTACTGTCATCAGTGGAAAATCGTTATTTCGTAGACTAATATCGCTTTTGAATTCGTTGCAAAATAGATACTGTTATTAGATGTGGTAAATGCGGTAGAACCAGTGTAGTTCGACCGGGGAGGTACCACCGCCACACTTATTTCTAGCGTAAAGCATTCCTTGCGTTTCGATGGAAGGGTGTGGTTGCCAGCACACTTTTATATGAGGCGACCATCATAGTCCTCGGGAGTAGCAACGTTATGTGATTGACTTCAGATAAAACCCATGTTCTGTATGTAGTTTATTACAGATGTCTATGGGCGGCAGTGACCACTTCAGGTGGACTGCATGCTCGTTTGCTACTTCAGTCAGATAATAAAAAAAAACGGAACCTGCATAAATATCAAAGGGTCTTGACTCCACCGGTGTACATACAGAAGCATATAAGAGAGAAAGTTCCAACTTTAAAGTAATTATACTTAATATTGGAATATTTTTTCATAAAAATATAAATACTACTGAACATTTTTTTGAAAAAACGAAAGCCTATGTCACTCCAACAATTAAAACCGATTCAATGACACCTCATGCGTCAATTAGTTTAAGAGGACAAACTTTCGCTTTTACGATAGGAGTCTCTCAAAATTTTTTTAGCTAACTCAAAAGCATTTAATTTCGAGCAATGGGCACAACTACAATCATACTAACAGATCGATAGCTGTCTAGACAACAAAGGGTGTCTGAGAAATCATATGTCTAGACTAGGGGAAAGTCGGAGGTACCAGAAGGGACGTTTGCTCTCAAAATTTATCGACGACATCATAAAATTTGAGACAGGGATGATTTCCGTATAGGCGCCATGACGTCCGATAGCAAATTTCGTTTTATTTCGTAACTTCATGTATTCGCGTAAAACAATTTATCGTTTACATTTTTAGACTTCAGTACTCCATACTTTAGTCATCATTGGAGAATCTAACGTATTGTGTCCGAAAACAAAATCATACTACATCGTCGATTGGATTGAACAATAACACAAAAAACCCTAATTTTACAGCAGATCCATCGAAACAATTTTTATTAGTTAATGAATAAAAGTAAATAACAAAAATACCATTCAGCGCAACAAGTAGGGGTTGAGATGTTAATGTCTAAAAGCATTCACTGAAAGTCATTATGTAGCGATGGCATTATTTTGTGTTAGTATAAATAGGAAGCTAATTGAATTCTTAATGTTCTTAAGTAATAGAACTCCAACTGACATTGAAAAATATAATGCATATGTTAAACCTAACAACGACAGTAAGTAACAACCTAACAATGATATAGAGCCCCTTATTGATAACTAAAGCCAGACTTTCAATACGTCTGGCAACGACCGCGATGAATATATACGTTTAACACAATTCAATCGACAAAGCAGTGATAGCCTAATGGTTGAAACTTGCCCTCTCAATCGGGAGGTCCGAGGCTTAAACCCAGGCACGCACCACTGATTATGTGCGTATTAGGAATTATCACCGCTTTCGGCGAAGGAAAACATCGTGAGGAAACCAACACACCAGAGTTTTTTTTACTGAACTGTAAGGCAAGATACTGGAGCTAACTTTCATTACCATGTAAAAAAAAAACATGATTGTAATAATATTAAAAAAATTGAATATAAATAAGAAAAAAAGACAAACCCGCTGAGTTTCTTGCCGGATCTTCTCAGTTGAGGTCGTATTCCGATCCGGTGGTAGTGTAAGAAAAAAAATGTAACTGACAAATTGTTAGTGCCCCCGCAGGCCTATACAAAATAAAGACATTTCATTTCATTTCAATGTCCACCAATTCGAACTTGGCTAGAGCGTTGGACTATGGCCTAAAAAACTCTCAATCTGAGAGAAGACCCATTATATTGACAAAATAAATTGACAAAATAAATCTAATAGGGCATTAACATCTGATATTGAATTAACTTCGGCTTGTTTTCATACTAATTGACCTGATGATCTTCATGTCTTTAATATTATGATTGATAAGGGCGACAACGCGAAGCGTGAAACTAATTAATCACTGTATCATTGTTATCATACAATTTTATGTAGGTTATTGTTTAACAGGCGCGAAGACCTATGATCAGGAAAGCCTTGTTATTGCCATGAATGACTATACTAAAACAACTACCTACATAGGTTACCGCCCACCAGGCTCACTGGGTGAACCGATGACCTGAAGAAGACAGCGGGAAGCCGCTGGATTCAGAGGGCACAGGAACGGTTGGAGTGGCGCGATTTATGGGAGGCTTACGTCCAGCAGTGGACATCAAAGGGCTGATGGATGAATGCATGACATAGGTTACCTAATGTACTAAACATTTTAAGCAGCATTTCTTCTACAATCATATTTTGGTCAACGTTATATTAATATTTGCTATTCAAATTATCTGATACTATCGTATTTGTGGTTGAAGAATATTATATGAAAAATGAGGAAATTAACTATAATGAAGATGAATAGATAGATCTCTTCGGTGTGACTAAAATTGCTCGGATGCGTAATATTTTGCAAAAATAAAAAAAACATTGCTTGTGTTTTGAAGAGTTATGGGAAGGGACATGTAACTTTTAGGTCTGCCTTATCTAAAATGAAATCGATACTTTGAAATCGTCAGACGTTGTGATTTCGAATATTCAACATAATTTATCGAAATTTCGAGACGTCATGGTTCAACAAAATTGGTAACGGAAAGACTGCCAAATTTCAACATACAAAAGTGATCTTACATTTCGACTTAAGATTTATGTCTGAAATATCCATCAATCTGTTTTCGAGCATATGTGTACGTCCCATATGTGTTGCATCTGCAGTCATTAATGTCGGAAAGGTTTTTATGTATAATACATGCAAAATATAGTGAAGTTCCGGGTCAGCTAGTGCATAATAAACTCTGGAGGATGTGCAATAAATAATACAATTTTGAAATTATTTTTATCAATTACGTTTTAAATTCTTTGTAAAATTGTAAATAGTAAATTTTAATAGGACATAACGTGAATCGCGCCAATTCCCCTCTCCTCGACCCCTTTGACACCGCACCTCATAGCAACTCACCGCTGCTAGGTTACCATATATATTCTTTTTCTAAGTACGATAGTTCCGATTTTTTGCGAAATCAAAATCGTTTCAGAATTCTGCTGAAAATTAGATACTTTATTTGCAATGTCTATAAATGATAATAATCATCTCAACTAAGAAACAAACTTAAGTAATTGCCAAGTAAGGAAATAAATAAATAAACAAGTAAACAGCAAAAAGGTAGTCATTTTGAAATTACAGACTAAGACGCTTCAATTTTATATTTAGTTTAGATATATTAAACCAAACAGAACACGTGTGATTGGTCGTAAAGTCGGAAACGACTCCGCATCGCAATCACATTGGGTAAAATTAGTTCTGATAATGTAAACAGATCGGTTGAATCTTCAGGAAAACGTGTGTTACTGATAGGTATATGTTTGAAGATATTATGTTGATATTTCATAAGACGACCAATAAAATGTTAGGACTTATAAAACCTCGTCTTTATTGGTAGAGCCGGTCGTCATCATAGACGTATGACAGATGGCTCTGGACATGGGATGGACATTGAAGGAACTTATTTTAGTCAACAAATTTCGATGTCTGTATTTCGGACCCGATTAGCATCAGGTAAGCTAAGAAGAAAAAAAAGTTCTTGGAGGTGTGTGGAGTCCACCAATTCCCACTTGGCCAGCGCAGTGGACTATGCCCTAAAACTCTCGCAATCTAAGAGAAGACCCGTGCCTAGCGGTGGGACAGTAGTGGGTTAACGACACAAACTAAAAAAATCTAAGATTACTTAATTTCAGACATTTTTTCGTCGCTCACCACTGTTGGACTACCTCCTTGGTGATAAAATATTTGTAGTGATTTTCATGATTTTTTCATCACATAAGGAATATATGATGTTTTTCTTAATTATACATTGGTGGTCATTTTATTATTCAGGAGTATATTCTGAAATAATCGAATATTTTCCTCAAAAGATAACGGATATATTAGCTGTCACACTTTGTGAGTTGGCATCTCGCTGGGCAATTAGGGCACATCCCAGTGTTGAGGAAATTTGATTTGAAGTATTCAGCAGTACTCTACAGATTTATGATAGATTTTTTTTTTCTTCAAGCCATTACACCCATATCTTAACAATGTTTTTTTATCTGACTGAAGGAGCAAACGAGCACGCAGTCTATCTGAAGGTAAGTGGTCACTGCCGCCTATAGACATCGTAATCAACTACATACAAAACATGGATTCCATCTGAAGTCAATCACAGATGCGTTGCTTTTCTCGAGGACTATGATCGTCGCCTCATGTGAAAGTGTGCCGGAATAGCATCACCCATGCCCCTTTACATAAAGGGGAATATACCCATACCATATAATATATATAGAATATACCCATATAATATACCATTCCCCTTGCTCAATGGCTTAGTGGAGTGGAATCCAAGTGTTGACTTTTTTTGCACATCCCTTGCTGAATTTCGCGAGACGGCAGGAATATACATTGCAAGCCTATAAACGAATTGGATTTATATCTGTAATGTTTATAGCTTAAGTGTATGTAAATATATAAAATAAATATATAAACATACAATCAGCATCACACGAGCTTACTTCCCACCTCTCCCTAGTTCCTGACTCTATTATCACCCAGGAATAGATTATTGACTCAATGCCAACTGCTGAGTAAGAATTTCCGCTAGAATATAGCCGATGTACAATATACTGAGAACAATTTGCTTTGATCGTGAATACAAGTAAAAGTGTCTTCGGGTTATTTGGATATTTACGAACGACCTGTTTCTCAGACCAAGGTCTGACCTCAAAACTCAAGCTCAGAAAGTTGAAATTATTTTCGATGGCTTACTTTCGTCTTTCATCGTCTTAGTTCTCGGGTGTAGCAACTAAACTGTAATTAACTTTAAATATAATGCCTATCTATATTCTATACTGACACTGATATATATATTAAATTGAGATGGTGTGTGTCTGTTTGTTACTCAATTACTCGCCTACTTCTAGCGTAAAACAATTCTTGTGTTTCGTTGGAAGGGTGTGGTTTCCGGCACACTTCTATGTATATGCGGCGATTATAATTGTCCGTACCTTATTAAATTTCATATAAAGGATTAAAAACATAGTCCGAATCTTAAGGAAAGATTTGGCAGTTATTTTGTTAAGTTAAGTGAAATTACTCTACCAAAAGTAATTAATGACATTTACATTTGCTTAAACGCAACTCAACCGCGTGGTGTAAAGTTAAAACAAAATTATCATTTCATTTACACGATTAGAGTTCCCTTCCTTCCCCTACCCGAATTGCATCGTCCCTGTAGTTTCGGGATCAAAATAGGGCTACGGCATCCCCTGCCTGTCGTAAGAGGCGACTAAAAGAGGCTTCCGGGGTTGCAGGCCGCTAGAGTGGGAGCTCGAACCGTTCGGTAAGGCAATTCCGGGAAGGACGGCGGTATGTGTGGTCGCATATTGTCGTTAAGACTAGACGGAGCGGTGGCCCAGCCGCCCATCTGGGAGGAGCCCGATGGGGCAACGCGCTTGGAGGATTCCGGTTGAAGTCGTTTCGAGATCCCGGAGTCCTTCTTTTTAGCGCCGAGGACGGCCACCGGGTTTTAGTGCGGTAAAAATCCCACATAACCCTGCGTCGCTCCCATGGCGTCGGGTACCTTTTGAAGGTTCCCCCTCGAGAACAAAAAAAAAAAAAAGAGTTCCATTGCATACTGTCTTCACTTCGGACGTTTTAACACGTAGGTATAGCTGTTAACTTAGCGATGTTATCAATTTCGAAATATTTGCAACAATGAAACACTAACACAAATTCATTAGGAATATTATAGCGTTGAGCACGTTTTGACTATTAAAATCAATATGTTGCAAGTGTTGCAACTAATTCCGCAAATTAGAGAAGGTATTAGGAAGGTAACTATTTAGGTATATTAGGATGTTAAGAGAATTACTGGTGGTAGAACCAGTGTAGTTCGACCGGGGAAGCCAGTCCTATTTCCAACGTGAAGCATTTCTTGCATTTCGATGGAAGGGTGTGGTTGCCGGCACACTTTCACATGAGGCGACTATCATAGTCCTCAGGAGTAGCAACGCATCTGTGATTGACTTCAGTTAGACCCCATGTTCTGTATGTGGTTGTTTACAGATGTCCATGGGTAGCAGTGACCACTTACCATCAGGTGGACTGCATGCTCGGCTGCTACATCAATCAGATAAAAAAAGTAATGCGGACCACCCGACTGCGCCAGAACAGTAATATTTTTCCGGCGTATGAATGTCAATCTTTGGCGCTACAGCTCAAACGGTTAGACGGATAGTTAGATATGACTTATCATTTGAACGACTCAGTTGTGAGTGACATACTTAGGTATAATTTCTGAATATGGTGCCTGCGACCAGAGCAATAAGGATTGGAAGGACAATTTCTTTTATATAGTAACAGTATTACTATCAAACGCCTATGCCTAAAGGTTTTTAGTATGTTTCCTAAAAAAAAATTATTTTATTAGTCATGTAGATTTTTAAATACTCAACTCTGAAGCGTGAATCAGTTGAAGCTTGAAATGTTTCGTGGCCAACCTTGAAAGGTTTAGTTTCCTATAACTTTAACGGGAAGGGCGTGGCACAATCCCATGCTAACACGACATATAATTACCATGACGTCATTGTGTACAGTCCGTCATCATAATTAAGCAAATTAAATATGCTAAAACATATTTGTATACTTCATTGTTTTTTGGCGTCAATTTAAAAAATCTTGAAGTATTTGTTTAACTATTTAGATCTAATCAAGGCTATCTACTAGTATTATTCGGAGGCCGTGCATGGTTCTATCAATTTACACAGAAAAATCCATTAATGTCAGTTTTGTGTGGCTACACATAGCATATTTATGTAAAAAGAAATGGTTGAAGGACTAAGAATCCGACCATCCTTTGAAAGTCCACTGCTGGACAGCGCAGGCCTTTTTTTTTGTTCTCGAGGAGGAAACCTTCAAAAGGTACCCGACGCCGTGGGAGCGACGCAGGGTTATGTGGGATTTTTTTAAGTTTCGTCTGTGTTCAAATGAAAATGAAATGAAATAGCATGAAACTGAAACTATGGAATTTACTTTAATTGCTTTTTAATGTAAAAGGATAAATTTTAATTTAATCTTAAATGATCTATATTCAGAAGTAACATTTATATAAAATAAAATTTATAACATTAGTGTTTATTTTATTTAAATCCATAACCTCTATGAAACTTTGGGACAATTTCAATTTCTTACATTTATAACGAAAAAAAACCGCAAGAATGGCTAGTATTACATATATAAAGGAATACATCAAGTAAGTATATATACATATATATCACATGTGATATTCGTTTTGCACAAGTCTCGTGCAATATTCTCATCAGCGCTAATTACTCAAGCGTAAGCCAATGTCATATGGACGATGAGATCCACCTCTTAATCTTAATCATTGGCAGTTTTATCTTAATTGCAGCAATGACACATTCATTACCCGTCTTAGAGTTGATATTTATGTAAGAAGCTAAGGAATGCCTACATATATCACTACATAGTATAAAACAAAGTAGCTTCTCGCTGTCTGTCCCTATGTATGCTTAGATCGTTAAAACTATGCTACGGATTTTAATGCAGGTGTTTTAATAGATAGAGTGATTCAAATGGAAGGTTTTTATGTATAATACATGTATAATATAGTAGAGAAACACTAATAATTTAAGATTTTTACTCGGAACGAAGAACGTCGGGTCAACTAGGTAGGTACTCAAATTATAAAACACTAGTTGACCCGGTGAACTTTGTTTCGCCCTAAAGTTAAAAATCTAAAATCATCAGTGTTTCTCCACTATATTATGCTTGTATTATAAGTTCCAAATTAACCCTTAAAGGTTTACACATCTGGGGTTATATATCGATGCCCATGGGCGGTAGTGGCCACCTACTATCAAGTCTGTTCACTCGTTAGTTTACTATTTCCATATTAAAAGAAAAAAAAATGACGTCGTATTCCATCTTGTCCTAGGTATAAGGATAATGTGGCACACGCCCACGTCTATCCTCTGAACAAGACTATAAAAATAAAAATATTTCCTTTTTATACTTTTTAGAGTGCTTTGCTTCGGGTTAAAGTTTTAAAACTCTGTCGTTTCTGAGACATGAGAAACATTGCTTCTGAGGAATAAGTAAAAAATCCTCTTAGAATCTATGCTATGACTACACATTCTACAACTTCACTACACAGTATAAAACAAAGTCGCTTTCCGCTGTCTGTCCCTATGTATGCTTAGTTCTTTAAAACTAAGCTACGGGTTTAATGCAGGTTTTTTAATAGGTAGAGTGATTCAAGAGGAAGGTTTTTATGTATAATACATGCATAATATAGTGGAGGAACACTGATAATTTTAGATTTTTGACTTTTAGGCGGAACGAAGTTCGCCGGGTCAGCTAGTTAGAAATATAACACAAGGTAAAAAATACACGAGATGGTGCTTCTATAGGAAATCCACGAATACATCTACCACACTTAAAAAAAGTAAGCGAATCAGTGCATCTCATATATTTTAAAAAAGTTTAGAGGGCTTAAAATAAATACAAATATACATTTTTAAATATTAAATATTATATGTGCCAGTTAGTCCGTTTGTTTGACTTCGCATCAATCTACAGCAATAGATTGTTCGTTAAATGATAGACAAGTTATTTTTTTATATGCGGCCGAAACCGAGGGATATTACGAGGGATATTACGTCATAAAATAAAACGAGCAATTTTATGCAAATCCACACTACAATCGATTGCGTATGGTAATAGGCATGGAAACTATAGTAATTGTACTGCGAATGATGACACATCGCCCTCTGCACTAGGAAATAACATACAGATGAACAATCTTAGTGTTATGTAATACGTGTACTATAGTATGAGTTAGTATGAGTTTATTATGTTTCCGAAAAACAATCATTTATTGCAAGCACGCTTTCTACACTCATAGCCTCACACTAGGATTTTCTCACGTGTCGTGGGTACCATGGACACACACAAAGACGAACACACAAACACCCAAACCAGAACAGGAATCTAAACTCATCCTTCAGATACTTGTCTAGCCGGGAATCGAACTTTGAACCCATTGCGCGTCAGACCGGTATAGTAACCGCTCGGCTACGCTGGTCGTCGGTTAATCATTGTTCTTGTTTCTGAATATCATTACAAAGTACAATGCAAATTATAGCCGATTTTTTTTATTAAATTGAACAGATTAAATTGATAGTCGAATTGGGATTCTCCTTTTCTCCAAAAAGCCAAGAACTGCAGGAATATGGTTCTTTCATAAAACATCGCAGCAAGTCCATCGCACACATTTTTGAAAACGAATTAGCATACGCATAAAATCGTACAATAATCCAAGTAATTTAATGCCAACTTAATGAGTATCTGAGTCAATAAACTACGTAGGTGTACAGATTCGATGATTTACTCATTGAATGCCGGTTCCTGTAGCTGAGGTCATTCGTACAAAGGCATGTATTTGACTAAGTTATTTAAAGTCGATTCTCACCTGGAATATTTTAAGTTATTCGCAATACTAGCATGTTGCCGCGGCTCCGCTCGCTTACGTTGCGTTTACGACGGTAAATAGTATACTATGTCACTATGTGTTGATCCACATTTTAAACTATCTGTATTAGAAATTTCATCTAAATCTGCTCCATACTTTTTGTATGAAAGAGTAAATAACATCCATCCATATTCACAAAATTCCATTTTTAATATCACTTAATAAGAATTAATCTATAAAAACATAGAAGTAGCAAAACGAGCATGCGTCCGCCTGGTGGTAAGCAGCAAAAATAAGGACATTGGCACAGATAATCGAATAAATTAAATTCTAGGCATCAATGGTTTTTCATAGATATGTGGGTAAAATAATCACTTGCTTTTACAGTAAAAGAAAACGTAATGAAACCTGCAAGCCTCTTTTCTTCAGAAAAGTTCTTTAAAAAAATCTATAAATTTTGCTACCCATTTTGCACATAAGAATTTCATGCTATTATTTTACACCCTTAAAAATACAGATTATATAAATATACACTGGGCTGTTATAATTTTTTTACACAAAAATATACACGAATATTATGTGGAAGCTTAGATACGCTCGTCTGCGAAAAGGCATGCATGTTATTTCGGTACGTGACAGAATTCCTAATGGACAAATCCGTAAATGCACAAAGTAGTGACGTCCTCTCAGAATTAGCCTACATGGGTAAGCAGCTGAAAAGACGCTCACTTTTATATGAGACGACTATCTTAGTCCGTGAGAGTTGCACCGCATTAGTGATGAACTTCAGATAGAACACCTATTATAGAATCGTACCTAGTTCTATCTGAACAGCATCTAAGCAGCATCGATTTATCTATATCATTTGCTATTTTATTTTTATGAATAAGAGATTTCGAGTGGCGATCTCAAGAATCTAGACACTTATAGTGGATCAAAATTCCACAATCAACAGCTAAAAATCTAGTCTTAGGACTGGTTACAGAGGCGATATAATTTGTGGTTGCCGGCACACTTTTATATGAGGCGACCATCATAGTTCTCGGGAGCAGCAACGCATCTGTGATAGACTTCAGATGGAACCCATGTTCTGTATGTAGTTGATTACAGACGTCCATGGGCAGCAGTGTCCACTTACCATCAGGTGGATTGCATTCACATTTGCTACTTCAGTCAGATAAAAAAAGAAATAAGTAGGATACGACTGGGTGGCTGGGTATCGATGAGGATTACCCACTTTAAAAAAGGGGGGAAGGGGCCAACTATGTTGATATCTTGAAAACGCCAAATATCCTAACTATAAGATTTGTATTAAATCTCTAGAGAAGTACATCCTGCCTTCGAACCTCTGGCTCAGACTTTCAAGAGGGATTTATCGCTGCATAGGTACCGGTTTTATTAGCTTACTGAAAACCGGATGAGCTATAAAGCAGTATATTTCTGGATTTCAATGTCAGTTCCCACTGATACGTAGTTCGTATGTAGGTTGCGGTTATTGTGTATTTGTTGGCGGAAAGATTAATTATAATTACGTGCAAATAATGAACATTGTTGCCACAGGAAGTCGCATATAGAACTGATCGGAAAATTAATGGGAGACCATTTTCCTGATTCTTTGTATAGGTCTCCTGTTACAATATAGGGAAAGATTACCTTGTAGTCCAATTTGACTGATTTTATTGATGTAGATTAAGAATAATAGGGGACCCAAGATAGATCCCTGGGGAACACCACATGTAATACGTCTGGGCCCACTTAAGGTCTTCCCAATTTGATATCTGATAGCGGTTACTGAGGTATGATCTAAAAATATCATATGCAGGTCCCTTTATACCTAGGTCTGACAATAGACGATGCCTACCCCATATTTCGTGGGATGATGTGGGACGATAGTGATAAAGAAAATATTTTCAAAATACATGGCAGTATGTGTACTGAAACAGTAGTCATGATATATGATATATATGAATATATAAATGCTTATGTTTATATTTTTAAAAAAATCTGGCATAATATATGAATAGCCTACAAAAATATGGTCAAAGCTATTTTTAGCAATTACATAAATATTTCTTGATATAATGTTGTATCTACTTTCTAAATAAAGATGTATAAAAGCAAGTCTATAACAAGTTTCATTTCTTTGCAACATTTCTTTTCTTCTAATTTTGATCTGAGGTCAAATGGTGAGTGTCTGTAATTTAAACCTCCAATCTAATATAAAAAATATTCATAACCATTATATCTGTACATATCATTTCAAATAGCCTCATGTAGAGTCAGATTACTTGACGGATGAGACCGTTTTGATCATATTACTTTGATTGTGTGGGTTAGGAACTACCACCTACAATAGAGTGAAGTTGAAATATTCTATCCGAATATTTCAGTTCAACAGTGGAAGTATTTTATTGCATATTTTTTATAATGTTAAAACAATCTTTGTTTGCAAAAAATACAATGGTACTATGATTTCTATCAAAAGAGATGTTAAGAGTCTTATATCAATGAGATTAAGCCCAAGAAGTAAAAGTATTGTAGAACAAATATGATTTTTTTTTACATTGTTATCATGTCATATTTTTTTGGATTGATAAATCAATAATAATAAACTATTACACAAATATTTTTCCTTTCATGGTCTCTTTAAAATGTGAAAAACGAATTAAATAATAAATAATACAAAAAATTGTCAAAAAAATATATGTTCCTAAAAATGTCAGCTGTAAGAAATGGGTACTTGAACTAAATGTAAAAACAAGATGGCAAATAAAAAAATAAAAAAAAGATATACAAAGAAAAAAGACAAACCCACTGAGTTTCTTGCCGGATCTTCTCAGGTGAAGTCGTGTTCCGATCCGGTGGTAGTGTAAAAAAATATATATAAATGTAACTGACAACTTGTAAGCGCCCCCGAAGGCCTATGCAAAATAAAGACATTTCATTTCATTTTAAATCAGCAAAAACCAACATACCACTTTATAATTCTTTATGCTGGGCAGGAATCGCTTCTGTTCCACTTCCTTCTTCTGAAAGACTTCGTTAATGATGTTGCCGATGGCCTGAGCCCCATAGTTGAGCAACGCCTGTCCCCCTTGGTTGATGAGCTGTCTTCCGGCGCCTTGTAGTAAAGCGCCGAAGTCAGCCCCACCGTTCTGTGCCATCGTGCCACTGTACACTAGTTCACTACACTTGTCTCATTCTGCTAGGACATGTTGACTGTTCGGAGGATTCTAAAGTACTGTTGAATGTTGTTATGAGTTTTTGTGCTGTTTTGATAAAATATTTTGTATTGAAATTTTTAAACGTATATTTTTATTAAATTAAGCTAAGTATGTAATCCTAGTAACACTTTATCAAAAATAATAATCAAAATGTTTTTATTGTTTTACAATTTCCTTCGACACTAATTGTAAGGGTTGTAATAGGTGATAACCTGTGTTACTGGGTGCCCCACTCATCCAAGACGAGTTGTCGTAAAAATAAACAACAAGAACAAGAATCACATATTTGTTCACAAGTATTTTGTTTATTATAATACTTACAAAAATAGGGAATGAGTACAATTCTTTTGTTATTATTGATTTAATGATTACCAAGGCATTTAACTAAGCTAAGCTTTTGTAATCAATATATTTTTAAATAATCCATGCACACACAGAGGTGTGTTAGTTCTTTGCTCTTGATTAAAAGTAAAACAACTTTTTCCCAGTAATATATTCCCAGTAATTACCAGTAATTTCTTAAAATATTACGATAGGTTTTTAATCTCTAATGGCAACACTGATAATGAGATATTCTGTATTTCGTCAACACCAAGAACTGAATACGACCTAAATTTATAATTTATATGCCTGATAGGAATCAAACGTGAATCACATTGCATGAAGTGATATATTTGCCAGCATGCCATATACATTGACAATTTTGTTTGATAACAATTTGTTATCATGTAATCTCATACAAATATTTTAAAGTTATTTATTACATAATTGCTTATGCCATTAGTGATAAGATATTGACAAGGCTATAGTTGTTTTAGTGTTTGTAAATTTGTCATGGACATTATGAAGGCATTTATAAATATCTAGTTTTTTTTTCTATTATTCTAGCACAAAATAGTTGTGCCACCTTATCTGCAAGGATCCAGCCAGTAACGGAAAAATATCTTAATTTGGGCAAATCTTTCTGTATGATTTTTTAACGTGATAATGGAATTTCTTCAAATATTCCATTGGCGAAGCGGTCACTTTACTGAACTGATAAACAGTGAGTCCAGGGTTTGATTCATGGCTAGACAAAAACCTTAATGATGAATTTAGAATTTTACTCTGGGTATTTGTCTATCTACAGCACCCAAAAATGGGTAAAAATTCTAATGCGGTGCTGAAATGGTAGAATACTTTAAGCTTGATTTTTTCTAATATGTTGGATTGAATAAAAATGTTATACAAATGACTGCTAGTTTTTTTCCACTGAAACTGTTTAACAAGAAGTAATTTACAGCAATTACCCAACAGAACAGCCAATATTCAACAAATAAAACTAAATAAAAATAATTACACTAATAAGTTATCTAAGAAATTTAGTGCAATTTTAACACACAAGCACAGAGATCAACTTTTTCACATCTTAGCTAATTGAAACACACTTAAAATACAGATAAATATGAGTAAAACACACTTGTTTATAGCCACAGAGTAGGAACAACACTGAATGTATTGTATGTTCATGAGATAACATAGCAAAGCTACCTATGACATCAGACCTATGTGCTGTTAATTGGTCTCCTAGTATTTTTAAATGAGATAATTTGCACTCATACTATATGTTTATTTTATCTGTGGACTAGAACTTGGTAGTGTCATAAATTTATTATCTGTGTGCCATTCTATGATATATAAGAGTTCTCTTTTTGAATTTAATATACTTATTAACATGAAATAAATTAGACAAAAAGGCATTTTTAAAGATTAAGAATAAAGTTTTGAATATTGAATGTATAGATAAGTCATTGGAATATGATTGAAATGTTTTTAAAGCTATGAGTACTGTTTTAAAAAGATATTCTTAACGTATTTTTATTGAATTATAGATTTACATATTTAGCATTTGTAAAGCAGAATACGCACATACGATACGAACAACTGGCATAAATATTGTTAAAAAAATATCATAAAATAAATGATTACTTTGTAAAATAAATGTACTACAGTCAAGGAACTGATATATCACATGAATTGTTAAGTGTAGGTGTCCTTTTACTAGCTATACGTAGTGCATGGGTGGAGTCGGCAATATTAAAAATGTAATGAAAGTCGCAACTAGGGAAAAATTAGGTCACTACAAAAACCATTCGTTTTACCAATTCGCGGACGTACACACGTCCTATATATCGTCTAAATACTTATCGCTTTAGATCAAAACAAGTGAGGTCACCCAGTTTTGTAAGAATCGCCCGAAAATTTAATACGCCGATTTTTTAACTTTACATTTTCTTTGCCGTAATTATAGCACCATTAAACTCGACGTTCCTATTAGAACACAGCACAAAAACTCATTTACAAAACACTAAATACATTTCGACTTAAATAACACAATATTTTACCGTAAAAATGTATAAATACCGAAAACACGACACTATTCTTCGGAATACTTTAGGTAAATTGACAACTGAGTAACCGACTAAAGTTAAATGAGCATTCGTAATACTCCTCGACCTCAGTAGCACGATCAACTGAATTCGGCGGCGTTATAAACTAAGAATCTTGTTCTACATGCCAGCGCATAAATGACGTCAGCTGTCTAAATCGTACATTGATTTTGTATTCGCGGTTCGCGGTAAAACTTCAGTGGTTCAAAACAGTCGAATCGTTAAAATTAAAAGTGTGACGTCAGATGTTATATTTTCGCATAAACAGTTGAAAATTTTGTGTCATGTTTTTGGTCACTACCTACGTTTTTCTACGATTTAACAATGAGTAATACTTGCAAAACATCGTTATAAGTGTAGAAAGATCATGGCACAGAAAAGTTTAGTTTAATGCAGAATTAAATATTATCATAGTAAATTCCACTTACAAAATTATATAAACGAATTCATAGAAGAAATAAATACATTAAACAAAATTGCTGTTTCAATCTATCAAGCAATATCATAAACTATCGTCGCAGCGACTTAGCGAATTAAAAAGTCATTCTAGAAATATAAATTCAGATTACATGTTAGAAAAGGATAAACAATATATTAATAGTTAGGTATCAATTGCGCCACCCTGTAGTCGGGGAGTAGAATACGGCTACGGTATCCCCTGCCTGTCGTAAGAGGCGACCAACAGGGGGCCTCTGGGATTGCGGACGGCTAGAGTGGGAGCTCGAACCGTCTAACAAGCAACCCGGAAGAAAGGACCCGGTATGTGTGGCTGCACCTCGCCGTAAGCACCGGATGGTAAAGGGTACCGGATGGTACAAGTCACCCAAGAATGGGGCCCGTGAGGGGCGCTGCGCTAGGGGCCATCGGTTCGTTCCGAGTTTCCGAGTCCCCTACTACAAGCGCTGAGGAAGACCACCGAGGAGGTTTTAGTGGGTAAAAATCCCACATAACCCGGAGTTTCTCCCAAGGATTCGGTGTACCTTATGAAGGTTTCCTCCCCGTAACAAAAAAAAAGGTATCAATTGCGCATATTTTATCACAGCTTTTCATTATACATTTCGCGTTAGGTTGGTTTTTAATTGTGCGATAGAGACAAATAACTCAGCTCAGAATCGGTTCAAGTTCGGAGTACTTATGACATGAGTCGGAGCTGCGGCTCATACTCAAAATGAACAGCTCATGATTCAAACGGAACAACTTAGATGATTTTTATCAGTAAAGATCCTTAGATTTCAGCGACTCGTTCTATAGGCACAAATTATTTGAGCTGTATGCGAGCCGGTTCATTACTCCCATTTAGCTCAGTGACTCGTTATTTGATCGGAAGACACGAATTGTGTCTTTTGTTCGAGTCATATATAAATATCATGTTTGGCCAGTGGCAAAATGGCGAAAATATGGTAATTACGTTGCCCAATTATGGTTTTGGCGCCTTATTCTCGTAGGTCATTGTGACCTTTGTACTGAACTTGAAACAAATGAAAATTACGAATGTACTTATAAGTTAACGTCTTAAAACAAGAATACGGAGCTGCTTATTCGGGACATGGAAAGTGAATTACATATGTATGGATAATATATCAACCAAGTATGGGCATAACATTGAACCGAGTAAACGTATAAACTCTTTAGTTTTACAGTTACCTATCTCAGTCTTTACACAATTTAATTGCCATTATTTTATAAAGGTAATTAACAGGGTTAAAATAAAATAATACATGTGTGGCGACTTTCCACAATTCATCAAGAGATGGCGCCATTAGTATTTCTGAATCACGCTATCGAAATATTCTCAATACATTGCATATAAAGAAGTTCCGAAAAGAGATTATTGGAGCACAGCCGGTCTCTAGGCATGATCACCTAGCCTGGCGGGAGATCTCTCTTTGCCAAACATGAAACGAAGAATCGAATGCTCATGTTTCTACGCAAACTCATAATAAATTAAAGATATTGAGATAGCACAATATCCGAATGCACATTTTATTTTAAGCAGTCGGGTTTGTAGTTTGTATAAAAATAAGTAGTTTGAGAACTGTATTTAAATCTATTTATAAATCGACTTGGGTAGGAAACATCGTTTTCAGACACTTCTATAAGCTGACGAATGACTAGAACAGGCGTAGCTCAGAGCTGGCTGATTGGAATGAGTAACGTTTAAGATATATGAAAAAACATTAAATTTAAAACAGTTAAAAATTAAACTATTCATTTTTTTTATTGAATAAGTTAGAGTAGGTGCATAATTATTTTTTAAAAATATGAATTCATTATCTGTACAATATGTTGGAGTTTTTATAAAAAAATGTGCCATGACACCTTTTCTTAATTTTTCGCTACTTCATACTTTTTTGGTTTGAATTGTATTCCATAATAAAAAATATAATAATATGTGTTACCGTCATACCGCATGTACCTATTATAAAATGTACATAAAACATAAAAATTATCACGAGATGTTGAAAAGATGTGTATTTTTTCATAATCGAAGCATAAACAATTTCAGTTGCACCTACGATTTGATCTACTCATTCGAATGTGTTTAGTAAATTTTACAACGCACGTTACCAAGAAAATAAACTAGCGTTAAAAATATCTCCGACTCCCATACCGTTGCTCCCTTCGTCTGACGCATTTTTAGTCCATGACGTCAAATTCCCTTACACTTGTCTTGGGTTTATTTTGAGTTTATAATATTGAGATAATTTACAGTGAGACGCTTTGTTCAGTCTTTGTACATTTTTATATGGCTGTATTACCTATACAAGGCTGAAAAGGTATCAACATATTGAAAGATGCTATAATATTGGTAAATGTCGCTTCTAGTTTGATATTTATGCCTTAAACATGTAGATAATACATGATATTAAGACTAATTTATTTATTTATTAGGTTCACCAACGTAGAGTACATTTCACCATAGTTAAAAATTTAATACAAGTAGGATAAGTCGTTCGTGTATCCACAATTATAGGTGAACACGGCTTACATAATAATTGACGCTCTAAATATTAATAGAAATGAATATTTACTTATAATTTACATTGAATTTAACAATTTATTTTAAAATAATGAAGTTAATTAATTTAATTTATATAATAATAGAAAAATAATTAAAATAATTGGTATGCTCTCCAGAAACGCGTGTAGGACCAGCAGTGCCGGATTAGCCACATAGCAAGAGTAGCAAATGCTACGGGCCACGCGACTTGAGGGGCTCCGCAGCCAACACCTACCTGCTATTTATATTTTACTATCTTTGCTATCCTAAAAATCCTACACTGAAAGAATTAGAAAGTATATAGAAAGTAATTCCTAAATTTTCCCAGATTAAATCCAGAAAAGTTTACTATTAACAGTTTTGTTTTATTTAATACCCTTACTTAAGGCTAACTATGGGGTCCTCCTACCAGAATTTGCTACAGGCTCCGTGCTGGTTTAATCTGTCACTGAGGACCAGTGTAGTTCAATCCGGCAGTTACCACCGCCACACCTATTTTCTAGCGTGTCAGTTTTCTCATTTCGGTGGAATAGAGTGGTAGGGAAAGGCTTTTATACCGTATTAGATCTCTTTAGAAGATGAATTTTCAATCATCCTTTGTTTTTATTTATTCACTTCATTAGTTAGATTTTATGAAATACCTACATGTGTACTTTTCCGTTAATTATTATTCTCTCCAACGTGATTTACATTACGATAATTAGATTATTAACACGTCAGATCACGATTTATGGATGTAAAGTATTTTAAACATCCCGCCGTGCCTTAAATGGAGTATAGTCTTGGAGTGAATAAAACATGCAAAAACCGGTATTCTTGATATGCTAATACTCACGATGAACTGGTTATATGGAATCTTTATATAATCTTCCTTTTTATATGATACTAGCTTTTCCCGCGGCTGCGCTCGCTTTGGTCATGTCGACCACGGTATTGAGTATCCTATGTTTTAATCTAGGCCATTAACTATTTGTGTGGCAAATTTTAGCGAAATCTGGCGGGTTGTTTTTGCGTGAAAGCGTAACACACAAACATACACATTTATAAGATATATAGGAAAGTACCTAGGGATAAAAGTAGCAAACAGGCATGCAGTCCATCTTATGGTTAGTGGTCACGGCAACCCTTGAACATCTGTTATCAACCTCATATACGATCAGTGTCTTACCCGAGGTTAGCTGCACATGCGTTGTTATCTCCGAAGACTAAGATTTTTTATCCCATTTATTTATTTATATATTTTGATCACCTACATAGTTTAGGTACACCAATTATAATATAAAAATAACACAATTATACAATACGGAAAAGCTAAGTGCAACTACATTTATAGGCGAAGACTGCTTGCAAAAAGGAGCGAGTAACAAGTAAGTCAAATGATAATAACAATAGTAATAAAGAAAAGAAAAGAAACATTTTTTCTGGAATTAAATTAACATTAAATTAAATTAAATTTAAATTAAAGTAGAAAAAAGAATTGAGTAGTAAATTATTAAGTAGCATTGAAGTAGCAAACGAGCGTGCAGTCCACCTGATGGTAAGTGGTCACTGCCGCCCTGGGACACCAGTGAGCAACTTTAAATAGAACATGGGTTCTATCTGGAGTCAATCACAGATGCGTTGCTACTTCCAAGGAGTAAGATGGTCGCCTCAAATAAAAGTGTGCCGGTTGGAACGCCTCGGGTAGGTAGGTATGTTCCGTATGTTTCCCTTACCCTTCCAATCAGAACACGCATAACACTGGTGTGATTGACGGGTGTGATTTCGAACCACATAATTCTACCACCTTTATTTTTTATTATTGCTGTTGCAAGCAAACAATTTAAAATAAGCAAACATGACTGTTCAACTAAATTAAGAATACGCTAAGCACCTTCCTTATAACCAAATAAGATTACCTACGTCATTATGCGTCACTATGACAGTTTAAAACCCAGTTAGTCATTAAACTTGTTTCTTGTATCATACAAATGACAAATCTTAGGTACTCTCTTTGTTATCGTCATCGATGTATAAGTAATGATAAGTATTATAATAATTATTATATTAATACGTGAAGCAAAAATTTGTGACGGATTTTTAAGTAATATGCCGCGGACGGATTAGTATGAAATTTTGCACGGTTATAGTGGACGTAGAGAAGGAGTGCAGAATGTTAATATTTTTTTCAAATAATGCATTTTTCATACATAAAATCAACTAAAAACACATTACACACACTGCCTTGCATTTGTCACAAACACATATGTACTTAGTAAATGAAAATGAAAAGACACAACGTCAAGAATGTCAGATGACATTTGATTTTTAACCGACTTCCCAAAGGAAAGAGGTTATCTATTCGTCACGTATATATATTTTTTTTTTTTTTTTTTTTTTTTTTTTTTTTTTTTATGTATGTTCGGGCGAAATGGCTAGAAATCGTCGACCTACCGACACGATTCATACGACATTGTATGCGACTAGTTTCACAGGCAGTCCCATATTGAGGAAAATGAAAACCTTCCAGCGGTTTTCCCGGAAAATTGGAAAATGTCGGTTTCTTAAAATCTTGAATAACTTGGGTGTTTATAAACCGATTTCCATTTTCTTTCTTTCATTTGATAGGAAATTTCGTCACGCAACTTTTTCTCTTGGACATGGGTATGCTGTGATGCTTAACTCTTTGAGTTATGGGGTGGAAACCACCACCACTCCTCAAGTTTTTTAGATAATTTGAGATAACTCGGCTTCTGCCGGATCGATTCTTATGAAACTTGGAATATGTATTATATATCTATGCTTATATAGGTTGACGAAAAATTTGACCTTCAACTCTTCGATCCTGATGATGCAGGATTACAGCTATCCTAAACTATAACATTAGCTATTTGGTGCTTACATATATGTAACAAGACTACTAAGCAGAGACATGTGATGAAAAATTTGACCTTCAACTCTTCAATCCTGATGATGCAGGGGTGCCTCAAGCCTAAACCATTGGGGTTGACCATTTGGTGCTTATGGGTATGTTATAACAATACTAAGCAAAGACATATTATAAAAAAAATGACCTTCAACTCCTCAACCCTGATGATGCAGGGTGCTGTAAGCCCAAGCCGTACGTGATGGCCATTTAGTGCTTACGGATATATAATAAGATAGCAAGGCAAAGATGTACGATGACAAATTTGACCTTCAACTCCTCAACCCTGATGATGCAGGGGTACTGCAGGCTTAAACCATAAACGTTAGACATTTGTTGCTCACGGATTTGTAATAACATTGCTAAGCAAAGGTATACGACGAAAAATTGGACCTTCAACTCCTCAATCCTGATGATGCAGGGGTATTGAATGCCTAAGCCATAAAACTTAGCTATTTCATGCTTACGCATTTAAAATGAGGTTAAACAGATTAAAGGTAGAACATTAGACTAATGGTTGTATACAGTGGAAAATTTGACCTTCAACTCCTCAACTCTGATGATGCTGGGGTGCTTCAAGCTTAAACTATAGGCGTTAGCTACATGATCGCTACGTATATCTGATAAGATTACTAAGCAAAGATATAAGATGAAAAATTTGACCTTCAACTCCTCAACTCTGATGATGCAGGGGTACTTCAGGCTTAAACTATAGGCGTTGGCCATTTGATGCTTATGGGTATGTAATATATTTACAAAGCGAAGACGTATGATAAAAAAAGTTGACCTTCAACTCCTCAACCCTGATGATGCAGGGTACTGTAAGCCCAAGCCATAGAAGTTGGGGATCTGTTGCTTACGTGCATGCGATAAGATTACATAGAAAAGATATGACATGATAAGTTTGACCTTCAACTCTTCGGCCCTGATGATGCAGGGGTACTTCAGGCTTAAACCATAGGCGTTGGCCATTTGATACTTATGGATATGTAATATATTTACAAAGCAAAGACGTATGATAAGAAAATTGACCTTCAACTCCTCAACCCTGATGATGCAGGGTACTGCAAGTTTAAACCATAAGCATCGGCCATATGGTGCTTACGTATATGTAATGAGATTACTAAGCAAAGATATGACATGATAATTTTGACCTTCAACTCCTCAACCCTGATAATGCTGGGGTCCTTCAAGTTTAAACCGTAGGCATCGGCCACAATATGGCCGATGCCTACGCTTACGTATACATAATGTTGTTGTTCACAATACCAACAATGAGTTTCGGAGAGGATATAATTATGATCAAAAATTCCACTTTGAATACAATTACCTGAAAGATGCAAGAGTACCACCAACCTTTTTAAATTGGATGGGTTATTTTTATCAGTATCAGTTGAATTATACTCTTAGTTATAAGGTTTATATTACTTTTTCTACTTTAAATATTGATAATTATAGGTCTATTCTTTAAATAAATGTTTACTCAGAAAAAGTTGTTTTATTCGGTTAGGTTAGGTTCGAACAGATTTTTCCAATTCAGAATCTAAGGGAGGGGGCGCGGTAGCGCCCCCGACCGGTTGTGTCAAAGAAGTCTATTTTTATATGATGACGTCAGCACATAATTTTATTCATTCGAAAATCTGACGAATAATTAATTTTATTCATCCGGTTAGCGGACGACTAGCAACAGCCATAACTGATTTTATCGTGACTGAAAAGCGTGAAAAAAAAATTTTTAAACAAAAAATACAACCGACTTCCATGCCACATAAAAGTAAAAAATAATTTAATTACATGTTGGTTTAGAGCAAACACAGTTCTTAGTACATAGTCCCGAAGTCGGCGCTCATATAAGATACATGTAGTTTCGTCATGATCCAGCAAAATATGGTGAGCGCCGACTTCGGGACTATGTACTAAGAACTGTGTTTGCTCTAAACCAACATGTAATTAAATTATTTTTTACTTTTATGTGGCATGGAAGTCGGTTGTATTTTTTGTTTAAAAATTTTTTAATTTAAATTACGGTCGAATTTCGGCCGATGCTACGGGTGACTAGTACGTATTATTGTCATATAAGATAATGATATGACGTCGGGTTTGCTTTGATAACTGTTATTTGTGTTTGACTTGTAGATGTGAATATAGAGTAGACACAATAAAATATAGAGCTAAAGTAATTTGAGATCTATCTGTCTGGAAATACCAAAATCTAATGGACAGACCTGTTTCGCGACAATATCTAATATATAAAATTCTCGTGTCACAGTTTTTGTTGCATACTCCTCCGAAACGGCTTGACCGATTTTTACCAAATTTTATATGCTTATTCAGTAGGTCTGAGAATCGGCCAACATCTATTTTTCATACCCCTTGAGGGTTGTCCACCCTTAACATTTTTTTTATTTTTTATATGGCAAAACAACGTTTGTCGGGACAGCTAGTACCATTATAAAATGGCGCGCGGGACAAACTAGAAAAAAAAAATAAAGTGCTATGGCGGAAACCCATATATAAATTAGTCACACGCTACATCATCAGTTTCCCAATGTGTAGTAATTGGCTCAGTGAGAATATAATGTTAGTTCAGATTAGGGTTGCCAACCGTACTGTCGGGATATATCTACCAAGTATTGTACAATATTTAATTTATGTTTGCATACTTTATTTTTAACCGACTTCCCAAGGGACAATCAGTTTCCCAATGTGTGGTAATTGGCTCAGTGAGAATATGTTAGCTTAGTTCAGATTAGGGTTGCCAATCGTACTGTCGGGATATATGTACCAAGCATTGTACAATATTTTTGTATGCTTTATATTTAATAGTATACTAGGTATATTGTTAATGTTGTCCCTGTAGTTCCGGGATCAGAATAGGGCTACGGTATCCCCTGCCTGTCGTAAGAGACGACTAAAAGTAGCTTCTGGAGTTGCGGGAGGCTAGAGTGGGAACTTGAACCGTCCAGCCAGGCGATCCCGGGAAGGACGGCGGTATGTGTAGTCGTACATCGTCGTTAAGACTAGACAGTTTTTTTTGCGTAAAAGAGTAACAGACACACTACATCCTCGCAAACTTTTGCATTTACAAAATTAACCTACACATCCAAGACTTCCTAAAAAAAGTTTTCAGAGGTGTGCGAAGGCTTCCAATTCGCACTTGGCCATTGCGGTGGGCTATGGCCTAAAGTAATTCTGAGAGAAGACCTGTGCCTATCAGTGGGACAATTATGGGTTGTGTCAATATTTGAAAGAAGTGTTGGCAACCCTATTTCTCATACATAGCATGCATTGATATGTTAGCAGTCATGAAGATTATGACGTATTTATCGTAATTTTTCACAAATCGCTTTCAGATATCATAATGAAAAGTCGATATGAATATCATAGAGCTTAACTGTTTAAGACGAGAAGTCCATAGAACGAGTTTATTACGTTTCAATGAAACGACCATTGTTTACGTTTTAACACATACATTTCCCACATAAATTTTGGTGTTTTTAATACCTTAGAATGTAATTTCAAATCATTTATGGTATCGTAAACAATGGTTGTTATAGGAAATGGATGTTTTGACCAACTAAACAAAAAAAAACTAATGGTACCAGGCCTTTAGTGCGAGAGTATTTGGCTCATACATTCCAAGGTATACCACAAAAATACAATGTGTTCAGATGAAAACATAGAAGGTAACCGAAGATGGTAGAACCAATGTTGTTCGACCGGGGAAGTTGCACCGCCACACAATTTCTAGCATGAAGCATTTCTTGCGTTTCGATGGAAGGGTGTGGTTGCCGGCATATTTTTATATGAGGCGACCATTATAGTCCTCTATTTGAAGATAGTTCTATTTGAACTTGCTTTTTTTTTTTTTTTGTTCTCGAGGGGGAAACCTTCAAAAGGTACCCGACGCCGTGGGAGCGACGCAGGGTTATGTGGGATTTTTACCGCACTAAAACCCCCCCGGTGGCCGTCCTCGGCGCTATAAAGAGGACTCCGGGAACTCGGTCCGACCGCTACCAGAATCCTCGAGCGCGTTGCCCCATCGGGCTCCTCCCAGATGGGCGGCTGGGCCCACCGCCCCGTCTAGTCTTTACGACGGTATGTGACCACATATACCACCGTCCTTCTCGGGATCGCCTGACCGAACAGTTCGAGCTCCCACTCTAGCCGCCTGCAACCCCGGAAGCCCCTTTTAGTCGCCTCTTACGACAGGCAGGGGATACCGTAGCCCTATTCTGATCCCGGAACTACAGGGACGATTTGAACTTGCTTACAGATGTCCATGGGCGGCAGTGTCCACTTACCATCAGGTGGACTGCATGTTGTTTGTTACTTCAATCCGATATAAAAAAACTAGCATGCAGTCCTCCTGTTTGTAAGTGGTCACTGCCTCCCATAGACATCTGTAATCCACTTCATATAGGACAGTTGCTATTACCAAGCAAGCAAGCTCGTTTGTTACTTCAATCTGATAAAAAAAAACTAAATCCACTGGTCGGCTCAACGAATTTTAAAGGCCTAATGTAGGTCAAGTTATTAATAAAATGGCCCATGGCCGGTAAGAACCGGTAATGGTCGTATGTGCAATGGATTTTTATATCTCACGAGCATATAACTCAAGAATATTGGCTACCTCGTTAAAAAAACAACATTATAAGTTCATTTAGCTGAAGGTCGTAAGAGTTTTTACGATAAATATGTCATCTCTACATAATTATGTCTACTAAAAATTAAAATTTCTCGTGTCTGTATATGTATGTTGTATATATGTTGCCAATAAGTGAATTGTATTCTATTCTTTGTATGATTCTCTTTGTCTATGTCCAATGTCTTAAAAAAAACTTAAAACGCTTTCTACACTCATAGCCCCACAGTAGGATTTTCTCCTGTATCTTGGGTGCCATGGACACACACACAAAGACGAATACACAAACACTAAGACCCAGAACAGGAATCTAAACTCATCATTCAGACACCTGGCCGGGAATCGAACCCGGGACCCATTGCACGTCAGCCCGGTATGGTAACCGCTCGGCCACGCGGGTCGGATTTGATCAACATTAGGAAGGTAAAGGAAAGGAAATTGCACATGCACAATTTAGCTTGACAGTTAGGGAGCGCCTATTAATCACGTCTGGTGACTTTTAAGATCTTTTGAAACCCTTTCCTCAATGGTAAAAAGTGTTACATTTATCTCGACATCTCCGCTTCGGAATGCACCATTTGATCTAGTTTTCTCATAATTTTACGCAGTTCCTTACAGAAAAAAAAATCGTAATATCAAGCCGAGACCCCCTCTCCCTATCTGTAATTTTGTGAGATTTAACCCTTCCCTCTTAAATGTCTAAATAAAAGATAAATAATAGATGTACCTTTACCAGTCCCGCAGACAGACTCTTCTTTAGATGAGTCGAAATAATTCAATGCATATTCTAAATTTCACATATTTTTAAACGTGATTGAAACCGCAGCGCACTATTAGTGTCTACTATTTAATCTTGCTTCTAATATCTGTGTAGTCATCCGCGGTCAATGTCAAGGCTATGAAATGAATTGTATTTTGTGTTGTACAATTACTTGAATACAAACTAAATAGCCAGATAGCACAATACTATACCTGTACAGTTTTAAAACATTTAAGCGTTTTGTGTATTTGTAGTTATGAAAACTAATTGCCAGTCGCTTTAGTCGAAATTCGACTATAACAAGAAATATTTTGAAAACAAAAAGCGACTGCTAGAGCTGATTTATTTACGACATTACATCCGTCTTCTGGAGCAGTTAGTAATTAAACCAAAGAAAACTAAACTTGACAAATTGTCGAAGTTATGTAATATATCTCATTTTAATTGAAATAAATATTATTATTTTTGGTAATTTACATAATTCGAAAACAGTTTTATCACTACATAGTATACAACAAAATCGCTTCCCGCTGTCTGCCCCTATGTACGCCTAGATCTTTAAAACTACGCTATGGATTTTAGTGCAGTGTTTTTTAATAGATAGAGTGATTCAAAAGGAAGGTTTTATGTATGATACATGCATAATATAGTGGAGGAACACTGATAAATTTAAGATTTTTGACTTTTAGGCGGATCGAAGTTCGCCGGGTCAGCTAGTCTATAATAAAATTAAGCATATGTATATGTTTTTCATCTGTGCATTTCACAGATAGGTATTTAAGAACCCCTCATCATGGAAAGTTAATTAGCCGTATTTAAAATCAAAAACTATTTATAACGTAGACATCCGATATTGTTGACATTATGTGTTCTTAATTTTCAGTAACGTAAACAATGAATGTTTTTGTTGTTTAAGTAAATATATTAACACTTATTTCACTAACTAACGCTATTTTTTACTAACTTATATTAAACTTTGCCAAATCTTAGCAGGGATCGGAATTATTCGCATCTCGATTTAATATACGTAAATTAACAATGTCAAAAGCTTAAGAGATTTTTGTGAATTCATGAACACTGATTTTAAGCTACACTTTATAATATAGGAATTATAATTAACCCGTTTTTAACACTCAAATAAAACTGTATGTAAAAATATAAACACGGAAATAAAACTGACATCTCGTGCGAAACGCTTATATGATATTCACTCTGTTTACAGAAAAAAAAATCATCAAAGAAACAAAGCATCGTTTAAACATAGTCATTATTATAATAGTAAAAACTCACCACAGCATTAACATTGACGGAGGCACAGGCTTCTTCCACCACCTCTTCAACCGCACCGCTCTCATACTCATCCGCTGGTAACGAGGGATACAGCTTGATATTCGTCCTGAACTCCGTATCATCCTCACTTGGCAACGTTGGGTAGAGGCTTCCACCGATGAGAGGTTCAGAACTCCCTTCTCCATTCCTCTCCCGGTTCAAGAACCCACGAACCGCCGCAGCAGCTGCGTTGGTTCGATGCCAACCCCATCCATTCGCGTGAAAGTTCTTCGGATAATAGTTGATTGACGTCATTTTCGCTCAAAATAACCGACTTCTCTTCAAGGCGTGCAGACACCGACTGCAGGCAATCCTTGTTTACACTGAAACAACGTGGTTTGGTTAGTACTTTCCTCTTGGCTAAGGGCAATGCTCTGACTAAATTTCGCTTACGATGACTTGTGTTGTGTTATTAATACGTTTGAGGAAACACGGAAAACCCATTTCTCACGCTCGTGTTTTTCTGATAACTTATTATATTTTTGTTTTGGTCGTCGATTGGTCATTTGGTGTCTATCCAAAACTGTGTGCACAATACCACAACGATTTGCTTTATATAAACTTTATGAAGTTAAAACGAATGTACGATCAACAAACCACTTGATAACGTTGCTATCAATGATTATGAACAGATCAATAGATTTAACCTTGTAATTCGGAGCAGAATTGATGCAATCAAATTTACTAAGTGACAGTTATTTACTACAAAGTGATCTACATTGAAGTATGTTTAGCTAGTTGATTATAAAATTATATAACTTTGGGTAACAGGCTCTTTTTCTTCCTGGTGTTACGCTTTCTACACTCATAGCCCCACAGTAGGATTTTCTCCTGTGTCGTGGGTGCCATGGACATACACAAAGACAAATACACGAATACCCAGACCCAGAACAAGAATCTAAACTCATCATTCAGACACCTGTCTGGCCGGGAATCGAACCCGGGACCCACTGCGTGTCAGACCGGTACGGTAACCGCTGCGCCACGCGGGTCGGTTACACCACGTAGGTAACCCTGTAGTTACACCACGAGAAAAAAATATTCAATAAATAGGTTATATAAAATGATAGATAGGTTTTTAATATTTTGCTTACAACCTCATTGATATAAAACACCATTACAAATTTTATATGAACACTTAGGCACGCAGCCAAAACACAAACATTGGCGAGATGTCGAGAAATATAATCACATCAAGGACTTTTAAATCAATACCTTTGGGAATACCGCATTGAAAGTCTTTGATACTTATGAAATAACGTTCTCAGGAGAAATTCAGTGTTTTGGAGGCTTGGTTATTTATTATTTACGTAATAAAGATGATTTCTCAGGCAGTTGTATATATATGTTGCTTGTTATCTACTAGGATTTTTTTTATAAGATTGAAATAGCAAACGAGCATGCCGTCCACCTGATGGTAAGTGGTTACTGCCGCCCAGGGATATTTGTAAGCAAATCATACAGAAAATGGGGTTCTATCTTAAGTCAATCACAGATGCATCGGTACCTACTCCCGAGCACTAAGATGGTCGCCTCATATACGTATGCCGGCATCCTCAACTTTCCATCGAAACGCAAAAACTGCTTCACGCTAGAAATAGGCGTGGCGGTGGTACTTCCCCGGGCGAACTACACTGGTTCTACCACCTATTATGTTGTTTAGGTTTAACGTTTCTGTAGTTACGGGACCAGTAAAAACCCTTAGTGAGGGCTTGTTATTTTTTTTCAAAACAATCATTGTTTACGTTTTTGTCCATTTTAAAGTACATTGCAATTAATGGCTGAAGACTATTTTTTTACGTAAAAAATCTTTTTAGTAAATGCCAAAGTTTTAAAATAAATTTGTTGATTTAAAGTAAATTTAAAACGTCAGTGCGTAATGTATTGCAATGTATTGGTACAGAACAGAGTTACGGTATCTCCTGCTTCTCGTAAAAGACGACTAAAAGGGCTTTTGAATTCGCGACAAAACTAAGAGCTCGTACTGACCAGCGACCCCGGAAAGGATGGTGGTATGCGGTCACATCGTCGTAAATACCAGACAGTATGGTGGACGTAAAAGCTGACCTTGCCGGAGCCCAAGGGGGCCAATCCCGTTTAGTATTTAATAAGCCAAATACAGACAAAAAGATCAAAATCCTCATTAAAATTAAGACAAATTAATTAGGTACAAAATCGTTAAACGGATAAACCGTTATCAATTGCAACTTCCTTAGAATTACTCATACAAGGTAAATAAATGCGAAATGCAAACAAAGATACGACCTTGTTACGCTATGTTCTCGTGTAATAAATATTAAATGTAAGAATTTATTTTTATTATCAGGAGAGTAATGTGCTGGATACATCTCTCTTGGATGCCGAACAGGCCAGAGGGCGATCCGATCCCGCGCGAAGGAGGAGACGCCGGGCACGCAAATAGCGTCCGCTCGGGCGCTGTGTCCCTGTAGTTCCGCGATCAGAATAGGGCTACGGTACCCTCTACCCATCGTAAGAGGCAACTAAAAGGGGCATCCGGGGTTGCGGACGGGTAGAGTGGGAGCTCGAACCGTCCGGCCAAGCGACCCGGGAAAAACAGCGGCATGTGTGTTTGCGTGCCACCGTAAAGACCAGTAGGCACGGTGAGCGTTTTATGCTCACCAGGGAAGAGCCCAAAGCATCGCGCTCGGAGGACTCCGGCTGTGTTCCGTTGGGGATCCCGGAGTCCTCCACGCAGTGTAGGACGGCCACCGGGAGGGTTTTAGTGCGGTTAGAATCCCAGATAACCCGCGTCGTTAACACGACGTCGGGTACCTTTTGAAGGTTTCCCCCTCGAGAACAAAAAAAAGGTACTTCTATGTTACAATAAAAAAAAAACACTTGTCTTTCTCCAACTTCTTTACGGTATTTTTTCGTCCTTAAAATGAGGCCAAAATTTAAAATTAGCCGTAGTTGTGTAAAGTCCAAAAAGTAAGTAATATACTGGGCTCTACAAGTCATAGTTTTACATTAGAAGTACATAAACAAATGTAATTACTGGAAAAACGCTAACCTTAGGCGAGGCACTCCAATTAAAGGTAACTAATCAATTTTGGACCGCGCCTCGTTAACTATGCCGTCATCGACCTCGAGAGAGTGGGCTTATTTCTGTTGTAGTTCCGAAAACTGTATAATCAAGACTAATTAGGTCACGAAAAGTTTAATGTCATTTACGAGTGGATTAAAAAATTGCTAGACAGTAGAACAAGTACTCTTTTTTTTCTCTTGTGGGATTTTTACCGCATTAATAGAATTTGGGGCCCGCGCACTACAAAGAGGACACCGCATCGGGATTTCTAAAGGAAGTCAACCGGAGTCCTCTGGACGTGTGGCCCCATTGGGCTCCTCCCAGGTGAGCGGCTGGGCCCACCGCTCCGTTTGGTCTTTTCGACGGTATGCGACCACACATAACTTCCTTCCCGGGAGCGCCTGACCGATAGGTTTGAGCTCCCACTCTTGCCGCCCGCGAACCCGAAAGCACCGTTTAGTCGCCTCTTACGACAGGCAGGGGAAGCTGTAGCCCTATTCTGATCCAGGAATTACGGGGACAGAAGAAGTTCCTAAAGGTTGACTGCGGAGGAAAAATCAAACGTATATCTGGCGTGAAGCAATTTTGACGTTTTAGTAGAAGAATGTGGTTCCTAGTTCAAGAATGATATGTGAGGATTCCGCAGCCGTCCTAGTCCTCACGAGAAGCATCAGTAACGAAGTTCAGATAGAAACCTGTTCGAATTTTCTTACACCTCTATGACAGCTACCTTTACCATCAGGTGGACTCCATGCTCACTTTAATGAAAAGCTACTTTTGTGCTCTAATTAGCAACTTTTGTGCCATAAGTAGGTACTATCGAGCCGTATTTTTTGATACTTAAACTTAACGATAAGGCAGACGGGCTACCTGATGGAAAGTAGTCACTGTCGCCTATGGACATTCGCAACACCAGAGGAGTCGCCAATGCATCGCCGGCTTTGAAGGAGAGCTCTTTTCGCACCTTTTTTAAAGAGCCCGTATTTTACAGGCAATTTGCATGACAAAAACGTAATTAAAGAGGTCATGACACCCAAGGGACGGGCCGGGAGGGGCTGCCCTCGTCTGCACCTCAAATATTGTTATGTACTCAAAGGAGGTCACGTAAGGTCATTCCGACCGGGAGTGGAGGTTAGACTTTAGCAGATAGATCTATTTAGCTACTTAACTACTTACAAATCCACGAAATATGTACATATTTACTTTATTACCTAGTTGTTTGCTCAGAAATGAATATTCAAAAAGCTATATTTACTTGTATCCAATATATAACCCAAATTTACAATTTATTTACTAAAATTTACAATTATAAATAGAATAAATGAGCCAAATCGCTGCCCCTTGGAAATGTACCCAAGACAAATAGAAATTAACTAAATTAAATTAATTAAATTTTTATTAAATTAACTTTACTTTTTTTTAAATTTCGAAGTAGCAATCGAGCATGCAGTGCACCTGATTGTAAGTGATCACTATCACCTATTGATAAGTGTAAGCCACTTTATATAGGACAGAGATTCTATCTGAAGTCAATTAGAGGTGCGTTGTTACTTCTTGGACCGATGACCTGAAGAGGACAGCGGGAAACCGTTGGATTCAGAAGGCACAGGACCGGTTGGAGTGGCGTCATTTAAGAGGCCTATGTCAAGGCAAGGTAGTTTTGCAGGTGGTAGAACCAGAGTAGTTCGACCGGGGAAGTACCACCGCAACACCTATTTCTAGCGTGAAGCATTTTTTTGTGTTTCGATGGAAGGGTATGGTCGCCGACGCATTTTTATTGAGGCGACCATCATAGTCCTCGGGAGTGGCAATACATCTGTGATTGACTTCAGATAGAACTTATGTTCTATATGAAGTTACTTACTGATGTCCATGGGCAGCGGTGACCACTTAACATCAGGTGGACTGAATGCTCGTTTGCTACTTCAATCAGACAAAAAAAAATAGTCAAACGTTAAAAACTAACGCACATGTTAGATTAGACATATAATTATGTACCTTTGTTTTTAACGCTTTATTTAAGAACTGCGGGATATTAGACTTCAAATTTTAATGATTTTTTTTTCAATATTCGGTCGACGCTGGCGCACTTCTTTGTTGCACGAATAACAAGAATTATTGATATACTTAAGTAAGTTCAACGATTAAGCAATGATAAAGTTAAAGTTGAGTCGGCGTTGAGTCGATGATTACACCGACTCCACTTTGAACTCAACCTTTACCATGCCAATGAGTATGTCGTCGCTTAAGTTCTAACACCGCGTAACTCAAGAAAATTGAGATACGCGGCGGTTACCCACTTTGAGTTAGTGAAATAATGGTATCAAAATAATATAAGAACATATTGACTGTTACATTTGACTGAAGTAGCAAACGAGCATGCAGTCCACCTGATGGTAAGTGGTCACTGCCACCCATGGTCATCTGTAATCAACTTCATACAGAACATGGGTTCTATTTGAAGTCAATAACAGATGCGTTGCTACTCCCGAGGACTATGATGGTCGCCTCATATAAAAGTGTGCAGGCAACCACACCCTTCCATCGAAACGCAAGAAATGCTCCATGCTAGAAATAGGTGTGGCGGTGGGGCTTTCCCGGTCGAACTACACTTTTCTACCACCTTCATTTTCATAAAAAAATATTATTTTAAAATGAGTATATTAGTATTTTAAACGCAATATATTTATTTCGTAGTTTTAGAATTTAAAATAACTATTTGGACGGTTTATTTGCTTTCCTGAAAAGTTGCTAATTTTGAGATCCGCGGTGTTAGAACATAAGCGACGATGTGTTAAATCCAGGTCCTAAACTATCTTCGTGGTAAAATTCAACAATGTAATCTATAGTTTTTTTTTAAGTTAAACTTCTTTATGCGCGATACGAAAAAGATGAGTGAAATTTTAAGATTCGACACACAATGAAAAAAGTCACAGTATGAAGTCTTTTTCCCGTCACAGAAGTTACAGTATGTAGATTTTTTTTTCGTTTTTTCTACAAACGTAGATTAAGGCGAAAGATATATTTTTTAAAAATATTTTCATCTTGTTACGCTAAAGTATAACTTCTTCGCTTAAATGAAACAACCATCTGCCGTCAGGAGTGCATCTGTGATTGATTTCAGGTAGACGCTCTGTTTTATATGAAGTAGCATAAAGATGTCCATGTAACCGCTTACGATCAGGTGGACAGCACACTCGTTTGCCATTTCAATCGAATATTAATAATATTATCAAACTAATAACATACATTCCCTTAATAAATTATCAGATAAGATATGCTTTACCATTTACAGATTATTGACCCACAAAATTATGGTAAAAGGCAGTTGCATTCCTAATAACAGCTGTGACTTCATTGATAAAGCACGCAATATCCCAAGAATGTAAATAAATTACATAGATTGACGGTATAGTATATTACAGCGGATACGTACTCGTATAAGTATTATTTATGAGATACCATATTCATATATAATACTTATTATGTACTTAGTGTTTCGTGTGACGTCAGTATGTAATTTAATTTAAAAAATGTTTAAAACCGATTTCATGTCAAGAATGTTCTAATTATTGAATCGGCGTGCCAGGGTTACCGAGTCTCAAAAATGTATTCCCCTAAAGCCTTCATTAAATTCCTAAAATCCCCCACAACGAACTAAGACTTGGAATTCTTGTGGCAACCTGACCTGACGATTTCCCTTTAAAACACCTATATGTTGAAGTTATAAAAACCCCTAAAAATATTACACCCCTAAAAAATCCCCATCCTACTTATTTATCCCCTAAATTTGTGGGAAAAACCCCCAAGTTGGGAACCCTGCCGCGTGTAGAACAAATATTCTACTTTTATGGCTCATTTTGTATTCGTCAGCCTTAATTTCAAGTGGCGCCAAATTTAAAAACAAAAATTCGTATGTTTTTATTTTATTTTTAGCTCTCTCCATATATTTTCAGTGTAACCACTAATTACCTGCACTTCGTGAAACATGTTTTGTTGTTATCACGTGATAAGCGTTCACTTAATCTCAAGGACACGAAACAGATGCAAAAATTACTCATTTAGTTCGGCAAAGGTTTGTTTTTGCTGTAAACTTTACGATTTATTATAAAATACGAGAAGGTATGGCTAAATACTAACTCTAATTATTAGTTTTATGTAAGGACAAGTAAAAATAACATCTTTTAATACATTATGTATTTATGTGATAAGAAATTAACCAATTATAACTTACCAATACTTCGTAGAGCAGCCCAACAAAGAGTTAAGGTGAACGAATGAACGAATACATTGCATCTTACGTACCATTTGTCATGAATGGATGACGTACGTATGACGTAGTTGAATGAAATCTGATTCAACCACATTCTAATTCCTAAAATATCAATGGATATTATTACAATAAATATTGTTTTTGTTTTAAGAATCACTCGATTATCACTTAATACCATTAATTATTATGTTTCAAAAGGTAAATATTTTATTACCTGTTATACATGTCATGTTGTTATTTTTTTCTTAATATAATTGTATGAAGTATTATTACAAATATTAAATTTCTAGTTATTGCTCACATATTCCAAATTGATGTTTTAAGCAGTGACAAGATTTTATTATTTTATTTACATTATTATAATGATTGTATAATATCCAATAACTTAATATGTTTTACGACGAAATTAAGAATGTCATAGTAATGTCATTTTGACATTGACATTTACTTTACGGCGTTTGTTATCACTGTCAACTTGACAAAATTTGACAACATTGAACTAAGGAGCACGTGTTTATAAAAGTTTTACATTACTTTAAAAATGAAAGTATTATCGGAACCGAGGACTCGCATATTATTTGAGAAGTTAACTAAATAGTAAGTAAAATGGTTATTTTTTTCGGAGGCGGAGCGAAACCGGGCGGTTAAATTATTCTTCTTATTTCAAGTTAAAGGTATTACCGGCAAATCCATCTCCGGGCAAGTGTGATGCCCTACTTTGTTCTGGTTTTAAGGTATTGGGAGTTGGGGCTGAGTTCGGTCTTTGTTGCTTGTAGTAACTGTAGAGTAAGTTGAAAACATTTATATTTGTTAAAAATTTCGGCATATTCCTAGACGGCAGAGATGAGGCGCTTGCATATACTAGAATTTAGCGCCCTGTTGGACAGTATTAGCATTCACACCGTCACAAAAGCCACATAATTATGTCTTGGTTATTTATCGGCTGTGCAGTTCCCGTCGCTCCTTGTGTGTTGTGCTGAGTGCGGTCATTATAGAACGCAGTATGCGGTCTTTTGCGCCACCCGTAGTTTGCATTAGATTCTTCTTTGTCGTTTCTTCATTGCTGAAGGTCGTGTCAGTGAAAGTCCCTTATAACTTTAGATGTCAATCTCTTCCAGTTCTTTCGATTTTCCGCTGTTTTGAGGGCAGTCGAAATGGGGAGTCCGATGAGGTTAGCTATTTGGTCACACCATTGCATTAGATTACCTATATAAAAAGATGGCTATAACCCTGTATTTAATTATTGTAACTCTATCCACCATTTGTAAAACACTGTCTTAACACAATTTAAACAAATCTCTTTTCTCTATTCCAGTATTGGCGTTAACGTAAAACTGTTAATAGATAGACCAGATGGCACATATTGCTTCAGAGAGAAGAAAGACCGCGTATATTACATATCGGAACGGTTACTCCAACTCGCACAAACTGTGAAGCCCGATTTCCTAATATCAGCTGGGACGTGTTTTGGAAAGTTCACAAAGACGAACAAATTCAGGCTCCACATAACTGCGTTGACGTATATAGCGCCATACGCTCCTTTTAAGATATGGGTAAAACCATCATCGGAACAACAATTCTTGTATGGACATCATGTTATTAAGAGTGGTGAGTATATTGATTTTGTACTTCAGGTTACACAGAACTGAATTTTACGTTTTTTTTTTATTTGACTGAAGTAGCAAACAAGCATGCAGTCCACCCGAGGGTATGTAGTCACTGCCGCCCATGGACATCTGTAATCAATTTCATACAAGACATGGGGTCCATTTGAAGTCAATCACAGATGCAAGGACTACGGTGGATGCCTCATGTGAAAGTGTGCCGGCAACCACACCCTTCTATCGAAACGCAAGAAATGCTTCATGCTAGAAATAGGTGTGGCGGTGGTACTTCCCCGGTTGAACTACATTTGTTCCACCACCTTGGCAGTAGTACCACCATAGTGAAAATGGTGCTTTATTTGCACTTTTCATGATGTGGGTGAAACTGTCAGCCAACAATCTTAATGATTGTCTAATATTATTGATGTTCTTCTATCCTTTAACCTTTCGAGGACCATTGCTCAACATAATCATCCTCTAATGACAGTTTTTGCACATAGTAAACACACTTGCTGACCATAATAAGTGCGGACAGATAGAAAGATGTATTTCGTCCCTCATTCTTCTATGAGATCCATGGAAAGTGGGAGTGACCCCATCAACACCACATAGCATTGGTTATCTGCTGTGTCAAATTGAATTATTATTTAGTTAATATATTTACATTATTTATTGGCCCTGCAAAAATAATGATTATATTTGTCTTGTACTTTGTGTTTGTTAAATCAACATACTTGATTTGACTTGACCGGTTACCATACTAGTCTGATGCATGCGCAATGGATCCTGGGTTCAATTCCTGACCAGACAGGTTTCTGAATGATGACTTTAGCTTCATGTTCTGGGTCTGGGTGTATGTGTATTCGTCTTGTGTGTGTCTATGGTACCCACGACACAGGAGAAAATCCTAGTGTGGGGCTATGAGTGTAGAAAGTGTGTGTGTGTAAAGACATAAACCACCATATTGATTTTGTTACAGGTCTTGGTAGAATAACGGAGAACACTCCAAAACACCAGGGTGTAGTGATTAACACCATGTCAGACATCCCGATAGGGTTTGGTGTGGCCGCAAGGTCTACCGCAGACTGCAGACATGCGGACCCCCTAGCAACCATCGCATTCCACCAAGCAGATATAGGAGAATACATCAGATCAGAAGATACTTTAGTGTAGTTAGAAATAAATTGATTTTTAATATGAATATGTTTTATTTTTTGTACTAGCGAATAAGAATTCTTAGTACCGAATTATTAGTGGCTGCTGGCATTTATGTGCAGTATAATTAACACCCATTGTCCCTACTTAAGATAGGCTATGTATTTAAAAGAACAATTTTACAGGAGATTTATTACAACTACATCAAAATGACTTTCAAGTGTTATAAAAACAAAAATTGTAGTGCCGATGGAGCGTACCCTAAAAACGATCACTTACGATTAGTTAAGAAAACTGCAATTTATTTTTGAAGATAAAAGTATTTCTCATTCAAACACAAAGTTAATTTAACTATAGGTTATTCAAGCGCCATCTATATATTCTTATGAAAAGTTAACGAGTGATTAGGAAAAGCACCGTATCATTAGATGTTTATCGTGTTAGTTTTGAGCTTCTACGATAGAGAGCGCTATAGTCAATAAAGTGTAGCAAGGAACAATGCAATCATTCAGAATTCAGATACTTAGGTATGTGCTTTGGTAGACCTTTTGAGGATAGGAGAGCAGCTGAAAAGCTCGAATTTTCATGTATCTTCGAGCTGGTATAAGATGACTTATGTTAGCCAGCTTAAATATAGTATTCTCGTCCTTATTTTATTCTGATCAACATTTTTTTATGAGCTTCGAAAGGCAAACGAGTATGCATTCCTGTATGTTATTTTACTCTTTGAGTCCACCTGATGATAAGTGGTTACTAACACCCATGGATGTACGTAAGCAACTTTAAGTAGAATAGAGTTTTTTAAAACTATCGGTCACGTACCCCTGTTAAAGTTTCCAAGTGACATCAAAAGTCCATAACGTAACTACATTACTACATTACGTAAAATAATAAAATTGACTGTTGGAGGAAATAATGTTTTTATTTTAATAATAGTTAACGCCAAAGTTAAGTGCCAAAAGAAATATATTTTTAATACTATTAATGTGATGGACACATGATGGGTGTGCTTGTTTGCTGTTAAAAACGGAGTCAATTTGAGGAATAATTTTAACCTTAATTCAGACTCGACATCAAGTCGATTTCTACATATATGGTAGTTTTTATTATGACCATGTGTAAAAACCCACTCTCACATAAGTATCTTGTAGCAAAGTATAAAAGGAAATTCACTGCATTCACCCACAATTCTATGAAAGACATCCTTTAAATATCAGCTTGAAGAGTTTCATTTGCGGACATTTTGACATAATGGCTCTTCTTGCGTGATACTCAAGATAGAATTTATGCTCTCGTTGACCGCAAATGGCTTACGAATCGAGCCATCTTTATCATTATCAATATCCGGAAAATACCTTTTACGCTAGCATGTGTGTTGCACGCTCCTGCCAGTCACGCCACCATTACGTAAATCTTGTCGCGAACCCCCTGCCAACGAACAGCAACCCATAGGATCTGACAAACATAGGATCTATTTGAAATCAATCACAGATGCTTTGCTACTCCCGAGGAATAAGATGGTCGCCTCATGTAAAATTGTGCCGGCATCCACACCCTTCTATCGAAACGCAAGAACTGCTTAAGAGTCCCGAGGCCTGTTAATCTGGCCCTGTTTTAGAAAAGCAACAAATCGGTGGTCAATCTATCACTCACAGATGCGGTGCTATTTCCGAGGTTTTAAATGGTAATTTCGTATGAAAGAGAGCCTTTCCTTTCGGTAACCTTTCCAGAGAAACGCAATAATTGCTTCACGCTAGAAATAAATGTGGCGATACCTCCCGGGTCGTCCCTGTAGTTCCGGAATCAGAATAAAGCTACGACGTAAGAGGCGAATAAAAGGGGCTTCCGGGGTTGCGGGCGGCTAGAGTGGTTGGTCGAACCGTTCGTTAGGCGACAACGTGAAGGACGGCGGTATGTGTAGTCGCATACACAGTGGTGGGCCCAGCCGCCCATCTATGAGGAGCCCGATGGGGCAACGGTTGCGTTCCTTTGGAGATCCCGGAGTCCTTTTTGTAGCGCCGAGGATCCCACATAACAATGCGTCGCTCCCACGGCGTCGGGTCCCTTTTGAAGGTTTCCCTTTCGACAACAAAAACAAAATGGTACCTCCCGGGTCGAACTAACGTTCTACCACCTCGCAACCTCACGTTAGACTGATATTTAGGGATGACAACAAATGTTTATGAGCGGCAGTGACCTCTTACCATCAGGTGAACTATACGCTCGTTTGTAACTTATTTATTACTATAAAAACGCCACGTCGACGTGACAACAATCCGCAAAGTTTGCCTTTGTTAGCCATTATCGTAAACTTTGGTAGTTAAGCAACTTCAGACTATAAAGGTTTACTATGCTTCCAATAAATAGGTACGGTAGTTCCAACAGCCATTACACTTTGTTTTGTTTTATTTTTATAGTTTGTAAATGCGACTTTTCCTTATAAAGATTTAAGTTTTGAAGGCCGTTTGTCCTACACTTGGACGTAGGTAAGATTTGCGATTGATTGGGATAAGATTGTCGGGAGAATAAAGGTCAGGAAATCTCCGATATTTTCCTCCTTTGTTAAAGGGGGGTAGAAATAAACGACGACCCCCATATTACTAAAGAAAAACAAAGGTCTAATTTGACAAATTTTCCTTTTCTCGCCTAATTGCGGTGATCAAAAATGAAACCATGAAACCCTCTGTGTGTAAGCGTGTGTGTAACTTCGACCGGAATTTGTCATTTTTTTTCCGATTGAGTCAGATTAAGGGTAATCTTTTGCGTTTGTATTTGTATGCATTTCTATGTTTATTTCTTTTGGAACGTGCTACAGTCCAAAATGTTTGACAAATTGGAACATCTCTCTATCAGTCTTTTGAGGTACCACTATCGGACATCTTTTAAATTGGTCTCTTATAAATAGCGCCACTCCCAACTGTCTTGTGCCTTCTGCATCCAGCTGTTACCCGCTAACTTCTTTAGTTCTTTGATTCACCTGATTGGGGCCACCTGTGTTCTTTTTGTTTAGACAGCCCCTTGAGGACATTTCTTCTCAGTCGGTTATCGGTCCTTCGAGCGATGTGACCGCCTCGTTGCAACTTCAGTCTGCTAATTATGAGAGCTATGTCGGTAATCTATATATAAGTAGCTATAAGTAGGTATAACATTTAAATCAGAGAAAAAAGGAAGCTAGCAAATGAAGCAGTACAGAAATGTGTACCTACATTAAAACACTTTTATATTACTCGTTTGACACAATATCCGAAAAAGCGAAATATAAATACATTATTACAAAATTAACTCATTATAACGAAAGCCAATCTTTATTAAGCTGTCGGGTTTTTTATTTTACTAAAATAACAAATTTACTTGTTATTTAATACGTACCTATACTTAATATGGTTGGATAGAAAGTTATTTTATCAAGACTTCCAATTTTAAAGCCAGATGTGTCCGGATAGCAATTTTTTGTGAAAGTAAAATTTCCATGCAGGAAAGTTCTAACAAAGGACAAAGGACTACAGCTGGAAGGGAAAGTTCCGACAATTATAATAAAAGGCATTACGTTGGTAGGTATAATTAGGGTCTAATGAGCGGGCTTTAAATATAAATTGTATTAATTAATTAATAAAATATTATTATAGTTATTTTATACAATTGAAGTAGCAAGCAAAGGAACATGGCTGATGGCAGATGACTGCTGCCTAAGGACATGCAATCAACTTCATATGTACAAACTGTGCAGGGTTGCCAAGTTAGGGGTTTTTCCCCCAAATTTGGGGGATAAAAGTAGGATAGTGTTTTTTTAGGGGTTTTTATAACTTCAACATATAGGTGTTTTTAAAGCGAAATCTCCCGCCAGGCTACATGATCGTGCCTGACGACGAGAAACAAAAGGTCTTGCACCCAATGATCTGGAATTCCACGCCTAACCCAAATCTACAAGCTTTATAATTTTCTGTTTTTCTTTTATTCTCTTTTGTTAACTTTAGGCATACTTTTAATTTCAAATTTGTTATGTATTTTTTTTGAGTTTTGTTATTATATTAACCTTATATTTGTGTTTACCCATGTGTGTTTATGTACTCTTATATGTTAGCTGTCTTCATTTCTAATTGAAATTCCATGTTATTCTTTTTGGCCTCTGTTATCTATAATTTTGTTGCATATAATTTCGTTAATGAAGCGTTTAATAAATAAATAAATAAATTCCAATTCATTTTGGGGGATTTTAGGGGTTTTTTATGGAGGCTTTAGGGAGATACATTTTTGAAAGTTGGTAACCCTGGCATTTTGATTGGAATGGTGCAGTAAGGAAAAACGTTTATGAAGGATTTCTCAAACTATCATAACTTGCAAGATATAACATTATCGTAAGCATCTTACCTTCATTAATAATGAAGTTGATTAGTCTTAAGTTTCATTAACAAGAAACAAAGCGAAACTTCAAAGGTTATCAAGGAAAGGATGTTCGATAGTTTATGCAGTTTAATGATGTAAAGAAATTTCATTCAATATTTTAATAAAGTTTATATTAAAAAGTTGACCCGGCGAACTTCGTTCCACCTAAAATTCAAAAATTTAAAATTATCAGTATTATCAATTACCATCCACTATATATAATGTAGTGGATGGTAATTGTCAGTTGGATGGTAAATGTCATCATCGTCAACCTATTATTGTCCCACTAGTGGGCACGGGTCTTCTCTCGGAATGAGAGAGTTTTAGCCCACAGTCCACCGCGCTGGCCAAGTGCGAATTGGTGGACTTCACACACCTCCGAGAACTTTTTTTCAAAGAACTCTCGGGTGTGTAGGTTTCCTCGAGATGTTTTCCTTCACCAAAAAAATGTGATATTTAATTTTCTTATACGAACACAAATCAGTGGTTGGGTTCGGCCTGGGTTTGAACCTCAGACCTCCTGATTGAGAGGGCAAGTTTCAACCTTTACGCTATCACTGCTCTTATATTATACATGTATTATACATAAACACCTTCCTCTTGAATCACGTAGTTTTAAAGATCTAAGCATACATAGGGACAGACAGCTAGAAGCGACTTTGTTTTAAACTATGTAGTGATTATACAATTTATAGTTTACAAGATTAAACTAGGAAAGACCACCACGAAAGACCACTCTATCATGTGAACTTCATGTTACTTTCATGCATTCTCAAAACTTTTCCCATTTTAAAAGTAATGTGTATAAATATTTACAGGTGGTAGAACCAGAGTAGTTCGACCGGGGAAGTACTACCGCCATACCTATTTTTAGAGTGAAGCATTTCTTGCGTTTCGATGGAGGGGGAGGGTGTGGATGCCGGCATACTTTTATGTGAGGCGACCATCATAGTCCTCGGGAGTAGCAACGCATCTGTGATCGACTTCAGATAGAACCCATGTTCTATTTGAAATTGCTTACAAATGTCCGTGGGCGGCAGTGACCACTTACCATCAGGTGGACTGCACGCTCGTTTGCTACTTCAATCAGATAAAACAAGAATCATTCGCTTGTTGATGATGCGAACGACCCAAATTCATAACTTGACTTTACCGAAAATCTTTCAACGTTACTATTGACGGTTTCACTTCAAAATATATTAACTGGTGTTTAGAATAAATGTCTATGGATGCGGGTAACTTACCATTAGATTAACTCCACGTTATTTTTTTATTTCAATTACATAAATCTATATATTAATACGTGAAGCAAAAACTTGTAGCGCATTTTAAAGTAATATGCCGCCAACAGATTAGTATGAACTTTTGCACGGTTATAGTGGACGTAGAGAAGGAGTGCAGAATGTTAATATTTTTTTCAAAAAATGCTCGAAACAAATAAAATCAACTAAGGGCCGTTGCACATATGACGGAGCGCAGCGGAGCGCAGCGCAGCGCAGCGCAGCGCAGCGCAGCGCATGCCGGCGAAATTTTCTTAACGAATCACACACTAGCCGAAATTCGCGCTAATTACTGGGAGAATGCGCGCGGATACGCGCGCGGTCGCGCTCCCGCGCTACCTTTCGCATGTGGTCGCTTCCATGCTCCTCAGAAATAAATTGCTGTTATTTAATTTTGGATATTATTTCTAAAGGGACAATGACGATAATAGTTTGACAGCAAAAAATGCGCTGCGCTGCGCTCCGTCATATGAGTGCCGGCCCTTAAGCACATTACACATACTACCGCGTTTGTCACAAACACATACATAATAAACGAAATAGAGCAATGTCTTTCTATGATAAAAACTTTTTAACAAAAAATATCTACCGACTTCCATGTCACAAAAAAGTAAAAAATAATTTAAATATATTTTGGTCTAGAACATACTCAGTACTTAGTACATAGTCCTGAAGTCGGTGCTCGACATATTTCGCTGGACGACGGTAACTACGTCCTATATGAGCACCGACTTCAGAACTATGTACTAAGTACTGAGTATGTTCTAGACCAAAATATATTTAACACGTTCGCTGCGGCACCAATTTTTGCATACTTTCTGTTCCTGCGGCACGAGGTATAATCGGCCCGTACCGTGACCAGACGTTAGAACGACACGCGGTCTATTAGACCCCACCTCCTTTTACAGACTAAAATCCATTTTCTGGCGCGAAATCAAAGATAAATGAGAATTTTGGTCCTTATTGATATAGACAGTGAATTGATGAACCCTAATCCACCGTCGCCCCGGGATCTGATGGCTAGTTTAGGAATTATTAGCAAAACAAAATATGGGATCTTATACACCTCGTAACGCACTGAAATAGGGCAAATTTTCGCTGAGATTAGTGATGGGGAAAAATAATATCGACGTTTTTAAACTGTCTTAACTACGCAACGACTTGACCGATTTTGATCAATTATATCTCATTAGATCGTTTTAAGGGCAAAACCTGGCAAAACAACACAAAGCTATCAAAGGATACATTTTTTTTTAATAATCTAAATTGTGCTTGAAGGCGCCATAAAGAAAAAAAAACCGGCCAAGTGCGAGTCGGACTCGCGCACGAAGCGTTCCATTCTATACCATTAAGAGGCACCTATTACAGACTTATTATTGGAAAATAATGGATCACGGTTTATGCATAAGGTTTATCTATCTATCCCTACTAATATTATAAATGCGAAAGTAACTCTGTCTGTCTGTCTGTCTGTCTGTCTGTTACTCTTTCACGCCAAAACTACTGAACCGATTTTTATGAAATTGTGTACACAGATAGTGGTGACCTTGGGATCCATTATAGGCTACTTTTTATTTCAAAAAATGGGTTGAAAATGTTAAAATCGAGCATAAATGTTTGTATGGTAGTTCGTTTTTGACAAAGAGGTGTACTAATAATTCCGTCAAGGGGTATCATAGATTTGATTAAAAACTTATGTGAATAATAAAACATTAAAAAATATTGATTTTGAGTCGACAACATATATCCGTAAAACTCGGTATGTTGTGAATTTTATTAAATTCCAATGCAAATGACAATCTCCATATTGGCTTTTGACAAAGAGGTGTACTAATAATTCCGTCAAGGGGTATGATAGATTTGATTAAAAACTTATGTGAATAATAAAACATTAAAAAATATTGATTTTGAGTCGACAACATATATCCGTAAAATTCGATATGTCGCGAATTTTGTTAAATCCCAATGCAAATGACAATCGCCATAATGGCCATTTCGCCTGGACGTCATCGTGAGTTCGTTCAAAAATAATACATATAAATTGGTAACAATTAATTATCATTCAAATAGATGTGACATAAATTTGATTTAATTTACCCATAATATGGGTTTATAATATGAAAATGTATTTATAATGCGGAAGATACGATTATAATTACGAGGAATTCCCGATGAGTTAAATATTAGGTATACTTGCGCTATCTATCACTGTTCTGTTGAATTACGTTGAATGAACATTTGATAGATGGCGTTATCTACAATACAACTTCGAAGTAATCGAAGTAATATCGGTAAATTAAAAGTTGATGTTGAATTACTAATAATTCCGTCAAGGGCTACGAAACACTGGTTTGCAAACTTAAATATAAAATAAATCCACGATAGCATATCTATATCTCTTAAGGTTAACTCACAATAATTATTTTTTTGTTCCATATTTTAACTAAAAATAGGTATTACGTTATTTTCGAGTCTGTTGTCTTTTGTTCAGTATTAATCCTTATGTAAATAAATGCATTCGTTAGCTTCGTAACTTTAATAAAGATCAAAATTGTATTTTACACTGTATGCATCAAATAAATACGTTTAAAGTTATTAGAGATATCAAATTATATAATTTCTTTCAAAGGGTACGATAATAAAATTCCGTCAATGGGGCAAGATAGACTTCATTGAAAACTTAACTCAATAATAAAACATTATAAAATATTGATTTTGAGTCGACAACATACATAGGTATATCTGTAAAACTCGGTATATCGCGACTTTTGTTTAATTCCAAATTCCAACTATCGCCATATTAGCCATTTTGCCCTGATGTCATCCTGATCCTTAGTTCATTAAGAAATAATACATACCTATAAATCGATAACAATTAATGATATAAATTTGATTTAATTTACCCACAATATAAAATTACGAGGAATTACCGATGAGTTATATAATAGGTATACTTGCGCCATCTATCCACTACTATGTTGAATTACATTGAATGCGATAAGTGGCGTTATTCACAAAGCAACTACGAAGTCTATCGATAAATTAAATGTTGATGTTGAATACTAATAATTCCGTCAAGGGCTACGAAACACGGGATTGCAACCTTAAATATAAAATCAATTCACGATAGTATATCTCTTTATCTTATGTTTATGTAACAATATTTTTTTTTATGTTCCATATTTCAACTAAAAATATTACGTTAATTTCGAGTGTGTTTTCTTCTGTTCGGTATTAATCCTTATATAAATAAATGAATTCGTTAGCTTTTACACTATATGCATCAAATAAATACTTTTATAATAAAGATCGCGATGTGTCTCTCGGCAGGGGTAGGTCACCGTCCCGCTCGCGCATTAATACATGCCGGCCGCCGATGCGTGTGCATTGTTAGAATAATCTTATCACTTCATAGTGTCCAGTGTTGAGTAGGACACGAATGATAAATGAGTTTGTAAGAGTAGCGTCTTTTTGTACTAGACCAGTACAAACATTGCACTTCACCCTGCAGCATCACCCTGAGAACTTTTAAACATACTGCGGAAAAGTTAAAATCAATCTTTGTAATCGATGTGTTTTGGTTTAAATGTGGAGGAGGATTTGGTTTACAAGGTGCTTCTTGGTATTGTGTGACCACTAAGATTGTTAATTAATTCAAAGAAAGGCGGTTTACAATCGTCTAATTTTAAAATTCTAATTCTAATTTGTCTAATTTTTAAAATATTTTTACTACAATTATGATCCTAACCACAAATACATACTTCAAATTCGTTTCTTCACTCTTTGTATGTCCGGGTAATCGCCTGAGCGGCTAAACTCATTTGGATAGGACTTGCACTATAGAAAAGGTTGTGGAATAACATAATTATAGACTACTTTTTATCATATAATTTCAACGGGGTCGACATTAGTGCGGGAAAAACTTTGCGATACACTCATTTTTACGCGGGCGAAGCCGCGGGTACAGCTAGTTTGTATATGAAAATCTTAATGCGGTTCACAGAATAGAAAAAAAGGCAACCAGAAGTAGAAAAGAAACTGTCCTATTTATTCTGCCTCGGGCTTTAAAAATACACTTATTAGAACTTGAATTAACATTAAAAAATCAGTATCAATATACTTTTTTTATAAAAATCTCAATATATATGTTGTACTTATTTATGAGTGTTTTTCATTGAAACAGGGTAGACAATAAGATTTTTTGCACTGAGTGCACTGAGTCAAAATCTTTTTGGATTTTTTATCAGCTTCACGAGATGGTAAAAATGTGCGTAGTTTTTGGTAACAACCAACACATCTTCTCCTTTTTCCACCCTTTTCGAGGCAATGGCGTGCGCTTTCAGGTGCTGAAAAATAACAAAAAAGTAAAGATAACGTAATAAAACTGACATTGTTACTTAGGTTAGATCGTAGATGAGAATAACAATGATAATGTAGGTATAACTCCATCAAATGAATGTGTTTGTTTTATACTTAAAATGTTGAAAGAGTAGGTAACCTAGACAAAGAACTACTGAAATATTAATTATATCACTTACCTGTTTTGTCAACGGCTGCTTTGCGTTTCTTGTGGAGTTTTTCACAACCTACAACAATATCAATTAAGTGTTAAGTCCTAATAATAATAACATTATTATCACGATATAGAATAATAGGTAATTCTAGATATGTTGCAAAGTATTAGGTACGTCAATAATCGTTATTACCAATAATATCTTTAGGTATAATATACTTAAGTAATAATATCTTACACTTACTTTAGGTTCATAGCTACCAAGATAAGAAAAAACTAGGTACTTACTGAAGATTTTTTCATTAAAAACTTACCTGTTTTGGCTCTGTTTCTGAGTTTTTTAAAATTAACTTCTTCCGACATCGTTTAGACATGTTCGGCGCTGTAAAAGGACGTGCTCTCCAATCGACGTGATGCACAACACTAGTCGCGGAAAGCTCGCGTTGGGTGCGGTACGAGGTCAGGGGGGATATGGGACGTTTTAGCCTCGTTCCGCACTGCATTAAAATTATATTAATTCAGTGCGGCACGAGGCCTAAGACATCCGGTACCAAGGTAGGTACACCACCGAGTACGGAACCATTAGCGCATCTCAAATATATATTTATCTCTTTCCTACACTGGACCAAACCAAAGCTATGCCATTCGCACGACAGAGAAACTCACGTTTTTCCTTGCCGCACCACAGGGAAGTTGCATCAAGGGTGATTTAGGCCTCGCTTCGCACTGAACGTGTTAAATTATTTTTTACTTTTTTGTGACATGGAAGTCGGTAGATATTTTTTGTTAAAAAGTTTTTATTTTACACTTTTTAGTGACTATATTTTTATGTTTGTATTTAAATAAAGCCTCTAAGTTTGCTTTGTGCATCTACATATTCACAAAAATTAAACATAAAACACTTTTACAATTCATACAAACAGGGCGCCCCCTCTGGAAGTACCCCTCCATCATCAGGGTTGAGGAGTTGAAGGTCAAATTTTTCATCTTATATTGTTGCTTAGTAATCTTATAACATATACGTTAGTACCAGGTGGCTAACTTCTATGGCTCAGGCTTGCAGTACCCTGCATCATCAGGGTTTAGGAGTTGAAGGTCAAAATTTTAATTTTGTGCCTCTGTTTGGTATTATTTTTACATACCCGTAAGCACCAAATTGCCAACTCCTATGGTTTAGAATTGAAGTACCCCTTCATCATCAGGGTCGAGGAGTTGAAGGTCAAAATTTTAATTTTGTGCCTCTGCTTAGTATTATTTTTACATAACCGTAAGCACCAAATTGCCAACTCCTATGGTTTAGGATTGAAGTACCCCTTCATCATCAGGGTTGAGGAGTTGAAGGTCAAATTTTTGATTTTATATTTTTGCTTAGTATTTTCTTTACATAACCGTAAGCACCAAATTGCCAACTTCTATGGTTTAGGATTGAAGTACCCCTCCATCATCAGGGTTGAGGAGTTGAAGGTCAAATTTTTCATCTTATGTTTTTGCTCAGTAATCTTATAACATATACGTAAGCACCAAATGGCTTATTCCTATGGTTTTGGCTTTAAGTACCCCTGCATCATCAGGGTTGAGGAGTTGAAGGTCAAATTTTTGTCCCATGAATTTGCTTAACAATTTCATTATATATTCGCAAACATCAAACGACCAACTTTTATAGTTCAGGCTAGCAGTACCCCTGCATCATCAGGATTGAAGAGTTGAAGGTCAAATTTTTCATAGTAAATACCTACATAGTAATTTTATTCTATATTTTACTCAATTGGACTTCTCCAGCTAAGGTTCGGCCGACTATCACTAATTTTATTATTTTGCTCCAAAAAGTTGAAGATCCTATGATTAGAACCTTATCAAACTCTTATCAGACTACCCCTGGAGTACATCCTTTCTAATAAAAAAAGAATCATCAAAATCGGTTGGCGGGATATTGAGTTATTCATACATTTATCGCGTACATTGAAAATGCAAATTTAAGACTTATGCGTTTTTCTTATGGATGCCCTAGTCAAAAAAATACTAAAAAAAAATGGGACCCTATGACACGCACTACCTTTCAAATAAAAAAAAAATCATCTAAATCGGTTCACCCAGTCCGGAGAAATGAGGTAACAAATATAAAAAAAAAAAAAAAAAATACAGACGAATTGATAACCTCCTCCTTTTTGGAAGTCGGTTAAAAACACATAACGTCAGAAATGTCAGTGCCTTTGTCAAAATACCGGCTATTGCTTTTAAATGCGACTTTTATACTCTTTTTACATTCAACGGGTGCGTTCAAAACTACTTGAAAATTATTACATTTTATTTGAATTTGAGAAATATTCGTACTACTTTGGACAATATGAAGTTTAGTTTTTTAATATAAATTACGGTCGAATTTCGACCGATGCGACGGGTGACTAGTATGTATAGATATTAGCGTTTGTGCCTAAGCCGTCAAATCCTAATTTAAACCGGTTTTAGTACTTTAACGAGGCATCAACATCAAGTAACGAAGTAATTAACATCAAAGCGTGGGAATGGCCCACAAAATTCTTTTAGAACTGAAACATCAAACGATTGTACACAGCTTTGCTAAATCTCGAAAAATCTGTCGACCGCTGAATACACGTATATTTTAATTTATATTCTAATTACCACGCGCGTATGGTTAGTTGGCTAAATGTTTATTTATTAAAGAAAACACGTTAATTATTATTTTTTACTTGTTTCACCATTGCTATATCGTCAACACATAATTGTCCCACTGCTGGGCACAAGCCTTCTCTGGGAATGAGAGTTTAGGCCATAGTCCACCGTGTTGGCCAAATGCGAATTGGTGGACTTCACACACCTCCGAGATTTTTTTATAGAACTCTCAGGTGTGTTTCCTCACGATGTTTTCCTTCACCGAGAAGCAGTGATAATTAATTTCTAATACGTACATAAATCAGTTGTGCGTGCCTGGGTTTGAACCTCGGACCTCACCATTGAGAGGGCAAGATTTAACCATAAGGCTATCATATCGCTATACATACCTACTATATTATGTCACAGCTACTCAGCAGTGATTGACTTCAGTACCTTCAGTGAAACTTCTTTATCGGGGTTGGAAAAAAATTTAGTGTAACATTTTTTCGTTATGCGCCATCTTTTTCTGTTACGCGCCATCTTTTTCTGTTACGCGCCATCTTTTTTCTGTTACGCGCCATCTTTTTTTTTCCGTTACGCGCCATCTTTTTCTTATCCCTACCACGCGTGATATTAGATAGATTATTATAGATTAGATTATTAGATAAAGTTTAATAAAAGCCTTTTATTAAACTTTATCTAATTTAACTTTATTTAACCAATTTCTGTAAAGTTGCATGTAGTAAATTATTTTTTTGAAAAATAACGTCATAAAGAAGTATCACTTCTTACGAGTGTACGCTAGTACACGCACACATTTTTTTTTGTGACTGGGAGGAAACCTTCAAAAGATACACCGAAGCCTTGGGAGAGACTCCGGGTTATGAGGGATATTTACCCACTAAAACCTCCTCGGTGGCCTTCCTCAGCGCTTGTAAGGGACCTCGAGATCTCCAACGGAACGCACCGGTGTAGCGCCACTTACGGGCTCATCTCTTGGGGGACGAGTTACTGTCCGGTGCTTACGGCGAGATGCTGCCACACACCGCCGTACTTCTCGGGTGTGCTTGTTGAACGGTTCGAGCCCCATTCTTTTCGCCCGGAACGCCAGAGGCCCCCTTTTAGTCGCCTCTTACCACAGGCAGGGAATACCGTAGCCCTATTCTACTCCCCGACTACAGGGTGAACTTCAGGGTGACTTCAGTAACTACTTTCAATGTTGTCTGATGTCCATAGGTTAGCCGTTGACCCGAATGCGTGGCATTTGATTAAAGTTTAACTTTTTAGCTTAATTTTGGGCTCAGATTTGGCTGTAGAAAAAATCGGATAGCCTAAAATTTCTTTTTATTTATAATAAAAATTGTTTAATAATAAGACAATTTTTTTCTTTGCTACTATATACTTTCTCACAAATCTGCTTAGATTTGTGAGAAAGTATATAGTATCAAAGAAAAAAACTTGAATTAATATCACAGAAAAAAATACTGCATAAATAAATAATTATAAATGCATTAGTTATAAATAATCACATAAGTGATAAAAATGTCTAAATTAAGTTCGACTAATTGAAAAGCAAAATTAAGTGTCATAAACATCTGTTACTACATGATTTATGTTAAAATAATTACTTTATAGACCAGAGGATCTCAAACTTAGTTGAATTAACGCTCACTTTGAGAATATGATATTTTTAGCGCCTTTAAGATGAAAGGAACAATTTTCTAGGGCAAATTACATTTACAAATTACATTAAAAAATTATAGAAGCTATAGTTGTTAAGTAAGGGCATATGAAGTGTTTTAACGTTTTTTTTTGTATAGGCCTACGGGAGCACTTACAAATTGTCAGTTACATTTTTTTCTATACTACTCGGTAATACTTCTCAGTTGAGAATATCCGGTAAGATACTTACTGAGTTTGTCTTCTTTTCCCGACGGCGTTAGAAGGATGATGTTTTTCGAGCGTATGTATGCTTGTATGTATGCCAATTTATTATTAATACGTTTCTGTAATTAATTGAATGTCAAAGTGTAGCGTATCCTGCCAAATATGCTTCTTGTGCAGCCAAATATAAGGCAAGATACTGGAGCTAACTTTTATAACCAATGTAAAAACAATATGGATATGGACGGATTTTACCATATTGCAAATCATTAAAACGGCTCAGTTGAGAGAGTGACATAGATTATATATTTTTTTAAATAAGTATAGCGCTTGCGCTCTGAGAAAATCGAGGGCGAACGATGATTTCTACCTTATAAATTCTTTGTATTACTGTTTATATTCATAAATAATTTCACAATGTTACTTGTTGTTTGTATATGTTCGTTTTATTATTATTAAGTACTTCATAAGCTCTTAATTAATCCGTCAAGGCAGTAGTTATGAAAAATACTACCTTCTTTCTGACGTAGTCATAAAAAAGCATCAAAATGTGTGTCCATGACAGCGGATTGAGTTTTAATAAAAACACACAGTGAATGACGCGTGAAGTGTCGGGAAAAAATGAATAGACCGCCGTGCTGACCGAATAAATATAGACTAAAAATAAAACAGATAAAAATATATGACAAAACATTGGCATAAATTAAAAAAAAACGCTTGTCACATTTAAAAGAAATAGGTTTAACACGTACGTATACTGTGGCCTAGAAAGATGTTAAAGGAACATCCATAAATAGTTTAAGTACCCGTTTAAAGAAACTAGGCTTATATTATGGACCATGTCCGGAATAAAATTATTTAAATAGTTATAATTATTATAAATTTTATTTCATAAAATCACCTTAGGTTAACGACTCCGTTCCGTTCCGTTTCACGTATAGCGTTGAAATATGTATACGTTCGAAAAACCTGCACTGTAATGCATTGCCGTTTGGACAGAATAAAAGACTATTAAAAAATTAAAAAAATAGACCAATATATACAACACCTACTAGTGTAGGCAAGAATAATGTTCCAGAGAAGACGGATAAAATATGTTAACAAACGACTTACCGCGTATTAATATCAATCAGTCTTACCTTATTAACACGTTGCCTGCATCATTTTCAAGGAACTCTCAGCTGGTGCCTTAGAGGCCTAAAAGACCTCGAAACTAATTGATGCCTGTGTGCGTTGAAGACTAATCAGTTCCCTAAATTACAGTTTTTTTTAATAATAAATAACGAGAACAAACACATTTACTTGAAATTATAGTACTGTGCGTTGGGGACCTAATGGGATGGATTAGGTTCGGAACGTATTTTTTAATGTGTCTTTAACTCACCCTTAAGTAGAAAACAAGTATGTATATTTGTCTTGTTCACACGTAAAGAATTTTACAACTTAGAGCCCCTCGATGAAACAACAGGATTCTAGTCCGCGCATAATACGAAAGTCCTGCAAGAGATCTGATAGATCTCGTGTGATGAAATCTCAGGTAAGTAAATAAGTACTTTATTCGATAACACGGTTACTTGTACTTGCACTCACATACACTAGTACACTAGTACACTATACACTATTACACTAATTCACTATCCAACGACTCAAAAACTTCTGTCCCATAAATGACAGCGATCTCCATTTTATAAGCACAAATGTAGCGACATCTGTTATCACTAAGTGGAACTAACTCATTAGCCAATCAGAAACAAGGAGATCATTTTACGTCTAAATAATTTAACAAATTGTAATTTATTCACTATGAGTGTTTATAAAATTACAAGAAATATATATATTTTTTTTATAAATCATTACATTCGTAATGCAACGAACATGTTAATATTATAAACGCGACAGTTTTGTATGTATGTGTGTTTGTTGGTCTTTCACGCAAAAACTACTGGTCGGATTTTGCTAAAATTTGACACACATATAGTTTATGACCTAAATTAATATTTATGATACTCATTACTGTGGTGGCCGTGTGTAAAGCGGGCGAAGTCACGGGAATAACTTTGCTTTCATCGTCTAATATAACTTAGATTTCAAATAAGTATATATACGCTATTTTTACTGTCGGAGATATAGGCATTAGGCATAAAGGTATCGAAACTAATCAATTGATTATTTCAATAATTGATAATTTGTTTACTTTTATATGCCTACCACAGATTATCGCTGTCGCCCAGGGTTGACTCGCAGAGAATGCCATTAGGCATTAAGTTCACCCTTGTAACCCTTAGATTAAGGTGTTTCAAAACTTTAAATAAATAAAAAATAAATTGCCTTCTTTTATATGTGAGTATATATGCGCTATTTTTAATGTCAGAGATTACTAGAGAGCACTAGGCATGAAGGCGTCGAAACTAAGCAATTGCCTACTTATCGACTATTTCTGTTATAATAGAAATGAAAAAATGCTAAAAGTTCAAGCTGAGGGAATAGGATCGCAAACAATCAATCGAGGGTCATCAATCACCCACTATCTCTGTATTTGGGCCACGAACTGAGTTTCCGCTATATTCATGTTAGAAACAAAAAACTGAGATTTGTTTGTAACACATAATTGTACTTGGGTTTTGTTTAATTAAGCATTTTATTTGAGTTTCACACCTATTTCTAGTGTGAAGCATTTCTTGCGTTTCGATGGAAGGGTGTGGTTGCTGGTACACTTTTATATGAGGCTACCATCATAGTCCTCGGGAGTAGCAACGCATCTGTGGTTGACTTCAGAAAGAACCCATGTTCTGTATGAAGTTGATTACAGATGTCAATGGACGGCAGTGACCACTTACCATCAGGTGGACTGAAAGCTTTTTTGCTACTTCAGTCAAATATGAAAAAAAAGTTTTCTTCTGGGTTAGAGTTTAGGGTATTTAAAAAATAGGTGGATTTAATTTCGTTTATTTTCTTCCATTTAGTATTGTAAGATCGGTCGTTAGCTGAACTATGAAACGTTATACAATTGTTTAACATTAAAAAAAAATGCGCTATTTTAACTGTGCTAAAGTTGTGTAGGCATCGAAATAAATCAATTGCCTACTTTTCGACTATTTCTGTTAAAATGTAAATGAAAAAATGCTAAAAGTTCAAGCTGAGGTATAGAATCGCAAACAATCAATCGAGGGTCATCAATCACCCACTATCTCTGAATTTGGGCCACGAATTGAGTTTCCGTTATATTCATGTTAGAAACAAAAAACTGAGATTTGTTTGTAACACGTAATTGTACTTGGGTTTTGTTTAATTAAGCATTTCATTTGATTTGATTTGTTTTATTTTGGGTGAGAGTTAAGAGTATTTGAAAAATTTTATGGATTTAATTTCGTTTAATTAATTGTCACTGCGGTGAAGTGTGTGAACACTGTGAAGGAAAACATTATGAGGAAACCTACACACCTGAGAAATCTTTAAAAAAAAGTTCTCAGAGGTGTGTGAAGTCTAACAATTCGCACTTAGCCAGCGCGGTGTACAATGTACTTTCATTGTGAGAAGAGTCGTGTCCAGCAGTGGGACAATATAGGGGTGATAACATGCCCAGTACGGACACATGCGTTACTTCGAAAAATCATAAATTTAATTAAATGGGATTTGAATCTTCAATTATAAGACCAATTCTCACTAAGCTACAGCTACATCTGAGCCAATAATTTCCATTACAAAACGATTTATCGAAGTGTGAAGATGATAAGAAGTGGCTGGAGTTAGTTCGTAGTTCCGGAACTTTGCTCATCTATAGCGGCTTGCCCGGCTGTGATACGACTGTTAGGGTGTCGCTACATAACACCTGGAACATTCTTCGAAGTAGAACACTATACTCCGTCCCTGTAGCCTCGGGGTCAGAATAGGGCTACGGCATCCCCTGCCTGTCGTAAGAGGCGACTAAAAGGGGCTTCCGGGGTTGCAGACGGCTAGAGAGGGAGCTCGAACCGTTCGGTCAGGCAATCCCGGGAAGGACGGCGGTATGTGTGGTCGCATACCGTCGTAAAGACTAGACGGAGCGGTGGGCCCAGCCGCCCATCTGGGAGGAGCCCGATGGGGCAGCGCGCTCGGAGGATTCCGGTTGAAGTCGTTTCGAGATCTCGGAGTCCTCCTTTTCAGCGCCGAGGACGGCCAGACGGCCACCGGGAGGGTTTTAGTGCGGTAAAAATCCCACATAACCCTGCGTCGCTCCCACGGCGTCGGCTACCTTTGGAAGGTTTCCCCCTCGAAAAAAAAAAGAAAATAACACTATACTCGGGGCAAATTCGATATGGAATGTTTAATAACAAAGCGTTGCCTAGCACTGACAGGCAGGAGAATGCAACGTTTTGTTGTTTTATCAGCCGTCTTTTACCTATTATTAACATCATTAGTTATACAATGACGCTAATGGTAAATAAATTTTGTTTGGCTGGTTTTAGCATATTATCTTGCAGTTGGTCGTTATTAGTTAATCAACTCTTCATAATTAAATTACTTCGCGAAAATTAAATGCATACTTTGGTTGAATATAAAATTCATGTGTGTACAAATTCGTGCAAGTCTGTGATAACCCTACATAGGATTTTTTATGGTTTCGTTACATTTATTCCAGATCGAATTTGCCTCAAGTATAGTATAGTTATGATTGAAGAGCGTCCAACCGAAGGTCGATTATTACGACACGGATTATTCGACAATCGCCACAACTTTTGGCCGAAGCAGAAGGTGTAAAACCATGAGAAAACAAGTCCTAAAGCTGATTTCAATTACTTTGCAACTTCTTAAAAACGATAATACTTAAGTGTGTGCTTACCCTAGCATATACCCTAGCATATACCCTAGCATATACCCTAGCATATAGCATATTGTGGTGTCTTAGATTCGTTCCACTTTGTTTAATTTTGGCGATTTTTAGAAACAAAATGGGCCGGAGTTTTGGCGGGCCGAAGGTTTTTTCCGAAGGTGGATTTTTTGGTCGAAGGTGGCCGAAGGTGGCCGAAGCCGTAGGTTCAGTCAGACACTATTACGAAGGCTCCACTAGCATACCTATTTCTAGCTTGAAGCAGTTGCGTTACTGTGGAAGGGTGTGAGTGAATGTTTTTCTTAAATTGATTTGTATCAAAATTGTAAGGGAAATGTAAATGTTTTGATACGTGTCTGTTTTTCTAAGAACTTTCGTATAATAAGACAATTTTGTAAAAATCAAAATACAGGCGTTTTCTATTGGGTGCGTAGAAACTATAATCGGTTTGTACAAAATTAGGCTTAATAATAGACACCGAAATGGTATAATTATTATTGACTAAGTGAGTTAGACTATTTATCGCAATTTATTCATAACTAGTTGGAGCCGGCGAACTTCGTTCCGCCTAAAAGTAAAAAATCTAAAATTACCAGTGTTCGTCCAATATATTATGCATGTATTATACATAAAAACCTTCCTCTTGAATCTGTCTATCTATTAAAAATGCATTACCTACAATCCGTAGCGTAGTTTTAAAGATCTAAGCAACCATAGGGACCGACAGCGCGAAACGACTTTGTTTTTTATACTATGTAGTGAAGCCACCGTCCACCAGATGTGCTGCGGTCCTATTTGTACTACCATGACAATGATCGAATATCGAAGATCGTAAATCTAATGTCCCAACCACATAGTTATGTGGAGCGTACACTATCCGTTATGCGTTACTCGGTTTTGCACTATAACATTTGAAGGTTTCTGATTACCTTATCTTACCTGATTACCTTACCTGATTACCTGATCTGGAAAGGTCCTAAAAAAAGGTCTCAAAGAGAATAATATTTTCGAAGTGAAACTTCTTTATCGGGGTTGGAAAAAAATTTAGTGTAACATTTTTACGTTACGTTACGTTACGCGCCATCTTTTTTATTCCGTTACGCGCCATCTTTTTTTACCCCTACCACGTGTTACAGAAGTAGAATTGGATGGCCAAAGTAAACGACACATTATGTACAACATTGTTATATTCTCACGATTTTACACGTATACAATTTCAGAATACATTCGGACAGAGTAACGTCTTACACTTGCGAATTATTAGAATGATCCATATTACGATAATACCCTCCCTTTTATACTAAAAATGGCAGGCATTAAGGAAACCGTCACAGAGACAAAAACATTACTATTAATCTATTACATTATATAAAATTAATATATATGCATTTATAATATTTATATAAATAACCATTTATTTATGATGCGACTTCTATTGATTTATGATATTTATAATAACATAGCACGATCAATTTAAATACAATCATTATATAGATTCTTATTGATGTTTATAACTAATGTAGTCACGAGTTTTACAGTAGTGTCCCCAGGCAAGCTACTTGTTGGTTTGTAACACACGCGTGATATCAGATAGATTATTATAGATTAGATTGTTAGATAAAGTTTAATAAAAGCCATTTATTAAACTTTATCTAATTTAACTTTATTTAACCAATTTCTGTAAAGTTGCATATAGTAAATTATATTTTGAAAAATAACGTCATAAAGAAGTTTCACTTGTAAGAAGTGAAACTTCTTTATGACGTTATTTTTCAGTGTACGCTAGTACCTACACGCACACATTTTTTTTATATACGAATCATAATCAATGATATCTTAATATTCTATTGTTTCTCTATACCAGTATTGTTGTTTCAGGACTGTGTTTTTCATCATTCACAAATGGTTTACCAGATATATTAGAATTTAGCCTTTAGCCCAGCATGTTTTGTGATATGTACGATCGCAAGCGATATTTTACACAATTACGCTAAGTACTCACGGAGCGATTTTCACCCGTGGCCGCCGCCGCTGTAGGATGCAGATATAAATGTAAAAAATTAAAGCAATACTCACGACGTGTTTTTCGCCCGATATGCGCGCGTTTGTTTACGGCTCCAACTGCACCGGCGGGCAACCCGTAGAACCGCGCGGGCCGCGGTCAGCCGCAGCCGCGGTGGTTTGTGCCCGCGCGCTCTGCGATCAGTTGGCGGGCGAGTGCAGTAGTCAAGACCTCAACTGATGGTAAACCGCCCGTCTTGCGGTTTTCGCCCGCCACGTTTGCGGTCGATAATCGCAACCGCGACGGCAGCGTAACCGCGTAAATAACCGGTCTCGTGAGTTTCGCACAGAAGCTGCGGGCCCGCAACCGCGGCGGCCGCGGGTCAAAACCGCTCCGTGAGTTCGAAGCCTGAAAGTAGTAAACGAGCAAGTAGTCCATCTGATGACAAGTGGCCACAGCTGCCCAATGACATCTGTAATTAGCCTTAGATAAGTCGGTCTTACCTGGGGTTCCAAGGTGGTAAAACCAGTGTAGTTCGACCGGGGAAGTACCATCGCGACACCTATTTCTAGCGTAAAGCATTTCTCGCGTTTCGATGGAAGGGTTGCCGGTACACTACTGTAGTAACAAAGGAGCATGCAGTCCACCTGATGGTAAGTGGTCACTGCCGCCCATGGTCATCTCTAATCAACCTCACAGAACACGGGTTCCATCTTAAGTCAATCACAGATGCGTTGATACTCCCGAGGACTATGATAGTCGCCTCATATAAAAGTGTGCCGGCCACCACACCCTTCCATCGAAACGCAAGAATTGCTTCACGCTAGAAATAGGTGTGGTGGTGATACTTCCCCGATTTACGCTGGTTCTACCATCTTCAAACATGATGTATATGCATGGGCGTAGCTAGTATGCTAGTAGCATTGTTAAAGAGGAGAGGATAGCGGGTTCAATACAAATGTTATTGGTTGGTATATCAGCCGTTGTCCCTGTAGTTCCGGGACCAGAATAGGACTACGGTACCCTCTGCCTGTCGTAAGAGGTGACTAAAAAGGGCTTTCGGCGTTGCGGGCGGGAAGAGTGGGAGCTCGAACCGTCCGGCCAAGCGACCCCGGGATGGACGGCGGCATGTGGCGGCATGCTGCCGTAAAGACCAGAAGGTGCGGTGAGCAGTTCACGCCCACAAGGGAAGAGCCCGATGGGGCAACACGCTGAGGACACCGGCGGCGGTCAGTTGGAGTTCCCGGAGTCTTCTTCGCAGCGCTGAGGTCGTCCACCGGGGGGGTTTTAGTGCGGAAAGAATCCCACATAACCCGCTTCGCTCCCACGACGTCGGGTACTTTTTAGAAGTTCCCCCTCAAAAACAAAAAAAAAGTATATCAGCCGTCAAACAAAAGGTAGCCTAGTCTCTGACACATTTTCTCATCTTATGCTAAGGGACAGTTCGGTCCCTCCACTCCTTCCTTTTACACGCCTATATATATAATTGTATATACGCCAGTATATAAATACATGCCCACAGACAGTGCTTGGCAATGACAGTAACAGTTTTCTCTTTACATAACAAAGAGTGCTCCTTTGGGAACTTAACTCGGGAAGTTTCTTCGGGCAACGGCGAAAAACTCAAGTCCCGTATTCCCTAGCAACGTCCCTTTTCATCCCTCAGGACGTCAAAAGCATAAAAGATACAAATATAATAAAATACCTACCTACATTCCATTTCGTTACATTTTATTGCTCAATTTTGCCATGTGGTTTCACTCGCGAATACAAAAAATTTAAAGGTTTTAATATAATCGATGGATTTTACTGAAATTAAAACGTAACGATTGAATTACGTCTAACTCATATATCACACTCATATCGTTATGATAGTCAGAAAAACCGTCGCCTCTTCTTTCTCTGATCCTAGGCCTAAATATGGTTTCACCCTGTAGTCGGGGAGTAGAATACGGCTACGGTATCCCCTGCCTGTCGTAAGAGGCGACTAACGGGGCCTCTGGGGTTGCGGACGGCTAGAGTGGGAGCTCGAACCGTCCAATAAGCAACCCCGAGAAGGACGGCGGGATGTGTGCATCTCGCCGTAAGCACCGGATGGTGAAGGGGGATGGTACACGTCCCCCAAGAGATGAGCCCGTGAGGGGCGCTGCGCTAGGTGACACCGGTTCGTTCCGTTGGAGTTTCCGAGTCCCCTACTACAAGCGCTGAGGAAGGCTACCGAGGAGGCCTAAATATGGTTATTTAAAAAAAATGTGTGCTAGTACACACTAGCGTACACTCGTAAGAAGTGAAACTTCTTTATGACGTTATTTTTCAAAAAATAATTTACTATATGCAACTTTACAGAAATTGGTTAAATAAAGTTAAATTAGATAAAGTTTAATAAAGGGCTTTTATTAAACTTTATCTAATAATCTAATCTATAATAATTTATCTAATATCACGCGTAGTAGGGATAAGAAAAAGATGGCGCGTAACAGAAAAAGATGGCGCGTAACGAAATAAAACAAGATGGCGCGTAACGGAAAAAGATGGCGCGTAACGAAAAAATGTTACACTAAATTTTTTTCCAACCCCGATAAAGAAGTTTCACTTCAACTAGCAGAACTCACGCGACTTCGTTCGCGCAAATTGTAGCATATGCGTTAAAATAAAATTATATGCAATTTTATTACACCTTGACTCACTTTACTGAAGGTTTAGCGAGGATCCCTTATGTATTCTACAACTCAAATTAGCCTATGTGAATCAGGAATAATGTAGCATTCTAAACCGATTTTAAAGAATTTTTAAAATAGGTTTAGTAGGTTTAGCAGTTGTCTCGTTCTGGTCTTTATCCATCGTAGCACACACAAGATACCTTCACAATGTGATAAGCTGAGTAGATTGATCTGAAAAATAAAATTAAACGGACAGGATTTGTAGGTAAGTATCTCACTTCTGATATCGAAGTTCGGACATGGCAGTTATTTTTAAAAAACTACAGAACCGCTGACCTTGGCCATCGGTTCTGTCACAGCTATGAAGGTTTTAATGTTTAAACATAAAAGGCAGATTTAGTTTCAAGACAAAAGCTTTAGATAAGGAAATTGCATAAAAGAAAACAAGCAAAGCAATTCAAATAATAATTATTTTAATCAAACCAACATAGATTCTACTTACAGTGATAATTGTTCGAAATCCGGCCGCAAAGTGAGCTCCGTGCTCAAATTACGCCTTTTTATAAGTTCGGTCGCCCCACCAGGTACGACCGTCCCTTGACTCAATAACAATACAAAAACACTACGATAAATTAACACAACGTTCTATCGTTTTATTTTAGTAAATAAGAAAGTAAATAAATAGGTAAATGTTATCATTTACAAAACAATGTTTTATTAAAGAACAATACTCTATTGAGTTTCATATCATAAGTTAATTTGTAGTCAAATCACGTCTAATTTATTCTTAAAACTGTTTTATAAACAAAGGAATTCTCAAATTAATTATTTATTCAATCAACATTGCAATATTAGTTTAATTAGCGCGTCTTTAAATGTCTGCGGCGACATATACGTTCGAAAAACCTGCACTGTAATGCATTGCCGTTTGGACAGAATTATAAGACTATTAAAAAATTAAAAAAACAGACCAATATATACAACACCTACTAGTGTAGGCAAGAATAATGTTTCAGAGAAGACGGATAAAATATGTTAACAAACGACTTACCGCGTATTAGTATCAATCAATCTTACCATATTAACACGTTGCCTGACATAATGTTCCAGGAACTCTCAGCTGGTGCCTTAGAGGACCTAAAAGATCTCGAAACTTATTTATGCCTGGGTGCATTGGAGACTAATCAGTCTCCTAAGTTACAGGTTTTTTAAATAATAAATAACGACAATAAACACATGCTTTTAATTATAGTACTGTGCCTTAGGAATATTATTATATTAATACGTGAAGCAAAAATTTGTGACGGATTTTTAAGTAATATGCCGCGGACGGATTAGTATGAAATTTTGCACGGTTATAGTGGACGTAGAGAAGGAGTGCAGAATGTTAATATTTTTTTCAAATAATGCATTTTTCATACATAAAATCAACTAAAAACACATTACACACACTGCCTTGCATTTGTCACAAACATATGTACTTATGTAGTAAATGAAAATGAAAAGACACAACGTCAAGAATGTCAGATGACATTTGATTTTTAATTTAAATTACGGTCGAATTTCGGCCGATGCTACGGGTGACTAGTTTTTTTTATTGTGTCTTTAACACGTTGTCTACGATATCAGTTTCAAAGAACTTTCAACTGGTGCTTTAGAGTCTTAAAAGATCTCAAAACTAATTGATCCCTGGGTTTAGTTCGAGGCCTAATCAGTCTCCTGTAATACAGTTTTGAAAATAATTTATAAGTTCCAAAAAATTCCCGTTTCTCTTTTCCCCGAAATTATAGTACTGTGCGTGGGGGACCTAATGGGATTTGTTAGGTTAAGTGGGATGGATTAGGTCCGGAACGTATTTTTAAATGTGTCTTTGAACTCACCCTTAAGTAGAAAACAAGTATGTATATTTGTCTTGTTCACACTTAAAGAATTTTACAAGTTAGAGCCCCTCGATGAAACAACAGGATTCTAGTCCGCGCATAATATGAAAGTCCTGCAAGAGATCTGATAGATCTCGTAATGCAACGAACGTGTTAATATTATAAATGCGAAAGTTTTGTATGTATGTGTGTTTGTTGCTCTTTCACGCAAAAACTACTGGTCGGATTTTGCTAAAATTTGACACACATATAGTTTATGACCTAAATTAACACTTATGATGCTCATTACAGTGGTGGACGTGTTTAAAGCGGGCAAAGTCACGGGAATAACTTTGCTTTCATAGTATAATATAACTTAGGTTTCAAATATGTATATATGCGCTATTTTTACTGTCGGAGATATAGGGACTAGGCATAAAGGCATCTAAACTAATCAATTGATTATTTCAATAATTGATAATTTGTTTACTTATAGTTGCCTACCGCAGATTATCGCCGTCGCCCAGGGTTGACTGGCAGAGAATGCCATTGGGCATTAAGTTCTCCCTTGTAACCCTTAGATTATGGTGTTTCAAAACTTTCAATAAATAAAAAATAAATTGACTACTTTTATATGTGGGTATATATGAGCTATTTTTAATGTCAGAGATTACTAGAGAGCACTAGGCATGAAGACATCGAAACTAAGCAATAGCCTACTTTTCAACTATTTCTGTTATAATAGAAATGAAAAAATGCTAAAAGTTCAAGCTGAGGGAATAGAATCGCAAACAATCAATCGAGGGTCATCAATCACCCACTATCTCTGAATTTGGGCCACGAATTGAGTTTCCGCTATATTCATGATAGAAACAAAAAACTGAGATTTGTTTGTAACATATAATATTGTGCTTGGGTTTTGTTTAATTAAGCATTTTATTTGAGTTTCACACCTATTTCTAGTGTGAATCATTTCTTGCGTTTCGATGGAAGGGTGTGGTTGCTGGTACACTTTTATATGAGACTACCATCATAGTCCTCGGGAGTAGCAACGCATCTGTGATTGACTTCAGATAGAACCCATGTTCTGTATGAAGTTGGTTACAGATGTCAATGGACGGCAGTGACCACTTACCATCAGGTGGACTGAATGCTCGTTTGCTACTGCTGTCAAATATAAAAAAAAAGTTTTCTTCTGGGTTAGAGTTTAGGGTATTTAAAAAATAGGTGGATTTAATTTCGTTTACTTTCTTCCACTTAGTATTGTAAGATCGGTCGTTAGCTAAAGTATGAAACGTTATTCAATCGTTTAAGTAAATATTAATACGCTATTTTAACTGTACTAAAGTTATGTAGTCATCGAAATAAATCAATTGCCTTCTTTTCGACTATTTCTGTTATAATAGAAATGAAAAAATGCTAAAAGTTGAAGCTGAGAGAGAATCGCAAACAATCAATCGAGGGTCATCAATCACCCACTATCTCTGAATTTGGGCCACGAATTGAGTTTCCGCTATATTCATGTTAGAAACAAAAAACTGAGATTTGTTTGTAACAGATAATTGTACTTGGGTTTTGTTTAATTAAGCATTTTATTTGATTTGTTTTATTTTGGGTGAGAGTTAAGAGTATTTGAAAAATTTCATGGATTTAATTTCGTTTAATCAATTATCACTGCTGTGAAGTGTATGAGCAATTGAAGGAAAACATTGTGAGGAAACCTACACACCCGAGAGTTCTTTAAAAGAAAGTTCTCAGAGGTGTGCTAACAATTCGCACTTGGCCAGCGTGGTGTACAACCTTTCATTGTAAGAAGAGTTGTGCCCAACAGTAGGACAATAATGGGCTGATAACATGCCCAGCACACACATACGTAACTTCGAAAAATCATAAATTCTATTAAATGGGATTCGAATCTTCTATTATAAGACCAATTCTCACTAAGCTATCACTTATTTACAGCTTCATCTGAGCCAATAATTTCCATTACAAAACGATTTATCGAAGTGTGAAGATGATAAGAAGTGGCTGGAGTTAGTTCGTAGTTCCGGAACTTTCCTCATCTATAGCGGCTTGCCCGGCTGTGATACGACTGTTAGGGTGTCGCTACATAACACCTGGAATATTCTTCGAAGTAGAATACTATACTCGGGGCAAATTCGATATGGAATGTTTAATAACAAAGCGTTGCCTAGCAACCACTGACAGGCAGGAGAATGGAACTTTTTGTTGTTTTATCAGCAGTCTTTTACCTATTATTAACTTTTACCTGTAGCTTATAACAGGTTGCAAAACCCTTCATGGAATTAAGGTTGTAACATTATTAGTTGTACAACGACGCTAATGGTAAATAAATTTTGTTTGGCTGGTTTTAGAATATTATCTTGCAGTTGGGCGTTATTAGTTAATCAACTCTTTTTAATTAAATTACTTCGCGAAAATTAAATGCATACTTTGGTTGAATATAAAATTCATGTGTGTACAAATTCGTGCAAGTCTGTGATAACCCTACATAGGATTTTTTTATGGTTTGGTTACGTTTATTCCAGATCGAATTTGCCTCAAGTATAGTATAGTTATGATTGAAAGAGTGTCCAACCGAAGGTCAATTTTTGACGGAAGCCGAAGTCGAAGCCGATTATTCGACAATCGCCACAACTTTTGGCCGAAGTAGAAGAAAACAAGTCCTAGAGCTGATTTCAATTACTTTGCAACTTCTTAAAAACGATAATACTTGAGTGTGTGCTTCCCCTAGCATATACCCTAGCATGTAGCATATTGGTCTTAGATTCGTTCCAGTTTGTTCAATTTTGGCGATTTTTAGAAAAAAAATGGGCCGGAGTTTTGGCGGGCCGACGGTTTTTGCCGAAGGCGGATTTTTTGGCGAAGGTGGCCGAAGGTGGCCGAAGCCGTAGGTTCAGTCAGACACTATTACGAAGGCTCCACTAGCATAGCTATTTCTAGCTTGAAGCAGTTGCGTTACTGTGGAAGGGTGTGAGTGAATGTTTTTCTCAAATTGATTTTATTCAAAATTGTAAGGGAAATGTAAATGTTTTGATACGTGTCTGTTTTTTTAAGAATTTTCGTATAATAAGACAATTTTGTAAAAATCAAAATACACGCGTTTTATATTGGGTGCGTAGAAATTATAATCAGTTTGTACAAAATTAGGCTTAATAATAGACACCGAAATGGTATAATTATTATTGACTAAGTGAGTTAGACTATTTATCGCAATTTATTCATAACTAGTTGGACCCGACGAACTTCGTTCCGCCTAAAAGTCAAAAATCTAAAATTACCAGTGTTCGTTCAATATATTATGCATGTATTATACATAAAAATCTTCCTCTTGAATCCATCTATCTATTAAAAATGCATTACCTACAATCCGTAGCGTAGTTTTAAAGATCTAAGCATACATAGGGAACGACAGCGCGAAATGTCTTTGTTTTATACTTAGTGAAGCCACCTTCCACCAGATGTGCTGCGGTCCTATTTGTACCATGACAATGATCGAATATCGAAGATCGTAAATCTAATGTCCCAACCACATAGTTATGTGGAGCGTACACTATCAGTTATGCCGTACTCGGTTTTGCACTATAATATTTGAAGGTTTCTGATTACTACGTTTGTTGTCTTGTGGAAAGGTCCTAAAAAAGGTCTCAAAGAGAATAATATATTTTTATATACGAATCATAATCAATGATATCTTAATATTCTATTGTTTCTCTATACCAGCATTGTTGTTTCAGGACTGTATTTTTCAATATTCACAAATGGTTTACCAGATATATTAGAATTTAGCCTTTAGCCCAGCATGTTTTTTTTTTTATTTGACTGAAGTAGCAAACGAGCATGCAGTCCACCTGATGGTAAGTGGTCACTGCCGCTCATGTACATCTGTATAACCAACTTCATACAGAACATGAGTTCTATCTGAACTCAAAAACAAATGCGTTGCTATTCCCGAGGACTATGATGGTCGCCCCATGTAAAAGTGTGCCGCAACCACAGCCTTCTATCGAAACGCAAGAAATGCTTCACGCTAGAAATAGGTGTGGTGGTGGTACTTCCCCGGTCGAACTACACTGGTTCAACCACCTTCAAAACTGTTTTGTGATATGTACGATCGCAAGCGATATTTTACACAATTAAAGTAGTAAACGAGCAAGTTGTCCATCTGATGACAAGGGGCCACAGCTGCCCAATGACATCTGTAATTAGCCTTAGATAAGTCGGTCTTACCAGAGGTTCCAAGGTGGTAAAACCAGTGTAGTTCGACCGGAGAAGTACCATCGCGACACCTATTTCTAGCGTAAAGCATTTCTCGCGTTTCGATGGAAGGGTGTAGTTGCAGGCACACTACTGTAGTAACAAAGGAGCATGCAGTCCACCTGATGGTAAGTGGTCACTGCTGCCCATGGTCATCTCTAATCAACCTCATACAGAACATGGGTTCCATCTGAAGTCAATCACAGATGCGTTGATACTCCCGAGGACTATGACAGTCGCCTCATATATAAAAAAAATTTGACAAAAAAATATCCGCATAGTTCTGAAGTCGGTGCTCATATAGGACATAGTTACCGTCGTCCAGCGAAATATGTCGAGCACCGACTTCAGGACTATATCCTAAGTACTGAGTATGTTTTAAACTAAAATATATTTAAATTATTTTTTACTTTTTTGTGGCATGGAAGTCGGTGGATATTTTTTTGTCAAAATTTTTTTATTTCATGCTTTTTAGTGACGATATTCATCTATTTGTATTAAAATAAAATCGCTAAGTTTGCTTTGTGCATACACATATGCAAACATTAAATAAACATCAACTTAAATCACAAATTGGGTTTGCAGTACCCTTGCATCATCAGACTTGAGAATTTGAGGGTCAAATTTTCCATCTAATATTTTTGCTCAGTAATCTTATAATATACACGTAAGCACCAGGTGGCCAACTTGTATGGCTTAGGCATGCAGTACCCTACATCATCAGGGCTGAGGAGGTGAAGGTCAAAACTTTCATCTTGTGTCTTTGCTTAGTAATTTTAACACATAGCCGTAAGCATCAAATAGCCAACTCCTATGGTTTAGGCTTGCAGTATCCTGCATCATCAGAATTGAAGAGTTGAAGGTCAAAATTTTCATCGTTTGTCTTTGCCTTGTAATTTTATTACAAACCCGTAAGCATCAAATGGCCACCTCCTATGGTTTAGGCTTGAAGTACCCCTGCATCATCAGGGTTAAGGAGTTGTAGGTCAATTTTTTGTCCCATTAATTTGCTTAACAATCTCATTATATATCCGTAAACATCAAATGACTAAATTTTATAGTTCAAGCTAGCAGTACCCCTACATCATCAGGATTGAAGAGTAGAAGGTCAAATTTTTTATAGTAAATATCTGCTTAGTAATCGCATTCTATATTTTATCCAATTGGACTTCTGCAGTTTAGTTTCTGCCGACTATCGCTAATTTCATTAATTTGCTCCAAAAAGTTAAAGATTTCCATTCAATTGTTATAGATCCTATGATCAAAACCTTATCAAACTCTTATCAGACTACCCCTGAAGTACATCCTTTCTAATAAAAAAAGAATCATCAAAATCGGTTGGCGTGACATTGAGTTATTCGTACATTTATTGCGCACATTGAAAATGCAAATTTAAGACTTATGCGTTTTTCTTATAGATGCCATTGTCAAAAGTGGTGGTGATACTTCTCCGATCTACGCTGGTTCTACCATCTTCAAACATGTTGTACATGCATGGGCGTAGCTAGTATGCTAGAAGCATTGTTAAAGAGGAGAGGGTAGCGGGTTCAATACAAATGTTATTGATTGGTATATCAGCCGTTGTCCCTGTAGTTCCGGGATCAGAATAGGACTATGGTTCCCTCTGCCTGTCGTAAGAGGTGACTAAAAAGGGCTTCCGGCGTTGCGGGCGGGAAGAGTGGGAGCTCGAACCGTCCGGCCAAGCCACCCCGGGATGGACGGCATGGATGGCATGTGGCGGCATGGTGCCGTAAAGACCAGAAGGTGCGGTGAGCAGTTCACGCCGACCAGGGAAGAGCCCGATGGGGCAACACGCTGAGGACACCGGCGGCGGTCAGTTGGAGTTCCCGGAGTCTTCTTCGCAGCGCTGAGGTCGTCCACCAGGGGGTTTTAGTGCGGAAAGAATCCCACATAACTCGCGTCGCTCCCACGACGTCGGATACTTTTTAGAAGTTCCCCCTCAAAAACAAAAAAAAAGTATATCAGCCGTCGAAACAAAGGGTAAACGCTTTCTACACTCATAGCCCCACAGTAGGATTTTCTCCTGTGTCGTGGGTGCCATGGACACACACAAAGACAAATACACAAACACCCAGACCCAGAACAAGAATCTAAACTCATCATTCAGACACCTGTCTGGCCGGGAATCGAACCCAGGACCCACTGCGTGTCAGACCGGTACGGTAACCGCTGCGCCATGCGGGTCGTCAATGGTAGCCTACTCTCTGACACATTTTCTCATCTTATGCTAGGAGAGAGTTCAGTCCCTCCACTCCTTCCTTTTACACGCCTATAAATACATGCCCACAGACAGTGCTCGGCAATGGCACTAACAGTTTTTCTCTTTACATAACAAAGAGTGCTCCTTTGGGAACTTAACTCGGGAAGTTTCTTCGGGCAACGGCGAAAAACTCAAGTCCCGTATTCCCTAGCAACGTCCCTTTTCATCCCTTAGGACGTCAAAAGCATAAAAGATACAAATATAATAAAATACCTACCTACATTCCATTTCGTTACATTTTATTGCTCAATTTTGCCATGTTAGACCAGGGTCGATAATTTTTAAAACCAATTAAAATCGCAGTAGGATGAAACCCATTAGAAAAGGAGGGGAATATTATAGAAATGAAGGGAAAAATAATTTACGGGCGATCTGAGGTCGGGAAGGGGATGGGGGTGAGTTTTTAAGGGTAAAAAACGGTTTTTCTCGATTTCCGGCAAAACTAAAAGTCCTATCGAAAAAAGTCAAATCGCAAAGTTGTAGGTAATAAAAAGATCTAAAACTTTTGTATTCACACTTTTCTCACATAACCTCAAAATTTATGTGAAAAATTTAAAAAACCAAGTTTTTGGTTTTTTATTTTTATCATTTACAATATTTTTTTTTTTAACGAAATTTGGCGAAAACTTACCTTTTTATGTCCCAAATACGCTGTAATTTATTTGATTAAAAATATGTATTTTTTCACCTTATTTTGAATTAATATCGAAAAAACACCCTAATTTTGAATCGAAAACTCACCCGTCAAAATATCAGCTTTTTTCAAAAAGTTGGTATGTTTTCTATTCGTTGAAATCTCTACTTTTTGATGGTGAAAAAAAAAATATGTTACTATAGTAAATCTTCTCAAAAAAAAGCATCATTTAATTTCAATCTTTAGGTTACGTTACGTTAAGCATACTATTTTTTAAAGAAAATATTACGATTTTTATGTTCTACCCTGGTCTATGTGGTTTCACTCGCGAATACAAAAAATTTAAAGGTTTTAATATAGTCGATGGATTTTACTGAAATTAAAACTTAACGATTGAATTACGTCTAATTCGACACTCATATCGTTATGATAGTCAGAATAACCGTCGCCTCTTCTCTCTCTGATCCTAGTCCTAAATATGGTTTCACCCTGTAGTCGGGGAGTAGAATACGGCTACGGTATCCCCTGCCTGACGTAAGAGGCGACTAACGGGGCCTCTGGGGTTGCGGACGGCTAGAGTGGGAGCTCGAACCGTCCAACAAGCAACCCCGAGAAGGACGGCGGGATGTGTGCATCTCGCCGTAAGCACCGGATGGTGAAGGGGGATGGTACACGTCCCCCAAGAGATGAGCCCGTGAGGGGCGCTGCGCTAGGGGACACCGGTTCGTTCCGTTGGAGTTTCCGAGTCCCCTACTACAAGCGCTGAGGAAGGCTACCGAGGAGGCCTAAATATGGTTATTTAAAAAAATATATATGTGTGCTAGTACACACTAGCGTACACTCGTAAGAAGTGAAACTTCTTTATGACGTTATTTTTCAAAAAATAATTTACTATATGCAACTTTACAGAAATTGGTTAAATAAAGTTAAATTACATAAAGTTTAATAAAAGGCTTTTATTAAACCTTATCTAATCTAATCTATAATAATCTATCTAATATCACGCGTGGTAGGGATAAGAAAAAGATGGCGCGTAACGGAAAAAGATGGCGCGTCACGAAAAAATGTTACACTAAATTTTTTTCCAACCCCGATAAAGAAGTTTCACTTCAACTAGCAGAACTCACGCGACTTCGTTCGCGCAAATTGTAGCCTATGCGTTAAAATAAAATTATATGCAATTATATTACACCTTGACTCACTTTACTGAAGGTTTAGCGAGGATCCCTTATGTATTCTAGTACTCAAATTATCCTATGTGAATCAGGAATAAACCGAAACTACTAAACCGATTTTAAAGAATTTTTAAAATCGGTTTAGTAGTTTTTAAGTTAATTCATAACAAACATACAAAAATACAAAGTTGTCCTCTTTATAATATTACTATATATTATGTAGCCTATCACTCGTCAATTTGATAACTGAGTCAAAAATGATATGGCATACGATAATATCCGTCAATCCGTCTAGGCTGTAGTGCGACGCCCTGTAGTTCCAGGATCAGAATAGGGCTACGGCATCCCCTGCCTGTCGTAAGAGGCGGCTAAAAGGGGCCTTCCCGGGTTGCAGACGGCTAGAGTGGGAGCTCGAACCGTTCGGTCAGGCAATCCCGGGAAGGACGGCGGTATGTGTGGTTGCATACCGTCGTAAAGACTAGACGGAGCGGTGGGCCCAGCCGCCCATCTGGGAGGAGCCCGATGGGGCAACGCGCTCGGAGGATTCCGGTTGAAGTCGTTTCGAGATCCCGGAGTGCTCCTTTTCAGCGCCGAGGACGGCCACCAGGGGGGGGGGGGGTTTAGTGCGGTAAAAATCCCACATAACCCTGCGTCGCTCCCACGGCGTCGGGTACCTTTTGAAGGTTTCCCCCTCGAAAACAAAAAAAAAGGCTGTAGTGCGAGCCAAATCAGTGGACGTACATACATTCATTCATACATTTGTTTTTCATTCGTCAACCCATTATTGTTCCACTGCTGGGCATGACTTCTCTCAGAATGAGAGAGCATTAGGCCATAGTCCACCACGTTGGCCAAGTGCGGATTGGTGGACTTCACACACCTCGGAAAACTGTTTTTTTTTAAAGATCTCTCGGATGTGCAGTTTGTCTTCACCGAAAAGCAGTGATAATTAATTTCTAATACGCACGTAATTTTAGAAAATTCAGTGGTTCGTGCCTGGGTTTGAACCTCAGACCTCCCGATCGAGAGGGCAAGTTTCAACCATTATAACTGCTCGATTTTCTGTCATTCAAACATACACACGCTGAAACATTACCCTACTTCAGACTTCGTTTTAAAGCAGTCGGATTTTTGTTTTAATAATTAAAAACAATGCTACTTATTCTTTTAGTATACCTTTGATCTAAAAACTAAGCTTGTAAAATTTTATATTCGATTACGTTTGAAGATTAATTTCACTTTTGAGCTGAAATAAGTTCATTTTTCAGTATCGGTCGCTTATTAGCACTAATTAGTGGTTACAATTATAATGTCTCCATTACAAAGTGTAGAATTAATGGTAAGGTCAGTACGTGCTCATTTTCAGCTTTAATTAAGATTTTTTTTAAAAGGTTAAAGGTCAAAGGAGCGTGCAGTAATCTATGGTAAGTGGTGAGGGAGCGTTCAACGTAACGGGGGGAGGAGAGGTCTTGTCAAACGTTACGATGCGTTACAACGTCCATATAAAATGTATGGAAACTATAAGGAATATGCCAGTGGCAGCGTTTTGTGGTTGTGACTGGTGGCCAGTGTGCGGCGACGCTTACAATGAGGATACGCGTCCACCAAGGGGTGGGACGGCTTTAATCCCATTTCTGTGACTGACCGAAGTCAGAACGAGGGAATCTAAACACGATGTTTCTTTGATAGGCCACAACAGCTAAGGCACAACGGCACGTACCTTGGTCTGCGTACAGCCTCGATGATCACCACCTTCGTTTTCCACGAGCTCGGGATGATGTAGTAGCTTAGGTCTCCCGTTGACACAGCTAGATGATGTCGCACACACTGGCGAATGTTCTGTAAAACGGTTAAGATTCGAAATTTGCTTTGATTAGCAGCGCGCGCGTCCGTTTAGTGGTCCGTTAACGATCGAAGAGTTCACGCCCAAGTGATGACGTACGTCCGTATTTGACAGATGAAACTGTCACCCGTCACCGTTGTGGTCAATCAGTAGGCGAGATGAGAGCATCGACAATAGTCTATAGATTGATTTTACGTTTTACAGTGACGATACAGAAGCCAGCATTTTAGTCCTCAAGAGTAGCAACACATCTGACGTTAAAAAAAACCCCTATTCTGTATGACTTAGTACGCGCTGCGCAACTACCTTCAATAACCATATTGATGGCAGTGGCGCAGCGCAGACCAAGTAGACGTGGGCAAAATCCTATCAGCGAGGCCCCTTTGCATGATTCCATTGGATGGTGCCCTTGAAAATGCCTCCTCCTCCAAAGAGGCCTCACAAGGAATCTCTAAGTGCGAGGCCGTGGGCGATGGCCCACTCCGCTCACACCTAAGCAAACGAGCATGCAGTCCACCTGATGGTAAGTGGTAATTTCCGCCCATGGAGACCTGTAAGCAGCTTCATACAAAACATGGGGTACTATGTGAAGTCAATCACAGATGAGTCGCTACTTCCGAGGACTACGATGGTCGCCTCATACAAAAGTGTGCCGGCAACCACACCCTTCTATCGAAACGCAAAAACTGCTTCACGCTAGAAATATGTGTGGCGATGGTACTTACTTGGTGATTGCATTGACCCCTTACTTACATGGCCTTTTTAACAAAGAAATATCTTTTAGTTTTGAAGCTAATATTTGTTTATGACAGGATTATTTTGTTAACCTTTGTAAATTCTACTCGACTTTCTACGTAAAAATTGATGTTGAGCTTCAACCCTCGTCAAGTAAACTAGATCCAGCTGAAAAGGATTGAATATCTGAAGTAATTGTGTCTTCAGTCGGGCTTCGGATCCCCGCGGCGACCGACAGATGTCCTTGCCCAGTAACCATTAGTACAAATTTATTACTTACGATTTTTTTTTTTATTTGACTGAAGTAGCAAACGAGCATGCAGTCCACCTGATGGTAAGTGATCACTGCCGCCCATGGACATCAGTAAGCAACTTCAATAGAACATGGGTTCTATTTGAAGTCAATCACAGATGCGTTGCTACTCCCGAGGACTATGATGGGCGCCTCATCTGAAAGTGTGCCGGCAACCACACCCTTCTATCGAAACGCAAGAAATGCTTCACGCTAGAAATAGGTATGGCGGTGGTACTTCCCCGGTCGAACTACACTGGTTCTACCACCTTCAAAAATACATACATATTTTGGAACGAGGTTCTTTATCGCGCGTTGCGAAGGAGGATAGACGGAAAAAATTCAGACGAAAAGTTGTCACGACACTTGCTCTAGTGTTGTAAGCCGCGCGGCGTGCGCATATTTCGCTGTCTGACTCTGTATCTCTCATAGAAAACAAGAAAATTCTTTTCGTTTCGTCTTTCTATTTTGCTTTGAACAGTATAGTGTCACGACGATTATTTGCGTTTTGTTAAGTTTATACAGGTTTCTTATGCATAATAAAATAATAGAAAATAATAACAAAAAATGTGTGCGTGTACTAGCGTACACTCGTAAGAAGTGAAATTTCTTTATGACGTTATTTTTCAAAAAATAATTTACTATATGCAACTTTACAGAAATTGGTTGAATAAAGTTAAATTAGTTAAAGTTTAATAAAAGGCTTTTATTAAACTTTATCTAATAATCTAATCTATAATAATCTATCTAATAGCACGCGTGGTAGGGATAAGAAAAAGATGGCGCGTAAAGAAAAGTAAAAAAAGATGGCGCGTAACAGAAAAAGACGGCGCGTAACGATAAAATGTTACACTAAATTTTTTTTCAACCCCGATAAAGAAGTTTCACTTCACTAATAATTAAAACATTATTTTAACAATTCTTTGACTAATTGATCTAAAGGAACTTTGTTCCATCCGGGTTTCCCTTGATACCGATCAACTTTTTTTTTGGTACCACATAATGGTAAGGGGTGTGGCCGCCCGCGGATATCTGTGACTTACTTTATATAGGAAATGGATTCTATCTGAAGTCAGTCAAAGATGTGTTGCTACCTTCGTGGACTAAGGTCACTTCATAGAAAAGTTAACACATCCACTGAAACGCAAAACTGCTTCACGCTAGAAATAAGTGTGGTCGTGGAACCTCCCGGGTCCAATTATACTCATTATACCACTTCGAAAATACCACTTTGGGACTATCTATATCTAGATTACCTGGAGTAAACTGGCAAGAGATAGAGAAAAGAGGATGGAATGGAGGAGGCTTTCACCGCCAGGGCGGTCCTTACAGCAAACTAAATTTATAATTATTATCATACGCTTTAATACAAATGAAATTAATACTAACAAAATAAGATAAAAATATAAATACTAACAATGTAAATAAGAACGTAAAACTGTAAGGAATAAATAAAGCTATTATTATTATAATATCTAGATTAAACTCCACCTTAGCAGAGATTTAAAACCACAATTACCACAACTGGGAAAAGATATTTCCGGAATATTCAGGATATATTCGGAATGTCCAGATAACAATGTTCCTGCTAGAGTTATATTGTATTGACGTTGCGGAGTGGTCATTATGCCAGACTTTTTTTTTTCTTTTTTATTAAACGCTTAAAACGCTTTCTACTCTCATAGCCCCACAGTAGGATTTTCTCCTGTGTCGTGGGTACCATGGACACACACAAAGACGAATACACAAACACCCAAACCCAGAACAAGAATCTAATCTCAACATTCAGATACCTGACTGACCGGGAGTCGAACCCGGGACCCACTGCACGTCAGCCCGGTACGGTAACCGCTCGGCCACGCGGGTCGTCAAGTCTGACATACAGTGGGTACGCTACCGATTTTAATGCAGTGTTTTCAATAGATATAGTGATTCAAGAGGAAGGTTTCTATGTATAATAAATGCATAATATAGTGGAAAAATACTGATAATTTTAGATTTTTGACTTTTAGGCGGATTAAAGTTCGCCGGGTCAACTAGTAAATATATAAAAACCTACAATGTTTTCGCTCACTTCGGCCACGTCTACCACGGTAAAGAGTATGCTGTTTGTTAATCTTTGTACATAAACTATGTACATAGGAAGAAAGGTCCTCGAGTGGCGACCACGTTTAGGCAATGAATACAGGCTTACCAGGTGGACCGATGACCTGAAGAAGACAGCGGGAAACCGTTGGATCCAGCGGGCACAGGACCGGTTGGAGTGGCGCCATTTAGGGGAGGCCTATGTTCAGCGGTGGACATCAAAAGGCTGATGGATGGATGTACATGCCACACTGAAATCTGAATTTTCGCGTAAAAGAATAACACACGCTTTCTACTATCATAGCCCCACAGTAGGATTTTCTCCTGTATCGTGGGTACCATGGACACACACAAGACGAACACACAAACACCCAGACCTACAACAGGAATCTAAACTCATCATTCAGATACCTGTTTGTCCGGGAATCGAACCCGGGAGCCATTGCGCGTCAGACCGGTATGGTAACCGCTGCGCCACGCGGGTCGTCAATAACAAGCACACATGATTATAAATTTTCACATTTGTAATATTAATAAGTTTTATAACATAATGAGCGTATCTATTTATAGAAGCTTCAACCCTTGTCAAGTGAACTAGCTACTTAGCAGTAAGATATTGAATATTGCGCAGATAATCGTGTCGTCTTCAGATACAGTCTCCCACAGCGTAGCAATTGTACGCATTATCAAACTAAGGAAATCTGTGTTTCTAGGTAAAACGGGTACAAGTCTTGGCTTTGCCGAATTATTAACTTCAATCTTCTTCGGGGTGTCGGTTTTTTGGTTTTCGTTTCGGTGTGCGTACATTGTAAAAAATTATTCTCATCATTTTTCCTTAACGCGCCCAATGAAATATATTTCAATTGATCTCGTTTTAGAAAAACATTTTTAACGACGGAAATCTATTGAAAGTTTTCCGTTTTCAGGGTTCCGTACTCAAAGGGTAAAAACAGGACCCTGTTACGAAAACTCCGCCGTTCGTATGACTGTCCGTCTATCTGTCACCAGGCTGTAGCTCATCAATCGTGATAGCTAGACGGTTCATATGTTCACAGATGATGTATTTCTGTTGCCGCTGTAGCAACAAATACTAAAATATAATAAAATAAATATTTAAGCAGGCTTTCAAACAACAAACGTAATTTTATTGCCGTTTTTTTTATTAATGGTACGGAATTCTTAGTGCACAAATCTGACCCGCGGTTAGCCGGTTTTATTCCAACAATCTCGGTATATATAGTCAATTAAAGAAAAAGTGTAAAGGTGGTAGAACCAGTGCAGTTCGACCGGGGAAGTACCACCGCCACACCTATTTCTAGCGTAAAGCATTTCTTGCATTTCAGAAGGGTGTGGTTGCCGGCACACTTTTATATGAGGCGACCATCATAGTCCTCGGGAGCAGCCAGGCATCTGTGATTGACTTCAGATAGAACCCATGTTCTATTTGAAGTTGCTGAGTGGCAATGACCATTTACCATCTGGTGGACTGCATGCTCGTTTGCTACTTCAATGAAAAAAAACAATTGAAAAAATCAGACTTATACTAGCTTTCTCTAAGAATTACCTAATTACATTTTCCTTTGACACGATAATTGGTAGGAATAAATAGACATCTTAGCCAGTCATTTCGAAATAAATTTATTCATAAATAGTACCTACTAAGGAATGACATTACATAAACACCGTAGACGTATGTTTGATTTATTTATACATTTTTTGTACTAAAACTTTACGAAGAACATAAATGTATGTGAAATGAAATGTCTTTATTATAGGCCATAGTCCACCGCGCTGACCAAGTGCGAATTGGTGGACTTCACACACCTTCGACAACTTTTTTTATAGAACTCTCGGGTGTGTTGGTTTCCTCACGATGTTTTCCTTCACCGAAAAGCAGTGATAATTAATTTCTAATACGCACTTAATTTTAGAAAAATCAGTGGTGCCTGGGTTTGAACCTCGGACCTCCCGATCGACAGGGCAAGTTTCAACCATTAGGCTATCTCTGCTCTGTCTACACTTTGTGCCGACCTGAAATTAATAAGGCAGTGGAATGATTAATGTCCCAACGTATGAAATACAGCTGGCAGCTCAATACGCTGATCGGTACCGTGAACTAGGTCACCTAGACAACACCCGGTGAATTGAAACTGAAATCGTGTACTTTATAAAGTACAATTGCATGGAGTCTTATTGATTGAGTAGTGATATGCCATTTTGCCATGTATGCGCTGAATACAAATATTGTAATAGATAATAATAATATTTAAAAAAATATGTTTTATTTATTTTTAATATTTTGTTTTGTATATAGTGTAAATAGATGTGCTTTAAATTGTACTAATACATTTTTTTATATTATTAGGTTAGCCTGTAAGGTTAGTTGTACGATTATGTCAATAAATAAATAAACATAACAATATTCTAATATATCTAATTACTAAAATTATATATTTTTCGATATCCATACGAATTTTAGAAGGTGGTAGAACCAGTGTAGTTCGACCGAGGAAGTACCACCACCACACCTATTTTAGGGTGAAACATTTCTTGCATTTCGATAGAAGGGTGTGGTTGCCGCAACACTTTTATATGAGGCGACCATCCTAGTCCTCGGAAGTAGCAACGGAATTATTTGTATACATTATTTGTACTGTTATCTAAGATGTTAGTTACGTTATCTTTGAAATTACATACTATATTTGCTCATTGCTGACGGTTCTAGTTGAGAAATTTCGCGGACTCTAGTTAACACGTTTACGCGAACAACATATATACGTTATAATATTTAAAATTTATGTTGAACGTTGGTGTTTTTGTTTTAAGGTGGACGATCCACGATTTTGTTTTTCCATGTTATAACCATACACTAAGCATTATTTTAGTGCTACGTATAAATAACAATATTAAAAGTGTCCATTATTCCGAACGGCCTGACAATCTACGGCTTAGTTCACACCCCCCATCAACATAATTATGTATTAGGCTACTTTTGTTTGCAATGAAATGCAAAATTATATTTTATCAATTCCATTTTAATCCTTAAAATGATAACACTAATATATATATATACATTTATAATACGACCAATATTGGATACGACGGTAAATAATACAACGCATCAATGAGTGAGTATATTATTATTATAAAAACTATTAAGATTTTTTAGCGTATTCTTTAAAGACAAATAAATATAACTACTTGACGACCCGCGTAGCGTATCAGTTATCATACTGGTCTCACGCTATGGGTTCCGGGTTCAATCCTTGGTCAGAGTAATATCTGCACTGATTTTAGGTTTTAGTTCTGGCTTTTTGTATATCCATTGTACCCATGATAAAAGGAGAAATCCTAATGTGGATCTATGTAGAATGCGTTTTATTGCATTATAGAGGATTAGATTACATAATGTTGTTTATTTTTAAGTTTAGGTTTACAGATTTTTATTTACATAAAAGATGATTTTTTAGTTACAATTTTAAGCTGCATGTTACATTAAAATTATATCTACAAAATGCACATAAGAACCGCTTTGATATAGAGTGCAACCGTCCAAATGTATTTGTTGAAAACTGTTATCCATAACGATAAAATGGATACCAGGGATCAAAAATCACATTGTTACGTTACATATAAATGATTGTGTTAATTATCTAAGTTCAAATTGTACAACTTCTTTGAGAAAATAATAATAATAATTATTATTATTATTACAGCCTTGATTATTCACAGCGAGCTAACAATCTACTGCCTGGTTCACGCTATCGATCAACATATTAAGCTACCGGGTGCATTTCACACGACAGGGGATTAATCATTTCCCTGCCTCACTTGTAATTAATTTGAGGCGAAGTGTAGAAATCGCAATTTTAATGCGGAGATTTAAAGACTATCATTGTGTAGAGATAGCCTAATGGGAGCAGTGATAGCCTAATGGTTGAAACTTGCCCTCTCATTCGGGAAGTCCAAGGTTTAAATCCAAGCACGCACCACTGATTTATGGGTGTATTAGAAATTAATTATCTCTTCTTTTCGGTAAAGGAAAATATTGTGGCGAAACCTACACACACGAGTTCGTAAAAAAAAGTTCTCAGAGGTGTGTGAAGTCCACCAATTTGCACTTGGCCAGCCAGGACTATGGCCTAAAACTTTCACATTCCATGAGAAGACCCGTGCCCAGCAGTTGGACAATAATGGGTTGACGATGACGATTGTGTAATGTATTACGCAAAACGCACTTTATCATAGCTTTAGAATATGTGTGTACAAGTGTTGTAATCCTGCATTACCCTGCGTTGCTCCCACGGCGTTGAGTTCCTCTTAAAGGTTTCCATGTCTGGACAAAAATATGAATATTCAGTTTAACAGGAGTACGGTAACTAACATTGTGACATGGTAATTTTAGATATTTGATTTAATGGAGATTACTTCTGTCGCTGATAAAATTTAATTTAAGATAACAAAACCGGAAGAAATATTTAAATAGAATAAAGAAAATTCCCGTCAATCAACACTTTTTTTCCTTTGGAACACGAACGAACACGCTTGCGAAAAATTAATGAATTTAATAAGTTTTATGTATTAGCTTGAAAATGTTTATCTCATTTAGTGTCGTTTAATAGTTATTAGCGAAAATAATTTACAAAAATTGAGTCGTGCACTTTTGGATTTTCCAAATTTATTATACTTCAGACATAGATCAAACTTATCCGTACAAAGTGAAAATGAAAATCGATTAGTCAAAGACAAATCTGATAGAAATTAGCTTTCAATTAATTTAGCTTTGCAATGTACTTAATCACAAGAATTTATTCCACATCGAATCCATTTAATCTTGTTATTAATTCGAATATTTGTCATACAATTTGACGACCCGGACGTGGCGGAGCGGTTGCCATACCGGTCTTACACGCAATGGAGTCCCGGGTTCGATTCCCGGCCAGACAGGCATCTGAATGATGTATTTAGATTCAGGTTCTGGGTCGGTGTTTGTGTATTCGTCTTGTGTGTGTCCACGGTACCCGTGACACAGGAGTGCGTGTAATGGGATCCCATTTATTTTTAGTTCACTTTTGACAATGGCATCTATAAGAAAAACGCATAAGTCTTAAATTTGCATTTTCAATGTGCGCGATAAATGTACGAATAACTCAATGTCACGTCAACCGATGTTGATGATCCTTTTTTTATTAGAAAGAATGTACTTCAGGGGTAGTCTGATAAGAGTTTGATAAGGTTTTGATCATAGGATCTATAACAATTTAATGGAAATCTTTAACTTTTTGGAGCAAATTAATGAAATTAGCGATAGTCGGCAGAAACTAAGCTGCAGAAGTCCAATTGGATAAAATATAGAATGCGATTACTAAGCAGATATTTACTATAAAAAATTTGACCTTTTACTCTTCAATCCTGATGATGTAGGGGTACTGCTAGCTTGAACTATAAAATTTAGTCATTTGATGTTTACGGATATATAATGAGATTGTTAAGCAAATTAATGGGACAAAAAATTTACCTTCAACTCCTCAACCCTGATGATGCAGGGGTACTTCAAGCCTAAACCATAGGAGGTGGCCATTTGATGCTTACGGGTTTGTAATAAAATTACAAGACAAAGACAAACGATGAAAATTTTGACCTTCAACTCCTCAATTCTGATGATGCTACTGCAAGCCTAAACCATAGGAGTTGGCTATTTGATGCTTACGGGTATGTATTAAAATTACTAAGCAAAGACACAAGATGAAAGTTTTGACCTTCAACTTCTCAGCCCTGATGATGCAGGGTACTGCATGCCTAAGCCATACAAGTTGGCCACCTGGTGCTTATGTGTATATTATAAGATTACTGAGCAAAAATATTAGATAGAAAATTTGACCCTCAAATTCTTAAGTCTGATGATGCAAGGGTATTGCAAACCCAAGCCGCAGAAATTAGCCATCTGGTGCTTACGTATATGTAATTGCTATTATATTATACTATTAGATTACTATTATATTACTAAGCAAAGACACAAACGAAAATTTTGACCTTCAATTCCTCAACCCTGATAATAAGGGTACTGCAAGCCCAAGAAATTTGGCTACATTGGCCCATAGAATTTGATTATATAGTGCTTACGTAAATGTAATAAAATGACTAAGACAAGATGAAATTTTTTACCTTCAACTCCTCAATTCTGATGATGCGAGTTAGTGCTTACGGATGTCTAAGATGTGCTTGATGAATACCTACATCTTTAACTCCTCGACTTACATTATTACCTAACTAAATCATAGGTGTTAGTCATTTCGCGCAAGAATCTATACTAATATTATAAAGCTGAAGAGTTTGTTTGTTTGTTTAAACGCGCTTATCTCAGGAACTACTTTTTCGAATTGAAAAATTCTTTCTACGTTAAATAGACCATTTATTGAAGAAGGCTTTAGGCTATATAACATCACGCTGCAACGTATTTTTAACGCGGGCGAAGCTGCGGGTTTCAGCTAGTATATTATAAGTTTAATGACAGCTCATTAAACTGACATATGATTAATAATTTGACCTTCAAGTCTTCAACCCTAACAATGTAGGTAACCAGGTATGCAGCCTGCTTAAGCCATAAGGTTGCTACTTCTACATAACAACCCGTTCCTGTGATGTGACCGTTCCTGTATTATGATGAAAAATTGCGATTTGAATATCCTAATCCTGAAAATGCAGGAGTATTGTCATGTTATGACTAAGAGTTAGATTTAGCTTTAAATTTAAATGTATTGTGGGTTAGGTTAGGTTGGAACATAAAAGAAAACATAAAAACTAAGCGAGCAGGGCGCGGCAGCGCCCTGCGAGCGGGTGCGTTCAGTTCGTATGAATTGATAGTTTTGTATGTTGTGTCTAAGCTTATGTTTAATTTGTGATTTAAGTTGATGTTTATTTAATGTTTGCATATGTGTATGCACAAAGCAAACTTAGCGATTTTATTTTAATACAAATAGATGAATATCGTCACTAAAAAGCATGAAATAAAAATTTTTTGACAAAAAAATATCCACCGACTTCCATGCAACAAAAAAGTAAAAAATAATTTAAATATATTTTAGTTTAAAACATACTCAGTACTTAGGACATAGTTCTGAAGTCGGTGCTCATATAGGACATAGTTACCGTCGTCCAGCGAAATATGTCGAGCACCGACTTCAGGACTATGTCCTAAGTACTGAGTATGTTTTAAACTAAAATATATTTTAATTATTTTTTGTTTTTTGTGGCATGGAAGTCGGTGGATATTTTTTTGTCAAAATTTTTTTATTCACGTATCGATATCGCGGTGAGGGTTTATATAATCCATATGCATACTAATATTATAAATGAGAAAATATGTTTGTTTGCTCCTTTTTCACGTCGCCACATAGCTATTATATGATATGGTTTATATGCTGGGAGATAGGAGGGCGGAGAGTGACGTAGTCTACTTTTTTCCGCGCTCTCTCATTCCCATGAGAATATCGATGTTTTGTTAGTTGATACATATTTAGTAGTTCCAGACGTTGTTAATAGATGGCGTTAGTAAAATTAATTTGCAAGTTCTGAATCACGCTATCAAATGCTAATGTTAATTCCCTTTGACCGTGCTGGCGAAGCTGCGGGTAAGAGCTAGTTTTTTTTAATGAAATTATATCACAAATTATTGTAATTTTCAGAATAATACGTTACGTTTGTTTAATGTAACCTTTAGTCACTTGTTTAATGTGCCCTTTAGTCACGTGTTTAATGTGACCTTTAGTCACATTAAACAAACGTAATTTAAAAATATACTTGTCTGATTTAAAGTAATTTGCGGCAATCCTCCCTTGCGGTAAGCTGGAAATGAGCTACGGCGAAGGTGAAATATAAATTAGTTTAGACAACTTCAGCGCGACCCTCGCCTGGATTGCGACAGATTCATTTATTTCTAGAATCAGGTATCACAGAAAATAAAAAACATGCGTGCGTACAAAGTACACATGTCAGAAGTGAAACTTCTTTGGCGAACTAATTTATAAATCTTGTTTATATTTATACAAATCTAAAACTTTAAATTTCCAAGATTAAGAGGAAGGGAAAAAGGCGTGATACGACGTTCGCTCTGTCTCACTTTTTCTCTCAATCTTTCTCACTCGCTTGCTCCCTACTCTCACTCCACGGCTAGTTGCTCATGCTACGTTCGCCCTGTCTTACTCTCTCTCAATCGGTCTCGATCACTCTCTCTCTCTTTTCCGACACTTCCGTTGCATACCGGCGTGACGTTTCATCTGTAAAAATTTTACCCTCATGCGCCTAAAGAAGTTTCACTTCAAAAATATTGGAACGAGTACGTTTTGACTGAAGAGGTCCTGCCGCCTATTTGTAGCGTGAAAAGCTTTTTTTATCTGACTGAAGTAGCAAACGAGCATGCAGTCCGCCTGATGGTAAGTGGTCACTGCCGCTCATAGACATCTGTAATTTCATATAGAACATAGGTTCTATCTGAAGTCAATCACAGATGCGTTGCTACACCCGAGGATTATGAAGGTCGCCTAATATAAAAGTGTGCCGGCAACCACACCCTTTCAACGAAACACAAGAAATGCTTCACGCTAGAAATACGCGTGGCGGTGGTACTTCCCCGGTCGAACTATACTGGTTCTACCGCTTTCAGAACCAGGCTACTACTCTTCTTCTTACTTTTTCGTCGGGTCTTCTTAAACGTCCATGAGCAGTGACTAGTTTCCATCAGGTGGACTGCATGTTCATTGCTATTTCAAATAATTTGCAAGGTGGAAGAACGTATATAGTTCTACCAGTGAGTTACCACCTATATCTATATCAATCGTGACACAGCTCTTGCGTTTTTGTGCAAGGGTTCTATTGCTGATTTTTATATGAGGCGACCATATTAATCCTCGTGAGTAGCAACCCGATTGACTTCAGATACAAAGTGTTCTACATAAAGTTACTCTCAGATGTTCAGGGGTAGCGGTGACTACTTACCATCCGCAGGTGGTAGAACCAGTGTTCGACCGGGGAGGTACCACGGCCACACCTATTTCCAGCGTGAAGCATTTCTTGCGTTTCGATGGAATAGTGTGGTGGCCGGCACACTTTTACATGAGGCGACCATCTCAGTACTCAGGGTGGCAGTGACCATTTACCATCAGGTGGACTGCATTCTCGTTTATTATTTAGTCTTTAAAATTTACATTAAATATTTCTAAAACACTAAGACTAATTCTGCGAAACCCTGTGTTAGGTTATAAACTAAGCACGTGGTCGATCATAAATGCGTTGCTCAACTTAAAAACTAGGTTATAAAGCCCCGAAGGTTTTGTTTCGCCTTGAGAACTAACTTTGTAGTTCCTGAAGAGAAAGGCACTAAGGAAGTACAAAAGACAAAGTTGTGAAGCCTTAAGTTGGAACCCTTCTAATGAGGTTTAAATCATGTTTTAAGGCAAAAATAGTGGCGGTGATTCGCTGCAAAGTGAAGAGTTTTGCTAAATAATAAACCCAATTGTTATTCAAAAAGTAGACATGGGTCTACATTCGTTATTGTGGGTGTACCTAACAGTTATAGCATTTTGGTGGAAGGGTGTGAAGACTGACTTACTAACGAATCATTTACTTTGCATGAGTTAATGCATAATTCGAAATTCATAAATTCTTAACTTAAAGATAATACTTAACTTAAAGATACAATTTTTAAAAAGAAGCCTGAAATTGAAAACTTGGCCTTACTACACTGCTGCAATGGTCTTTTATTGTGCTTTTAATATTTAACTTTACTTTTTAAAAATTAAAACAAAAGGCATGTATAATTTTTAAGCTATTTTATAGCTTTTATCGCGGGCCTCAAGCACGGCGACCGAATCAAGAAATACCGTAACGAAAAAACCTAACACCCCCACTCCGCTTACCATGTAGCGCGGCCGAGCGCTCGCTTAACGTGTTTGTAAATGGTACAACAGTACGAAGCTCGCGCGGAACTGCTCGGAATTCGGAAAAATATGTACTTTCTGGTTCTTCTAAAAAAATGGCATTTTGTGTTATTATTTAATTTAATTCAAGCAGCGATATGAGGCGATAATCCTAATTCTCAGGAGTAATTGACTCTGGGTAGAGTCCGCTACTCGGTCTCGTTAGAGTAGTGATAGCCTAATGGTTGAAACTTGCCTTCTCGTTCGGGAGGTCCGAGGTTCGAACCCAGGCATGCACCACAGATTTTTCAAAAATTATGTGCGTATTAGAAATTAATCCTACACACCCGAAAGTTCTTAAAAAAAAGATCTCGGCGGTATGTGAAGTCCACCAATTCGCACTTGGTCAGCGCGGTGGACAATGGCCTACAAGTACCTCATCCTGAGAGACGACCCGTGCTCAGTAGTGGGACAATAATGGGTTTAACATATCCAAGGTGTTTACATATCCAATTGTCTATGGACGGCAGTGACTATTTCTTTAATGGATTCTGCTCTTAATATGAGAATATTACGTAACCTTAAAAGCGATTGTTTACGTTTTCCCCCATCATTACAAAGTACATTTCAAGCACGTAACAACTTTGAAAACTCATGCTAGGGGTGATCTTGTTATGTCAATCCCTACTAATATTATAAATGCGAAAGTAACTCTGTCTGTCTGTCTGTCTGTCTGTCTGTCTGTCTGTTACTCTTTCACGGCAAAACTACTGAACCGATTTTTATAAAATTGTGTACACAGATAGTGGTGACCTTGGGATCCATTATAGGCTACTTTTTATTTCAAAAAATGGGTTGAAAATGTTAAAATCGAGCATAAATGTTTGTATGGTAGTTCGTTTTTGACTAAGAGCTGTACTATTTTTTACGTCAAAGGGTATCATAGATTTGATTAAAAACTTATGTGAATAATAAAACATTAAAAAATATTGATTTTGAGTCGACAACATATATTCGTAAAACTCGGTATGTCGTGAATTTTGTTAAATTCCAATGCAAATGACAATCTCTTTATTGGCTTTTGACATAGAGGTGTACTAATAATTCCGTCAAGGGGTATGATAGATTTGATTAAAAACTTATGTGAACAATTAAACATTAAAAAATATTGATTTTGAATCGACAACATATATCCGTAAAACTCGGTATGTCGCGAATTTTGTTAAATTCCAATGCAAATGACAATCGCCATATTGGCCCTTTCGCCTGGACGTCATCGTGAGTTCGTTCAGAAATAATACATATAAATTGGTAACACTTAATTATCATTCAAATAGATGTGATATAAATTTGATTTAATTTACCCATAATATGGGTTTATAATATGAAAATGTATTTATAATGCGAAAGATACGATTATAATTACGAGGAATTCCCGACGAGTTAAATATTAGGTATACTTGCGCTATCTATCACTGTTCTGTTGAATTATGTTGAATGAACATTTGATAGATGGCGTTATCTACAATACAACTTCGAAGTAATATCGTTAAATTAAATGTTGATGTTGAATTACTAATAATTCCGTCAAGGGCTAAGAAACACTGGTTTGCACACTTAAATATAAAATAAATCCACGATAGCATATTTATATCTCTTAAGGTTAACTCACAATAATTATTTTTATGTTCCATATTTTAACTAAAAATAATACGTTATTTTCGAGTCTGTTGTCTTTTGTTCAGTATTAATCCTTATGTCGTCATCAACCCATTATTGTCCCACTGCTGGGCACGGGTCTTTTCTCAGAATGAGAGAGTTTTAGGTCATAGTCCACCACTAAGCTGGCTAAGTGCGAATTGGTGGACTTCTTGGGGAATCCTTAGGTAAATAAATGCATTCGTTAGTTTCGTAATCCCTACTAATATTATAAATGCGAAAGTAACTCTGTCTGTCTGTCTGTCTGTTGCTCTTTCACGCCTAAACTACTACACCGATTTTTATGTAATTGTGTACACAGATAGTGGTGACCTTGGGATCCATTATAGGCTACTTTTTATTTCAAAAAATGGGTTGAAAATGTTAAAATCGAGCATAAATGTTTGTATGGTAGTTCGTTTTTGACAAAGAGGTGTACTAATAATTCCGTCAAGGGGTATCATAGATTTGAATTAAAACTTATGTGAATAATAAAACATTAAAAAATATTGATTTTGAGTCGACAACATATATCTGTAAAACTCGGTATGTTGTGAATTTTATTAAATTCCAATGCAAATGACAAATTCCATATTGGCTTTTGACAAAGAGGTGTTCTAATAATTCCGTCAAGGGGTATGATAGATTTGATTAAAAACTTATGTGAATAATAAAACATTAAAAAATATTTATTTTGAGTCGACAACATATATCAGTAAAACTCGGTATGTCGCGAATTTTGTTAAATTCCAATGCAAATGACAATCGCCATATTGGCCATTTCGCCCGGACGTCATCGTGAGTTCGTTCAGAAATAATACATATAAATTGGTAACAATTAATTATCATTCAAATAGATGTGACATAAATTTGATTTAATTTATCCATAATATGGGTTTATAATATGAGAATGTATTTATAATGCGAAAGATACGATTATAATTACGAGGAATTCCCGATGAGTTAAATATTAGGTATACTTGCGCTATCTATCACTGTTCTGTTCTGTTCTGTTGAATTACGTTGAATGAACATTTGATAGATGGCGTTATCTACAATACAACTTCGAAGTAATCGAAGTAATATCGATAAATTAATTGTTGATGTTGAATTACTAATAATTCCGTCAAGGGCTACAAAACACTGGATTGCAACCTTAAATATAAAATCAATCCGCGATAGTATATCTCTATAACTTATGGTTAAGTAACAATTTTTTTTTTATGTTCCATATTTCAACTAAAAATTTTACGTTAATTTCGAGTGTGTTTTCTTCTGTTCGGTATTAATCCTTATATAAATAAATGAATTCGTTAGCTTTTACACTATATGCATCAAATAAATACTTTTAAAGATATTAGAGATTTAAAATAATAAAGATCGCGATGTGTCTCTCGGCAGGGGTAGGTAACCGTCTCGCTCGCGCATGCTAATACATGCCGGCCGCCGATGCGTGTGTATTATTAGAGTAATCTGACCACTTGATAGTGTCCAGTGTTGAGTAGGACACGAATGTTAAATGAGTTTGTAAGAGTAGCGTCTTTTTGTACTAGACCAGTACAAAAATTGCACTTCACCCTGCAGCATCACCCTGAGAACTTTTAAACATACTGCGGAAAAGTTAAAATCAATCTTTGTAATCGATGCGTTTTGGCTTAAATGTGGAGGAGGATTTGGTTTACAAGGTGCTTCTTAGTATTATGTTACCACTAAGATTGTTAATTAATTCAAAGAAAGGCGGTTTACAATCGTCTAATTTTAAAATTCTAATTCTAATTTGTCTAATTTATAAAATATTTTTACATAACAATTATGATCCTAACCACAAATACATACTTTAAATTAGTTTCTTTACTCTTTGTATGTCCGGGTAATCCTGAGCCTGAGCGGTAAACTCATTTGGATAGGACTTGCACTATAGAAAAGGTTGTGGAATAATTGAGTCGGCGTCGGCGTCGTCGTCGAGATTTGTGCGGGAAAAACTTTGCGATACACTCATTTTTACGCGGGCGAAGCCGCGGGTACAGCTAGTAATTTTAATAAAGATCAAAATTGTTTTTTACACTGTATGCATCAAATAAATACGTTTAAAGTCATTAGAGATATCAAATTATATAACTTCCTTCAAAGGGTACGATAATAAAATTCCGTCAAGGGGCAAGATAGACTTGATTGAAAACTTATCTCAATAATAAAACATTAAAAAATATTGATTTTGAGTCGACAACATATATTTGTAAAACTCGGTTTATCGCGACTTTTGTTTATCGCCTTAATAGCCATTTTGCCCTGATGTCATCCTGATCCATAATTCATTATGAAATAATAGATACCTATAAATCGATAACAATTAATTATCATACAAATAAATGTGATATAAATTTGATTTAATTTACCCACAATATAAAATTACGAGGAATTACCGATGAGTTAAATATTAGGTATACTTGCGCCATCTATACTGATCTATGTTGAACTACTATGTTGAATTACATTGAATGCGATAGGTGGCGTTATTTACAAAACAACTACGAAGTCTATCGATAAATTAAATGTTGATGTTGAATACTAATAATTGCGTCAAGGGCTACGAAACACTGGATTGCTACCTTAAATATAAAATCAATCCGCGATAGTATATCTCTATAACTTATGTTTAAGTCACAATATTTTTTTTATGTTACATATTTCAACTAAAAATATTACGTTAATTTCGAGTGTGTTTTCTTCTGTTCGGTATTAATTCTTATATAAATAAATGCATTCGTTAGCTTTTACACTATATGCATCAAATAAATACTAAAATAATTAAAGATATTAGAGATTTAAAATAATAAAGATGTGTCTCTCGGCAGGGGTAGGTAACCGTCTCGCTCGCGCATGCTAATACATGCCGGCCGCCGATGCGTGTGCATTATTAGAGTAATCTGACCACTTGATAGTGTCCAGTGTTGAGTAGGACACGAATGTTAAATAAGTTTGTAAGAGTAGCGTTTTTTTGTACTAGACCAGTACAAACATTGCACTTCACCCTGCAGCATCACCCTGAAAATTTTTAAACATAGGTACTGCGGAAAAGTTAAAATCAATCTTTGAAATCGATGCGTTTTGGTTTAAATGTGGAGCAGGATTTGGTTTACAAGGTGCTTCTTGGTATTGTGTGACCACTAAGATTGTTAATTAATTCAAAGAAAGGCGGTTCACAATCGTCTAATTTTAAAATTCTAATTCTAATTTGTCTAATTTTTAAAATATTTTTACATAACAATTATGATCCTAACCACAAATACATACTTTAAATTCGTTTCTTCACTCTTTGTATGTCCGGGTAATCGCCTGAGCGGCTAAACTCATTTGGATAGGACTTGCACTATAGAAAAGGTTGTGGAATAACATAATTATAGACTACTTTTTATCATATAATTTCAACGGGGTCGAGATTTGTGCGGGAAAATCTTTGCGATACACTCATTTTTACGCGGGCGAAGCCGCGGGTACAGCTAGTGTAATATAAAATAGTACTTATGATTAACGTTCACCTTAAAAATTAATTAAACATTGAAGAGTTCGTATTGGGATTATTGGAAAAGAGAAAGTTTGGTAAAATACATTACAAGTACGTAGACAACTTAAAAGATCTAACTAGTTAAGAGAAATGTCATCTACAATCTCTTGTCAATTCAAACCTACCAAGTTTGGTTATGAAAACTTTAGCGCCAGCGCATATATACGGCTTTTAGCAGATTTTTTTTTTGTTGTACGTCCACCAATTCGCACTTGGCCAGTGCGGTGGACTATGGCCTAAAACTCCATTCTGAGAGTAGACTTGTGCCCAGCAGTGGGACAATAATAAGTTATACCCCATGCATTTTTGTGGCATGGAAGACGTTTTTTTTTTTTTATATTTTTTTACTCTTATACCCACTTTTATAACAATATTTTCAATGAGTTTACATTGTGCAGAGATAAATGGAAACATTAATATATGACAAATTGAACATATACCTAAGCCATAACTTCAATACTTTTATAATTCATATAAACTGAGCGCACCCGCTCGAAGGGCGCTGCCGCGCCTTCTTCGCTTAGTTTTATGTTTTCTTTTATGTTTCAACCTAATCTAACCCATCCTATATAAAAAGGCTGACACTATTCCTGTATCGTCAAGGTAATTGTATTCAAAGTCACATTTTTCATCATATGTCCTCTCCGTAACCCGTGACTGTCTTCAGGGGTTGCGACCGTTTTCAGGGGTGGCAAGGCATCTGTTTGAAGTTGCTCACAAATGTCCGTGGGTGGCAGTAGCCACTTACCATCAGGTGGCCTGCATGCTTGTTTGCTACTGCAATCAGATAAAAAAAATGAGTTCACACAGAACCTTTGTTCTGCGTTAAATGGTTTACACATGTCATTTCAATTTAAAAACAAAAACCGCACTAACGTCATCTAAACTTTTTGGTTGTAATTAAATCGTATTGAGATTAGACAAACTCGACAAAACAATTTGGTCGACAAAACAATGTACGTATGCGGTAGGCTTTACTTGGAGTTTATGCAAAGCCGAAGTAGTAAGATCTTTAGCGGCGACGGATACTAACTATGCACTGATGCAGTTGTTTGAATAAACCACGCTTATGTTACGTCTTGTCTACTTGCAAATACATTGCTTTGCATTTAAAATATTGTATTAAATAGAAACTTGAAACATTATTGAAAAAAATGAAGAAGATATCTAGTAGGTAGGTGAAGTCACATGCCATGTCTTTCAATTGTAGATATTGGACGTGCCCCACGATGTTATTTTAGTTTAATCAATGTTATATGTTTAAAATTTGTATATTTTAAAAATGACATCTTTTGTTATAGGTGTTTATATAAATGTATATTGCATTTTTAGGAATTTATGTGACCATAGATATTTCCAGAAAGTGAGTAGGTTACGAGTTACTTTATTTTGAAAATATAACAATACTAGCTGTACCCGCGGCTTCGCCCGCGTAAAAATGAGTGTATCGCAAAGATTTTCCCGCACAAATCTCGACCCCGTTGAAATTATATGATAAAAAGTAGTCTATAATTATGTTATTCCACAACCTTTTCTATAGTGCAAGTCCTATCCAAATGAGTTTAGCCGCTCAGGCGATTACCCGGACATACAAAGAGTGAAGAAACGAATTTAAAGTATGTATTTGTGGTTAGGATCATAATTGTTATGTAAAAATATTTTAAAAATTAGACAAATTAGAATTAGAATTTTAAAATTAGACGATTGTGAACCGCCTTTCTTTGAATTAATTAACAATCTTAGTGGTCACACAATACCAAGAAGCACCTTGTAAACCAAATCCTGCTCCACATTTAAACCAAAACGCATCGATTTCAAAGATTGATTTTAACTTTTCCGCAGTACCTATGTTTAAAAATTTTCAGGGTGATGCTGCAGGGTGAAGTGCAATGTTTGTACTGGTCTAGTACAAAAAAACGCTACTCTTACAAACTTATTTAACATTCGTGTCCTACTCAACACTGGACACTATCAAGTGGTCAGATTACTCTAATAATGCACACGCATCGGCGGCCGGCATGTATTAGCATGCGCGAGCGAGACGGTTACCTACCCCTGCCGAGAGACACATCTTTATTATTTTAAATCTCTAATATCTTTAATTATTTTAGTATTTATTTGATGCATATAGTGTAAAAGCTAACGAATGCATTTATTTATATAAGAATTAATACCGAACAGAAGAAAACACACTCGAAATTAACGTAATATTTTTAGTTGAAATATGTAACATAAAAAAAATATTGTGACTTAAACATAAGTTATAGAGATATACTATCGCGGATTGATTTTATATTTAAGGTAGCAATCCAGTGTTTCGTAGCCCTTGACGCAATTATTAGTATTCAACATCAACATTTAATTTATCGATAGACTTCGTAGTTGTTTTGTAAATAACGCCACCTATCGCATTCAATGTAATTCAACATAGTAGTTCAACATAGATCAGTATAGATGGCGCAAGTATACCTAATATTTAACTCATCGGTAATTCCTCGTAATTTTATATTGTGGGTAAATTAAATCAAATTTATATCACATTTATTTGTATGATAATTAATTGTTATCGATTTATAGGTATCTATTATTTCATAATGAATTATGGATCAGGATGACATCAGGGCAAAATGGCTATTAAGGCGATAAACAAAAGTCGCGATAAACCGAGTTTTACAAATATATGTTGTCGACTCAAAATCAATATTTTTTAATGTTTTATTATTGAGATAAGTTTTCAATCAAGTCTATCTTGCCCCTTGACGGAATTTTATTATCGTACCCTTTGAAGGAAGTTATATAATTTGATATCTCTAATGACTTTAAACGTATTTATTTGATGCATACAGTGTAAAAAACAATTTTGATCTTTATTAAAATTATTACGAAACTAACGAATGCATTTATTTACCTAAGGATTCCCCAAGAAGTCCACCAATTCGCACTTAGCCAGCTTAGTGGTGGACTATGACCTAAAACTCTCTCATTCTGAGAAAAGACCCGTGCCCAGCAGTGGGACAATAATGGGTTGATGACGACATAAGGATTAATACTGAACAAAAGACAACAGACTCGAAAATAACGTATTATTTTTAGTTAAAATATGGAACATAAAAATAATTATTGTGAGTTAACCTTAAGAGATATAAATATGCTATCGTGGATTTATTTTATATTTAAGTGTGCAAACCAGTGTTTCTTAGCCCTTGACGGAATTATTAGTAATTCAACATCAACATTTAATTTAACGATATTACTTCGAAGTTGTATTGTAGATAACGCCATCTATCAAATGTTCATTCAACATAATTCAACAGAACAGTGATAGATAGCGCAAGTATACCTAATATTTAACTCGTCGGGAATTCCTCGTAATTATAATCGTATCTTTCGCATTATAAATACATTTTCATATTATAAACCCATATTATGGGTAAATTAAATCAAATTTATATCACATCTATTTGAATGATAATTAAGTGTTACCAATTTATATGTATTATTTCTGAACGAACTCACGATGACGTCCAGGCGAAAGGGCCAATATGGCGATTGTCATTTGCATTGGAATTTAACAAAATTCGCGACATACCGAGTTTTACGGATATATGTTGTCGATTCAAAATCAATATTTTTTAATGTTTAATTGTTCACATAAGTTTTTAATCAAATCTATCATACCCCTTGACGGAATTATTAGTACACCTCTATGTCAAAAGCCAATAAAGAGATTGTCATTTGCATTGGAATTTAACAAAATTCACGACATACCGAGTTTTACGAATATATGTTGTCGACTCAAAATCAATATTTTTTAATGTTTTATTATTCACATAAGTTTTTAATCAAATCTATGATACCCTTTGACGTAAAAAATAGTACAGCTCTTAGTCAAAAACGAACTACCATACAAACATTTATGCTCGATTTTAACATTTTCAACCCATTTTTTGAAATAAAAAGTAGCCTATAATGGATCCCAAGGTCACCACTATCTGTGTACACAATTTTATAAAAATCGGTTCAGTAGTTTTGCCGTGAAAGAGTAACAGACAGACAGACAGACAGACAGACAGACAGACAGAGTTACTTTCGCATTTATAATATTAGTAGGGATATTGGTACCCATGACTGTATCCATGAAATTATTTTTTAGCTTTTAGTACATTTATATGCAATATAAAACCGTTTAACTTATTTTTTTTTTACTTTTTTATGATACGTTCCGTTTCATGATTTTTTATGCGTTAAATAAAAAAGAGGTATATTAACGTATATTAACGTACTTTATTTTACATAGGTATGCATGGTGAGGAACGTTCAATAATATTATTATATTTTCTACTGGTCCATTTTTAGCTACGTACTCACGGAGCGGTTTTCACCCGCGGCCGCCGCGGTTGCGGGCCCGCAGCTTCTGTAGGATGCAGATATAAATGTAAAAAATTAAAGCAATACTCATGACGCGTTTTTCGCCCGCGATGCGCGCGGTTGTTTGCGGCTACCGCTGCACCGGCGGGCAACCTGTAGAACCGCGCGGGCCGCGGTCAGCCGCAGCCGCGGCGGTTTGCACCCGCGCGCTCTGCGGTCAGTTGGCGGGCGAGTGCAGTAGTCAGGACCTCAACTGATGGTAAACCGCCCGTCTTGCGGTTTTCGCCCGCCACGTTTGCGGTCGATAATCGCAACCGCGACAGCAGCGGAACCGCAAAAATAGGCGGTCTCGTGAGTTTCGCACAAAAGCTGCGGGCCCGCAACCGCGGCGGCCGTGGGTGAAAACTGCTCCGTGAGTACGTAGCCTTAGTGGCAGTTGATAAACGATACGTTGAATTATTTATTACTTTTAAATATGGATTAATATAATGGCAAATATATTTGATTTACAGACACGCACAACTTTATTTTTTATTCTATGTATTGATTTACTAGTATAAAATTCCACAGAGAAAATATGAAAATTGAAAATAATTTATATTCTTCCACTATTTAAAATCTCCTGCCCATTGAACGAAAATAATACATAAAAGATTCTATTATTCATTTCTTTTATTTAAAACGCCTGATTTGAATCCTCCCAACGTTTTTATAACAATAAATTACGTCATTACCATTCTGGAATTCCACAAAAGATCCTTTTTATCATCGGTCTGTGTTGCAGACAAATAGATATCAAAGGAATCAATGTACTGTATACCAATTTGTAGAAATCATCTATAAACGGAGATCTCTAAAGAGTAAGTAATAAATGTTTGATTTTAGACTTATATTTTTGCGGCATCACTATATATTATAAAACAAAGTCGCTTCACGCTGTCTGTCCCTATGTATGCTTAGATCTTTAAAACTACGCTATGGATTTAAATGCTGTTTTTTTAATAGATAGATTGATTCAAGAGGAAGGTTTTTATGTATAATATAGTAAAGAAACACTAATGATTTTAGATTTTTGATTCTTAGGCGGAACGAAGTTCGCCGGGTCATCAAGTTGATAAATAAAACCGGCCGAGTACGAGCCGAACTCGAACTCAAAGGGTTCCGTATCATAATGTATAAAGAACGTCAAAAAAAACACGTTTGTTGTATGAGAGCCCGTCTTTATATATTAATTTTAGTCTGTTTTTAGTACGTGTTGTTATAACGGAAACAGAATACATCATCGGCGAAAATTTCAATTGTAGCTATTACGGTTCTTGAGATATGGTGTCAGACAGACGGACAGACCGACTGCGGAGTCTTTGTAATAGGGGGTACAACCCATTATTGTCCCACTGCTGGATCTTCTCTCAGAATGAGAGAGTTTTTAGGCCATAGTCCACCGCGCTGGCTAAGTAAGAATTGGTGGACTTAATAATAGGGTTCCGTTTTTCCCTTTGGGTATGAAACCCTAAAAATTATATCAAAAGAATCAATGTAATGTATGCCAATTTGTGGAAATTATATCTATAAACGGAGATCTCTAAACAGTAGGTAACACGAAAGTTCTTTTAGATTAATATTAGGTATAGATATAATAGAACTACACTAGTTTGGCCACCTGGCATCATGTGTTATAGCCTTTAGCAATTCCAAAGAAATGAAGCAACTTTTTTAAGAATTGCCACGTGTCTGACCAGCCTTATCCCACGGACCGCAATGGAGCCAAACATTTTTATTGCATCATAAACTGTAAGGACATAATTCTAGCCATAACCTGAAACGGGCCGGAAAAGTAACGCGTTATGTGTTTTTTCATTTTCTTGCCATTTTCAATTTGTATGTCAATTTACGCTGCCTGGGTTTTATATCCTGCGTTACTTATTTGGTGATATTTGGAGGGATTATGTACCTTTTTTTACGTGGGGAAACCCTTCATGGGTTCCTCTCTGCGCGGGGGCAGCTGAGAGGATATGCCGGACTTCTACCGGCTAAAACCTCCACGGTGTTCCTCTGTACGCCCTTTTTCGGTACTGCGGGTACGCTAATAGAATTCGACCGTGGTCCCGAAGGCGTCTGCCCTCAGCAGGGCCCATCTCTTTTAGGGATGGAGCTGGAGTTTCTCCATCCCTCCGTCTATGAGGTGCGCGTGGGAACACCGCGCGTGCCACCTCGAGGCTGGTTGATTTGACGTAAGACACCCCCGTGTCCTATGCCAAAGGGAATATAATATATACCTAAGTTTCTAATCTTTCAACTTTTACCAATGAAAAATAAAATGTACTAACATTTTATTTTTCATTGGTAGAAGTTTTTTTTTTATTTGTCTGAAGTAGCAAACGAGCATGCAGTCCACCTGATGGTAAGTGGTCACTGCTGCTCATGGACATCTGTAATCAACCTCATACAGAACATGGGTTCCATCTGAAGTCAATCACAGATGCGATGCTACTCTCGAGGACTATGATGGTCGTCTCATGTGAAAGTGTGCCGGCAACCACGCCTTTCTATCGAAACGCATAAATGCTTCACGCTAGAAATAGGCGTTACGGTGGCACTGCCCCGGTCGAACTACACTGGTTCTACGACCTTGCAAACCTTGCTTCACTTTTGTATTACGCGACCATCTTAGTCTTCAGGAGTAGCAACGCATCTATGATTGTCTTCAGATAGACCCCTGTTCTATATAAAGCTTACATGACTTCCATTCGGCCACCACTTACCGTCAGGTGGACTGCATACTCGTTTGATACTTCAATGTTATCAATCACCTTTCACCCAAGCTCTCTGTACACTCAATCAGGTACATGAAAAACTAGATGTCAATTCATGTAGCTGGAGTGAATTCGCAAAAGTTGTTTTTAATATATTATCTTACAATAATATATAGTTATATATAAGAATAATAGAAAAGTTATGTTTACCTTTTAAATTTTTAAAGAATGTTAACCTTTTAAAAAAATGAATAATTGTCTACGCTATCGTATTGGCTGCTACCTGTAATGATAGACGTATAAATAAATAAATAAATAAATAAATAAAATAAATAAATAAATAAAGCTAGTTTCAAAAGCGTTTATTTAGTTTTTTTAAACACTGTGCATGTATAATATGATAACATCTGCTATGTTTTGAGATTACCTGTAGTCCCTACTAATATTATAAATGCGAAAGTAACTCTGTCTGTCTGTCTGTCTGTTACTCTTTCACGACAAAACTACTGAACCTATTTTTATGAAATTATGTACACAGATAGTGGTGACCTTGGGATCCATTATAGGCTACTTTTTATTTCAAAAAATGGGTTGAAAATGTTAAAATCGAGCATAAATGTTTGTATGGTAGTTCGTTTTTGACAAAGAGTTGTACTAGTAATTCCGTCAAGGGGTATGATAGATTTGATTAAAAACATAAGTGAATAATAAAACATTCAAAAATATTGATTTTGAGTCGAAAACATATATCCGTAAAACTGGGTATGTCGCGAATTTTGTTAAATTCCAATGCAAATGACAATCTCCATATTGGCTTTTGACAAAGAGGTGTACTAATAATTTCGTCAAGGGGTATGATAGATTTGATTAAAAACTTATGTGAATAATAAAACATTAAAAAATATTGATTTTGAGTCGACAACATATATCCGTAAAACTCGATATGTCGCGAATTTTGTTAAATTACAATGCAAATGACAATCGCCATATTGGCCATTTCGCCGGGACGTCATCGTGAGTTCGTTCAGAAATAATACATTTAAATTGGTAACAATTAATTATCATTCAAATAGGTGTGATGTAAATTTGATTTAATTTACCCATAATATGGGTTTATAATATGAAAATGTATTTATAATGCGAAAGATACGAATAATATTACTTGAAATTCCCGATGAGTTAAATATTAGGTATACTTGCGCTATCTATCACTGTTCTGTTGAATTACGTTGAATGAACATTTGATAGATGGCGTTATCTACAATACAACTTCGAAGTAATATCGATAAATTAAATGTTGATGTTGAATTACTAATAATTCCGTCAAGGGCTACGAAACACTGGTTTGCAAACATAAATATAAAATAAATCCACGATAGCATATCTACCTATATCTCTTAAGGTTAACTCACAATAATTATTTTTATGTTCCTTATTGTAACTAAAAATAATATGTTATTTTCGAGTCTGTTGTCTTTTGTTCAGTATTAATCCTTATGTAAATAAATGCATTCGTTAGCTTCGTAATTATAACAAAGATCAAAATTGTCTTTTACACTGTAGGTATGCATCAAATAAATACGTTTTAAGTTATTAGAGATATCAAATTATTTAATTTCCTTCAAAGGGTTCGATAATAAAATTCCGTCAAGGGGCAAGATAGACTTGATTGAAAACTTATCTCAATAATAAAACATTAAAAAATATTGATTTTGAGTCGACAACATACATATATCTGTAAACTCGGTATATCGCAACTTTTGTTTAATTCCAAATTCCAACTATCGCCATATTAGCCATTTTGCCCTGATGTCATCCTGATCCTTAGTTCATTATACTTATACTTACCTATAAATCGATAACAATTAATTATCATACAAATAAATGTGATATAAATTTGATTTAATTTTACCGATACGATAATTACCGATGAGTTATATATTAGGTATACTTGCGCCATCTATCCACTACTATGTTGAATTACATTGAATGTATTGAATGCGATAGGTGGCGTTATTTACAAAACAACTACGAAGTCTCTCGATAAATTAAATGTTGATGTTGAATACTAATAATTCCGTCAAGGGCTACGAAACACTGGATTGCAACCTTAAATATAAAATCAATCCGCGATAGTATATCTCTTTAACTTATGGTTAAGTCACAATATTTTTTTTATGTTCCATATTTCAACTAAAAATATTACGTTAATTTCGAGTGTATTTTCTTCTGTTCGGTATTAATCCTTATATAAATAAATGCATTCGTTAGCTTTTACACTTATGCATCAAATAAATACTTTTAAAGATATTAGAGATTTAAAATAATAAAGATCGCAATGTGTCTCGCGGCAGGGGTAGGTAACCGTCTCGCTCGCGCATGCTAATACAAGCCGGCCGCCGATGCGTGTGCATTATTAGAGTAATCTGACCACTTGATAGTGTCCAGTGTTGAGTAGGATACGAATGTTAAATGAGTTTGTAAGAGTAGTGCCTTTTTGTACTAGACCAGTACAATCATTGCACTTCACCCTGCAGTATCACCCTGAGAACTTTTAAACATACTGCGGAAAAGTTAAAATCAATCTTTGTAATCGATGCGTTTTGGTTTAAATGTGGAGGAGGATTTGTTTTACAAGGTGCTTCTTGGTATTGTGTGACTACTAAGATTGTCAATTAATTCAAAGAAAGGCGGTTTACAATCGTCTAATTTTAAAATTCTAATTCTAATTTGTCTAATTTATAAAATATTTTTACATAACAATTATGATCCTAACCACAAATACATACTTTAAATTAGTTTCTTTACTCTTTGTATGTCCGGGTAATCCTGAGCCTGAGCGGTAAACTCATTTGGATAGGACTTGCACTATAGAAAAGGTTGTGGAATAATTGAGTCGGCGTCGGCGTCGTCGTCGAGATTTGTGCGGGAAAAACTTTGCGATACACTCATTTTTACGCGGGCGAAGCCGCGGGTACAGCTAGTAATTTTAATAAAGATCAAAATTGTTTTTTACACTGTATGCATCAAATAAATACGTTTAAAGTCATTAGAGATATCAAATTATATAACTTCCTTCAAAGGGTACGATAATAAAATTCCGTCAAGGGGCAAGATAGACTTGATTGAAAACTTATCTCAATAATAAAACATTAAAAAATATTGATTTTGAGTCGACAACATATATTTGTAAAACTCGGTTTATCGCGACTTTTGTTTATCGCCTTAATAGCCATTTTGCCCTGATGTCATCCTGATCCATAATTCATTATGAAATAATAGATACCTATAAATCGATAACAATTAATTATCATACAAATAAATGTGATATAAATTTGATTTAATTTACCCACAATATAAAATTACGAGGAATTACCGATGAGTTAAATATTAGGTATACTTGCGCCATCTATACTGATCTATGTTGAACTACTATGTTGAATTACATTGAATGCGATAGGTGGCGTTATTTACAAAACAACTACGAAGTCTATCGATAAATTAAATGTTGATGTTGAATACTAATAATTGCGTCAAGGGCTACGAAACACTGGATTGCTACCTTAAATATAAAATCAATCCGCGATAGTATATCTCTATAACTTATGTTTAAGTCACAATATTTTTTTTATGTTACATATTTCAACTAAAAATATTACGTTAATTTCGAGTGTGTTTTCTTCTGTTCGGTATTAATTCTTATATAAATAAATGCATTCGTTAGCTTTTACACTATATGCATCAAATAAATACTAAAATAATTAAAGATATTAGAGATTTAAAATAATAAAGATGTGTCTCTCGGCAGGGGTAGGTAACCGTCTCGCTCGCGCATGCTAATACATGCCGGCCGCCGATGCGTGTGCATTATTAGAGTAATCTGACCACTTGATAGTGTCCAGTGTTGAGTAGGACACGAATGTTAAATAAGTTTGTAAGAGTAGCGTTTTTTTGTACTAGACCAGTACAAACATTGCACTTCACCCTGCAGCATCACCCTGAAAATTTTTAAACATAGGTACTGCGGAAAAGTTAAAATCAATCTTTGAAATCGATGCGTTTTGGTTTAAATGTGGAGCAGGATTTGGTTTACAAGGTGCTTCTTGGTATTGTGTGACCACTAAGATTGTTAATTAATTCAAAGAAAGGCGGTTCACAATCGTCTAATTTTAAAATTCTAATTCTAATTTGTCTAATTTTTAAAATATTTTTACATAACAATTATGATCCTAACCACAAATACATACTTTAAATTCGTTTCTTCACTCTTTGTATGTCCGGGTAATCGCCTGAGCGGCTAAACTCATTTGGATAGGACTTGCACTATAGAAAAGGTTGTGGAATAACATAATTATAGACTACTTTTTATCATATAATTTCAACGGGGTCGAGATTTGTGCGGGAAAATCTTTGCGATACACTCATTTTTACGCGGGCGAAGCCGCGGGTACAGCTAGTGTAATATAAAATAGTACTTATGATTAACGTTCACCTTAAAAATTAATTAAACATTGAAGAGTTCGTATTGGGATTATTGGAAAAGAGAAAGTTTGGTAAAATACATTACAAGTACGTAGACAACTTAAAAGATCTAACTAGTTAAGAGAAATGTCATCTACAATCTCTTGTCAATTCAAACCTACCAAGTTTGGTTATGAAAACTTTAGCGCCAGCGCATATATACGGCTTTTAGCAGATTTTTTTTTTGTTGTACGTCCACCAATTCGCACTTGGCCAGTGCGGTGGACTATGGCCTAAAACTCCATTCTGAGAGTAGACTTGTGCCCAGCAGTGGGACAATAATAAGTTATACCCCATGCATTTTTGTGGCATGGAAGACGTTTTTTTTTTTTTATATTTTTTTACTCTTATACCCACTTTTATAACAATATTTTCAATGAGTTTACATTGTGCAGAGATAAATGGAAACATTAATATATGACAAATTGAACATATACCTAAGCCATAACTTCAATACTTTTATAATTCATATAAACTGAGCGCACCCGCTCGAAGGGCGCTGCCGCGCCTTCTTCGCTTAGTTTTATGTTTTCTTTTATGTTTCAACCTAATCTAACCCATCCTATATAAAAAGGCTGACACTATTCCTGTATCGTCAAGGTAATTGTATTCAAAGTCACATTTTTCATCATATGTCCTCTCCGTAACCCGTGACTGTCTTCAGGGGTTGCGACCGTTTTCAGGGGTGGCAAGGCATCTGTTTGAAGTTGCTCACAAATGTCCGTGGGTGGCAGTAGCCACTTACCATCAGGTGGCCTGCATGCTTGTTTGCTACTGCAATCAGATAAAAAAAATGAGTTCACACAGAACCTTTGTTCTGCGTTAAATGGTTTACACATGTCATTTCAATTTAAAAACAAAAACCGCACTAACGTCATCTAAACTTTTTGGTTGTAATTAAATCGTATTGAGATTAGACAAACTCGACAAAACAATTTGGTCGACAAAACAATGTACGTATGCGGTAGGCTTTACTTGGAGTTTATGCAAAGCCGAAGTAGTAAGATCTTTAGCGGCGACGGATACTAACTATGCACTGATGCAGTTGTTTGAATAAACCACGCTTATGTTACGTCTTGTCTACTTGCAAATACATTGCTTTGCATTTAAAATATTGTATTAAATAGAAACTTGAAACATTATTGAAAAAAATGAAGAAGATATCTAGTAGGTAGGTGAAGTCACATGCCATGTCTTTCAATTGTAGATATTGGACGTGCCCCACGATGTTATTTTAGTTTAATCAATGTTATATGTTTAAAATTTGTATATTTTAAAAATGACATCTTTTGTTATAGGTGTTTATATAAATGTATATTGCATTTTTAGGAATTTATGTGACCATAGATATTTCCAGAAAGTGAGTAGGTTACGAGTTACTTTATTTTGAAAATATAACAATACTAGCTGTACCCGCGGCTTCGCCCGCGTAAAAATGAGTGTATCGCAAAGATTTTCCCGCACAAATCTCGACCCCGTTGAAATTATATGATAAAAAGTAGTCTATAATTATGTTATTCCACAACCTTTTCTATAGTGCAAGTCCTATCCAAATGAGTTTAGCCGCTCAGGCGATTACCCGGACATACAAAGAGTGAAGAAACGAATTTAAAGTATGTATTTGTGGTTAGGATCATAATTGTTATGTAAAAATATTTTAAAAATTAGACAAATTAGAATTAGAATTTTAAAATTAGACGATTGTGAACCGCCTTTCTTTGAATTAATTAACAATCTTAGTGGTCACACAATACCAAGAAGCACCTTGTAAACCAAATCCTGCTCCACATTTAAACCAAAACGCATCGATTTCAAAGATTGATTTTAACTTTTCCGCAGTACCTATGTTTAAAAATTTTCAGGGTGATGCTGCAGGGTGAAGTGCAATGTTTGTACTGGTCTAGTACAAAAAAACGCTACTCTTACAAACTTATTTAACATTCGTGTCCTACTCAACACTGGACACTATCAAGTGGTCAGATTACTCTAATAATGCACACGCATCGGCGGCCGGCATGTATTAGCATGCGCGAGCGAGACGGTTACCTACCCCTGCCGAGAGACACATCTTTATTATTTTAAATCTCTAATATCTTTAATTATTTTAGTATTTATTTGATGCATATAGTGTAAAAGCTAACGAATGCATTTATTTATATAAGAATTAATACCGAACAGAAGAAAACACACTCGAAATTAACGTAATATTTTTAGTTGAAATATGTAACATAAAAAAAATATTGTGACTTAAACATAAGTTATAGAGATATACTATCGCGGATTGATTTTATATTTAAGGTAGCAATCCAGTGTTTCGTAGCCCTTGACGCAATTATTAGTATTCAACATCAACATTTAATTTATCGATAGACTTCGTAGTTGTTTTGTAAATAACGCCACCTATCGCATTCAATGTAATTCAACATAGTAGTTCAACATAGATCAGTATAGATGGCGCAAGTATACCTAATATTTAACTCATCGGTAATTCCTCGTAATTTTATATTGTGGGTAAATTAAATCAAATTTATATCACATTTATTTGTATGATAATTAATTGTTATCGATTTATAGGTATCTATTATTTCATAATGAATTATGGATCAGGATGACATCAGGGCAAAATGGCTATTAAGGCGATAAACAAAAGTCGCGATAAACCGAGTTTTACAAATATATGTTGTCGACTCAAAATCAATATTTTTTAATGTTTTATTATTGAGATAAGTTTTCAATCAAGTCTATCTTGCCCCTTGACGGAATTTTATTATCGTACCCTTTGAAGGAAGTTATATAATTTGATATCTCTAATGACTTTAAACGTATTTATTTGATGCATACAGTGTAAAAAACAATTTTGATCTTTATTAAAATTATTACGAAACTAACGAATGCATTTATTTACCTAAGGATTCCCCAAGAAGTCCACCAATTCGCACTTAGCCAGCTTAGTGGTGGACTATGACCTAAAACTCTCTCATTCTGAGAAAAGACCCGTGCCCAGCAGTGGGACAATAATGGGTTGATGACGACATAAGGATTAATACTGAACAAAAGACAACAGACTCGAAAATAACGTATTATTTTTAGTTAAAATATGGAACATAAAAATAATTATTGTGAGTTAACCTTAAGAGATATAAATATGCTATCGTGGATTTATTTTATATTTAAGTGTGCAAACCAGTGTTTCTTAGCCCTTGACGGAATTATTAGTAATTCAACATCAACATTTAATTTAACGATATTACTTCGAAGTTGTATTGTAGATAACGCCATCTATCAAATGTTCATTCAACATAATTCAACAGAACAGTGATAGATAGCGCAAGTATACCTAATATTTAACTCGTCGGGAATTCCTCGTAATTATAATCGTATCTTTCGCATTATAAATACATTTTCATATTATAAACCCATATTATGGGTAAATTAAATCAAATTTATATCACATCTATTTGAATGATAATTAAGTGTTACCAATTTATATGTATTATTTCTGAACGAACTCACGATGACGTCCAGGCGAAAGGGCCAATATGGCGATTGTCATTTGCATTGGAATTTAACAAAATTCGCGACATACCGAGTTTTACGGATATATGTTGTCGATTCAAAATCAATATTTTTTAATGTTTAATTGTTCACATAAGTTTTTAATCAAATCTATCATACCCCTTGACGGAATTATTAGTACACCTCTATGTCAAAAGCCAATAAAGAGATTGTCATTTGCATTGGAATTTAACAAAATTCACGACATACCGAGTTTTACGAATATATGTTGTCGACTCAAAATCAATATTTTTTAATGTTTTATTATTCACATAAGTTTTTAATCAAATCTATGATACCCTTTGACGTAAAAAATAGTACAGCTCTTAGTCAAAAACGAACTACCATACAAACATTTATGCTCGATTTTAACATTTTCAACCCATTTTTTGAAATAAAAAGTAGCCTATAATGGATCCCAAGGTCACCACTATCTGTGTACACAATTTTATAAAAATCGGTTCAGTAGTTTTGCCGTGAAAGAGTAACAGACAGACAGACAGACAGACAGACAGACAGACAGAGTTACTTTCGCATTTATAATATTAGTAGGGATATTGGTACCCATGACTGTATCCATGAAATTATTTTTTAGCTTTTAGTACATTTATATGCAATATAAAACCGTTTAACTTATTTTTTTTTTACTTTTTTATGATACGTTCCGTTTCATGATTTTTTATGCGTTAAATAAAAAAGAGGTATATTAACGTATATTAACGTACTTTATTTTACATAGGTATGCATGGTGAGGAACGTTCAATAATATTATTATATTTTCTACTGGTCCATTTTTAGCTACGTACTCACGGAGCGGTTTTCACCCGCGGCCGCCGCGGTTGCGGGCCCGCAGCTTCTGTAGGATGCAGATATAAATGTAAAAAATTAAAGCAATACTCATGACGCGTTTTTCGCCCGCGATGCGCGCGGTTGTTTGCGGCTACCGCTGCACCGGCGGGCAACCTGTAGAACCGCGCGGGCCGCGGTCAGCCGCAGCCGCGGCGGTTTGCACCCGCGCGCTCTGCGGTCAGTTGGCGGGCGAGTGCAGTAGTCAGGACCTCAACTGATGGTAAACCGCCCGTCTTGCGGTTTTCGCCCGCCACGTTTGCGGTCGATAATCGCAACCGCGACAGCAGCGGAACCGCAAAAATAGGCGGTCTCGTGAGTTTCGCACAAAAGCTGCGGGCCCGCAACCGCGGCGGCCGTGGGTGAAAACTGCTCCGTGAGTACGTAGCCTTAGTGGCAGTTGATAAACGATACGTTGAATTATTTATTACTTTTAAATATGGATTAATATAATGGCAAATATATTTGATTTACAGACACGCACAACTTTATTTTTTATTCTATGTATTGATTTACTAGTATAAAATTCCACAGAGAAAATATGAAAATTGAAAATAATTTATATTCTTCCACTATTTAAAATCTCCTGCCCATTGAACGAAAATAATACATAAAAGATTCTATTATTCATTTCTTTTATTTAAAACGCCTGATTTGAATCCTCCCAACGTTTTTATAACAATAAATTACGTCATTACCATTCTGGAATTCCACAAAAGATCCTTTTTATCATCGGTCTGTGTTGCAGACAAATAGATATCAAAGGAATCAATGTACTGTATACCAATTTGTAGAAATCATCTATAAACGGAGATCTCTAAAGAGTAAGTAATAAATGTTTGATTTTAGACTTATATTTTTGCGGCATCACTATATATTATAAAACAAAGTCGCTTCACGCTGTCTGTCCCTATGTATGCTTAGATCTTTAAAACTACGCTATGGATTTAAATGCTGTTTTTTTAATAGATAGATTGATTCAAGAGGAAGGTTTTTATGTATAATATAGTAAAGAAACACTAATGATTTTAGATTTTTGATTCTTAGGCGGAACGAAGTTCGCCGGGTCATCAAGTTGATAAATAAAACCGGCCGAGTACGAGCCGAACTCGAACTCAAAGGGTTCCGTATCATAATGTATAAAGAACGTCAAAAAAAACACGTTTGTTGTATGAGAGCCCGTCTTTATATATTAATTTTAGTCTGTTTTTAGTACGTGTTGTTATAACGGAAACAGAATACATCATCGGCGAAAATTTCAATTGTAGCTATTACGGTTCTTGAGATATGGTGTCAGACAGACGGACAGACCGACTGCGGAGTCTTTGTAATAGGGGGTACAACCCATTATTGTCCCACTGCTGGATCTTCTCTCAGAATGAGAGAGTTTTTAGGCCATAGTCCACCGCGCTGGCTAAGTAAGAATTGGTGGACTTAATAATAGGGTTCCGTTTTTCCCTTTGGGTATGAAACCCTAAAAATTATATCAAAAGAATCAATGTAATGTATGCCAATTTGTGGAAATTATATCTATAAACGGAGATCTCTAAACAGTAGGTAACACGAAAGTTCTTTTAGATTAATATTAGGTATAGATATAATAGAACTACACTAGTTTGGCCACCTGGCATCATGTGTTATAGCCTTTAGCAATTCCAAAGAAATGAAGCAACTTTTTTAAGAATTGCCACGTGTCTGACCAGCCTTATCCCACGGACCGCAATGGAGCCAAACATTTTTATTGCATCATAAACTGTAAGGACATAATTCTAGCCATAACCTGAAACGGGCCGGAAAAGTAACGCGTTATGTGTTTTTTCATTTTCTTGCCATTTTCAATTTGTATGTCAATTTACGCTGCCTGGGTTTTATATCCTGCGTTACTTATTTGGTGATATTTGGAGGGATTATGTACCTTTTTTTACGTGGGGAAACCCTTCATGGGTTCCTCTCTGCGCGGGGGCAGCTGAGAGGATATGCCGGACTTCTACCGGCTAAAACCTCCACGGTGTTCCTCTGTACGCCCTTTTTCGGTACTGCGGGTACGCTAATAGAATTCGACCGTGGTCCCGAAGGCGTCTGCCCTCAGCAGGGCCCATCTCTTTTAGGGATGGAGCTGGAGTTTCTCCATCCCTCCGTCTATGAGGTGCGCGTGGGAACACCGCGCGTGCCACCTCGAGGCTGGTTGATTTGACGTAAGACACCCCCGTGTCCTATGCCAAAGGGAATATAATATATACCTAAGTTTCTAATCTTTCAACTTTTACCAATGAAAAATAAAATGTACTAACATTTTATTTTTCATTGGTAGAAGTTTTTTTTTTATTTGTCTGAAGTAGCAAACGAGCATGCAGTCCACCTGATGGTAAGTGGTCACTGCTGCTCATGGACATCTGTAATCAACCTCATACAGAACATGGGTTCCATCTGAAGTCAATCACAGATGCGATGCTACTCTCGAGGACTATGATGGTCGTCTCATGTGAAAGTGTGCCGGCAACCACGCCTTTCTATCGAAACGCATAAATGCTTCACGCTAGAAATAGGCGTTACGGTGGCACTGCCCCGGTCGAACTACACTGGTTCTACGACCTTGCAAACCTTGCTTCACTTTTGTATTACGCGACCATCTTAGTCTTCAGGAGTAGCAACGCATCTATGATTGTCTTCAGATAGACCCCTGTTCTATATAAAGCTTACATGACTTCCATTCGGCCACCACTTACCGTCAGGTGGACTGCATACTCGTTTGATACTTCAATGTTATCAATCACCTTTCACCCAAGCTCTCTGTACACTCAATCAGGTACATGAAAAACTAGATGTCAATTCATGTAGCTGGAGTGAATTCGCAAAAGTTGTTTTTAATATATTATCTTACAATAATATATAGTTATATATAAGAATAATAGAAAAGTTATGTTTACCTTTTAAATTTTTAAAGAATGTTAACCTTTTAAAAAAATGAATAATTGTCTACGCTATCGTATTGGCTGCTACCTGTAATGATAGACGTATAAATAAATAAATAAATAAATAAATAAAATAAATAAATAAATAAAGCTAGTTTCAAAAGCGTTTATTTAGTTTTTTTAAACACTGTGCATGTATAATATGATAACATCTGCTATGTTTTGAGATTACCTGTAGTCCCTACTAATATTATAAATGCGAAAGTAACTCTGTCTGTCTGTCTGTCTGTTACTCTTTCACGACAAAACTACTGAACCTATTTTTATGAAATTATGTACACAGATAGTGGTGACCTTGGGATCCATTATAGGCTACTTTTTATTTCAAAAAATGGGTTGAAAATGTTAAAATCGAGCATAAATGTTTGTATGGTAGTTCGTTTTTGACAAAGAGTTGTACTAGTAATTCCGTCAAGGGGTATGATAGATTTGATTAAAAACATAAGTGAATAATAAAACATTCAAAAATATTGATTTTGAGTCGAAAACATATATCCGTAAAACTGGGTATGTCGCGAATTTTGTTAAATTCCAATGCAAATGACAATCTCCATATTGGCTTTTGACAAAGAGGTGTACTAATAATTTCGTCAAGGGGTATGATAGATTTGATTAAAAACTTATGTGAATAATAAAACATTAAAAAATATTGATTTTGAGTCGACAACATATATCCGTAAAACTCGATATGTCGCGAATTTTGTTAAATTACAATGCAAATGACAATCGCCATATTGGCCATTTCGCCGGGACGTCATCGTGAGTTCGTTCAGAAATAATACATTTAAATTGGTAACAATTAATTATCATTCAAATAGGTGTGATGTAAATTTGATTTAATTTACCCATAATATGGGTTTATAATATGAAAATGTATTTATAATGCGAAAGATACGAATAATATTACTTGAAATTCCCGATGAGTTAAATATTAGGTATACTTGCGCTATCTATCACTGTTCTGTTGAATTACGTTGAATGAACATTTGATAGATGGCGTTATCTACAATACAACTTCGAAGTAATATCGATAAATTAAATGTTGATGTTGAATTACTAATAATTCCGTCAAGGGCTACGAAACACTGGTTTGCAAACATAAATATAAAATAAATCCACGATAGCATATCTACCTATATCTCTTAAGGTTAACTCACAATAATTATTTTTATGTTCCTTATTGTAACTAAAAATAATATGTTATTTTCGAGTCTGTTGTCTTTTGTTCAGTATTAATCCTTATGTAAATAAATGCATTCGTTAGCTTCGTAATTATAACAAAGATCAAAATTGTCTTTTACACTGTAGGTATGCATCAAATAAATACGTTTTAAGTTATTAGAGATATCAAATTATTTAATTTCCTTCAAAGGGTTCGATAATAAAATTCCGTCAAGGGGCAAGATAGACTTGATTGAAAACTTATCTCAATAATAAAACATTAAAAAATATTGATTTTGAGTCGACAACATACATATATCTGTAAACTCGGTATATCGCAACTTTTGTTTAATTCCAAATTCCAACTATCGCCATATTAGCCATTTTGCCCTGATGTCATCCTGATCCTTAGTTCATTATACTTATACTTACCTATAAATCGATAACAATTAATTATCATACAAATAAATGTGATATAAATTTGATTTAATTTTACCGATACGATAATTACCGATGAGTTATATATTAGGTATACTTGCGCCATCTATCCACTACTATGTTGAATTACATTGAATGTATTGAATGCGATAGGTGGCGTTATTTACAAAACAACTACGAAGTCTCTCGATAAATTAAATGTTGATGTTGAATACTAATAATTCCGTCAAGGGCTACGAAACACTGGATTGCAACCTTAAATATAAAATCAATCCGCGATAGTATATCTCTTTAACTTATGGTTAAGTCACAATATTTTTTTTATGTTCCATATTTCAACTAAAAATATTACGTTAATTTCGAGTGTATTTTCTTCTGTTCGGTATTAATCCTTATATAAATAAATGCATTCGTTAGCTTTTACACTTATGCATCAAATAAATACTTTTAAAGATATTAGAGATTTAAAATAATAAAGATCGCAATGTGTCTCGCGGCAGGGGTAGGTAACCGTCTCGCTCGCGCATGCTAATACAAGCCGGCCGCCGATGCGTGTGCATTATTAGAGTAATCTGACCACTTGATAGTGTCCAGTGTTGAGTAGGATACGAATGTTAAATGAGTTTGTAAGAGTAGTGCCTTTTTGTACTAGACCAGTACAATCATTGCACTTCACCCTGCAGTATCACCCTGAGAACTTTTAAACATACTGCGGAAAAGTTAAAATCAATCTTTGTAATCGATGCGTTTTGGTTTAAATGTGGAGGAGGATTTGTTTTACAAGGTGCTTCTTGGTATTGTGTGACTACTAAGATTGTCAATTAATTCAAAGAAAGGCGGTTTACAATCGTCTAATTTTAAAATTCCAATTTTAATTTGTCTAATTTTTAAAATATTTTTACATAACAATTATGATCCTAACCACAAATACATACTTTAAATTCGTTTCTTCACTCTTTGTATGTCCGGGTAATCGCCGGCCGAGCGGCTAAACTCATTTGGATAGGACTTGCACTATAGAAATGGTTGTGGAATAACATAATTATAGACTACTGTTTATCATATAATTTCAACGGGGTCGAGATTTGTGCGGGAAAAACTTTGCGATACACTCATTTTTACGCGGGCGAAGCCGCGGGTACAGCTAGTAGAAATTATAATTCTAGTGACTTCTAGTGTTAATTAATTGTGTCATCTTTTTAATGTTTTAAAGGGTGTTAGAAATAGCTATATCCATACAATTATGATTCATACATAGATTTACCTATGTATATAAAATAAAAAAAACGCTTTCTATACTTACAGCTCCACACTAGGATTTTCTCCTGTGTCGTGGTTGCCACGGACACACACAAAACGAATACACAAATACACAAACACCCAGACCCAGAACATGTTTCTAAATTCTATGTCATTTCAGAAGTGGAAACGAGATGCGTGACGAAGTAGGCGTGACATCAGGATCGAGGTCTTCATTACTGTCCATTCTTGAAGATTTCAAGTGAAACACGGAAACTTCTTCGATTTATTCACAATTGAGGAGGTCCGATCGCTTCGACGCGCGACGGTTAAACAAAAATCTTTTTCTACCGGCGTTCGCTCGCCTTTTTATAACAATGGTGAGGTGACAATAACAAAAGAGATGTTTCAATCTCGGCTAGGTATATGTACACCATCTCAAAAAATCGAGAAAATTCTCAAGAATCCGAAAAAAATACTTAAAATTAATGAAAACGTGTACTTTTCTGGTACAAAACCAATTAAAATCAACTATTTACTTCGTTTTCCAATGTGGCGGAACAACTGATTTAGACAGTCTGTGGACAAAACTGTAGTTGTCATTATCTGACAACTGTCATAATGATTATTTTACTAGATCAATTTATCTGTCTTCGTACTTATTTTCACGGAATATTTTCGTGTGCGTATTATGTTGGAGTTTCTATATCAAGGTTGCAGCCAATTATGTGTTTCTATCAATTGACCATAAAATAACTTGAAAGCAGTAGAACTGTAGAATAAATGTGTCAAGTGCAAGGCTAAAGGGGCTATGATTGCATTGGATCAGATGATCACTGACAAGTGATTGTCATAGTCAGAGTTTGTTTATTAACCTCAACTGTCAAAATGCAATAATATCGCCGCCATTATATTGTGTTGCAATTCTAACTTAAAATTCCAGTCTTGTACCAATAAACCCAATCGATTTTAATAAAATGCTTAGTTAAAAAGAGCTCTATACTTTACTGGCTTTTTTATCATATGGTGTACAGATACCTGGCCAAAGGTCCATACATTTTGAAACATCTCCTTTAAGGAGGGTAAACTAAATTACAATTCTTAAAATCACTAAATATTGCTAATTTAATAATCAAACAATTTTCGATGTTTAAATTAAAATAATTATTTTCGGCGACGTGTTTTTCATAAATACGCGGTGTCGCGCCGACATGTATAATTAGTATGGCTAGAAACATCTGCGCGCTGAATTATGAGTCTCAGGTGTTCCCATATTTTTTATGACAAAATGTCCTCTGTTCCTCTTAAAGAAGGCTTTCCTTCCTTCATTATACTGAATATAGTAGGGTGTATGAAATATTTTTACCCTTCATATGATATATATGGCTGTGCTTTACTCTCGATATACCACTTAAAGTCAAGTTGGAAGCATCACCCTTCGACCTAAACGCAAACCACTTCACGTTAGAAATGGGTGTGTGACCTCATCGATCGAACTATATAGGTTCTACCATCTTCCAAACGCTATGTCGTCAACACATTATTGTCCCCCTGCTGGGCACAGGTCTTCTCTCAGAATGAGAGAGTTATAGGCCATAGTCCACCGCGCTGGCCAAGTGCGAATTGGTGGACTTCACACACCTCCGAAAACTTTTTTTTAAAGAACTCTCGGGTGTGTAGGTTTCCTTACGATGTTTTCCTTCACCGAAAAGCAGCGATAATTAATGACTAATACGCTCATATGAGTCACACATCAATCAGCCTGGGTTTGAACCTCGGACCTCCCGATTGAGAGGGCAAGTTTTAACCAATAGCTATCAATGCTCTAAAAACGAAAAACGGAAAATATGTCAAAATCCAACCGGATTTATAATGACCTAAATAAATAAATTGAATTATTTGGGGACTGATTTCATTTGGTAAGCTGGACAAATTATCATGGAGTTCAGCGGCTGTGAATTTGTGGTCATATAATCTTTTAATATACGAGTATTTGTATTATAAACTAGTGTCGTGTGGTTTTACTCGTATATGCAAATCAAATCAAATTATTTATGTGCTTGAATATAGGTAGGTAGAAGCCCCTTTTAGTCGCCTCTTACGACAGGCAGGGGATACCGTAGGCCTATTCTGACTCCGAGGTTACAGGGACTCGTTCGTGGTACTTGGACTGCATGCTCATTGCTACTTCAGTCAGATAAAAAAAATAACTTCAAAAGTTGCCTTATCTTAATTAAACGACATCCTAATAATTACCTTTACAAAGCAAATAAGCTCGAGCAACTATTCTCAATAACCCGTCATGACCTAAATAATTTACCGCATAATCCACTTTGGTGAAAGATTGAGTAATAAAGCAACACATGCGGTGTTGTCTTATTTTATCCCCATATTAACGTTATGGCAGCCAACCCCCGGGGCAGTGGCGTAATGAAACTGGGCGCGCCATGATAGAGCCGAGTAATTTAATACCGTTTTATTGTCAAGATGCTGTCATAAATTGATTGGCTAGGGCGGTACGCGCTCGGCGGTTTTGACGCGCGGAAAAAACGCGTGTAATTTCTTGTTACGCAAACCTGATGTCCACCTGATGTGGTCACTGCCGCCCATGGACATCTGTAAGCAACTTTAAATAGAACATGGGTTCTATCTGAAGTCAATCACAGATGCGTTGCCACTCCCGAGGACTATGATAGTCGCCTCATCTGAAAGTGTGCCGGTAACCACACCCTTCTATCGAAACGCAAGAAATGCTTCACACTAGAAGTAGGTGTGGCGGTGGTACTTCCACGGTCGAACTACTATTTACACAAACGGACACGTACGTGCATCATGGACATCTGTATGCAACTTCATACAGAAAAAAGTGTGTGTGTACTTACGTGCACGCGTTAGACGTTATACTTCTTTGGCGTAACAAGAAAAAATCTTATTAAAAATTTTATCTTTCGCTTTATTCTAAGTTTGTACAAAAAATACTTCTTACCGTAAGTTTTGCGAAACTCCAAAATATTTCTTTACGAGGTCAATTAATTATAGATGTGTTGCTTCTCCTGAGGACTAAGTTTTTCTGCTTAAGTAAAAGTGAGCTGACAAATACACCCCCTTTCACCAACACGCAAAAACTGCTTCACACCAGAAATAGGTGTGGCGCGCATTTTATGCACGAACTAGAAGTATAACTTCAAAAATACCTTTCACATATAATTTAGACTCTTTTTTATCTGACTGAAGTAGCAAACGAGCATGCAGTCCACCTGATGGTAAGTGGTCACTGCCGCTTATGGAAATCTGTAATCAACTTCATACAGAACATGGGTTCTATCTGAAGTCAATCACAGATGCGATGCTACTCCCGAGGACTATGATGGTCGGTTCATAGGTATAAAAGTGTGCCGGTAACCACACTCTCCCATCGAAACGCAAGAAATGCTTCACGCTAGAAATAGGTGTGGCAGTGGTACTTCCCCGGTCGAACTACACCGGTTCTACCACCTTCAAAACTAATGCCATTAAAAGTCTAATATTATCGTGGAATTATTATGTAATTGGTACTCACGGTATATGGTAATTTGATTTCCTTATTGACGGTATTTCAACTCAGTTGCGTGTCAAGTCTGGGCGACACTGCGGTGATGAGAAGACACCGTTCACAGGCACTAGTGGTAGATTGATCTGTCTACCATACTTCTAATTCCTTCTTTTTTCATAGGTTCCTTTGCACGAAATGGACTGTCTTCACGTAAATGCATTATAAGCAACACTAGTCACCCGGTGCAACGGTCGAAATTGGACCGTAATTTAAATTAAAAAACTAAACTTCATATTGTCCAAAGTAGCACCAATATTTCTCTAATTTAAATAAATTGTAATAATAAAGTTAAAGGTAAAAATAGGTTTATTAACTAAGCTGCATTTAAAAGCAATAGCGGGTATTTTGACAAAGACATCTGACATTTTTGACGTAATGTGTTTTCATAGACATTGAATGTTCTATTTCGTTTATTATTTATGTGTTTGTGACAAATGCACCGTAGTGTGTGTAATGTGTTTTTAGTTGATTTTATGTATGTTATATGCAAAAAATATTAACATTCTGCACTCCGTCTCTACGTCCACTATAACCGTGCAAAACTTCATACTAATCCGTCCGCGGCATAAAATTGCACCACAAGTTTTTGCTTCACGTATTAATATATAAAGATATCACAATGCACAACACTAACTATATCTTTGCCTACGTAAAACGTACTAGATGTAGGGTAGATAGAATAATAATAAAATATCATATTAATGGGAGATATTATTATGTCTTCCGGCTCCACAATTTTCATGAGATCACGACTCATGTAACTGGGTCGATATCATCACTACTTAATACAAAACAAAGAGTCGCTTCCCGCTGTCTGTCCATATGTATGATTAGATCTTTAAAACTACGCTACGGATATTAATGCATTTTTTATACAGGTGGTAGAACACATTTTACAGGTGGTAGAACCAGTGTAGTTCGCCCGAGGAAGTACCAACGCCACACCTATTTCTAGCGTGAAGCTTTTCTTGCGTTACGATGGAAGGGTGTGGTTGTCCGCACGTTTCTATATGAGGCAACCATCTTAGTCCTCGGGAGTAGCAATGCATCTACGATTGACTTCAGATAGAACCCATGTTCTGTATAAAGTTGTTATAGATGTCGCAGGGAAGCAGTGACCACTTACCATCAGGTGGACTGCATGCTCGTTTGCTACTTCAGTCAAATACAAAAAATAATTAAAAAAAATCACTCGTACCTAGTATTAGTATAGGAAGTATTAGTATTGGAAGGAAGTATTGGTATATTTAAATAATAAAGTATTGAAAAAGGATGAAAATAATAGCCTGGATACACTATTTCAGTTTTTATTTATTAATAATGGCAACTTTACAACACACACTTTTGCACACTTTTGTATGAAGCGACCATCATAGTCCTCAAGAATAGCAACGCATTTGTGATTGACGTTCTGTTTGAAGTTGCTTACAGATGTCGCAGGGCGGCAGTGGCCACTTACCATCAGGTGGACTGCATGCTCGTTTGTTACTTCAATCAGATAAAAAAATGTGTAATACATGTGTAGTATAGTGGAGAAACACTGCTAAATGTAGGCGGACTGACTTAGTTAGTATAGTAATAAAAAAGAGCGCATATTGTGAGTACCCGTTAAATTTAAAATACTTTGTATAAATAGATAAATAAATAAATATAACTTTTATTTACTTGTACCAGTGTAATATAGGTGCTGTCTAGCCCATTGACTAATGGCAGATATTTTATTGTGTCTTTTAGGTTAGGTTAGGTTAGTTTAGGTTAGATAGATTTTTATAATTTTCTGTTCTATAAGTTTATGTGCTCGTTGAGTTCTGTTAATAGTTTATTGTATAATATACGATGTTTTTAGAACCGAGATCGACGAGAAATTCAGTCCCTTTATGAAGCAGACAGGCTTTACTATCTTTACAAAGAACTTTAACCGGGAAGACGTTAATTACATTATTTTAATTAACTATTCTTCATACGAAAAAAATATATGCGCATTTTTAATAATGTTGTAGTAAATAATTGTAAGCAGTGATAGCCTAATGGTTGAAACTTGCCCTTTCGATCGGGAGGTCCGAGGTTCAAATCCAGGCACGCACCACTGATTTTTCATAAAATTGTGTGCGTATTAGAAATTAATTATCACTGCTTTTTGGCGAAGGAAAACATCGTGAGGAAACCTACACACCCGAGTTCTTAAAAAAAAAGTTCTCGGTGATGTGTGAAGTCCACAAATGCGCACTTAGCCAGCGCGGTGGACTATGGCCTAAACTCTCTCATTCTGAGGTAAGACCTTTGCCCAGCAGTGGGACAGTAATGGGTTGACGAGAGAAATAATTGTAGTATTGCCATGACTACATTATTACTAATATTTAATTTGAACTCTTTTAAGTACAGATGAAAGTAATAAAATTAAATTCGATAGTTGTATCATCTTTGTAGTGCAATAGTCAATGAATTTTGTAATAATTTATTAATAGGTACGTCTCTCCAATGTCTCGTGTAGTTATCGTTTTTTCCTTTGTTTTCTGTTATTTACTGATTAAGAGTAGACAATTATGGATACCTCAAACATCAGCGTTAGATTAAGTTTATAAGTAAATATTCACTTTTGTCGTTAGTTATAAATTAACAATCTGTCGTTTGTAGCATAATCTATGGTCCATGGTCCACTACTACTTGTCTATGGTCCACAGTAGTTGAGTCGTTTCGGAGATTTCGAAGTGTTCGATTACTCGATACTATAGCACGTAGCAGTTTTTATCGTCGCAAATACAGTCCACTAAACCTTCTTCGGGACACGACCATTCTGTCCATCGAAGTAGGGTTTCGGCCTAACTCCGAAATCCTTCAGTAAAATAAATGCTATTTTATTAACTAAATTTCATGTACCTGTTTATTCCAGGCTACATTCCAGAGCTATCGATAATAATGATATATGATGCCAGCAAGGCGGCGTCATGAGACATTCAATTATCAGTGGATTATTAATAAACTAGCCCCCAAATTGGTCCCTGTAGTTCCGGGTTCAGAATAGGGCTACGATATGCCCTGCCTGTCGTAAGAGGCGACTAAAAGGGGCTTCCGGGGTTGCGGGCGGCTAGAGTGGGAGCTTGAACCGTCCAGCCAGGTGATCCCGGGAAAGACGACGGTATGTGTGGTCGCATATCGTCGTAAAGACTAGACATAACGGTAGGCCCAGCCGCCCATCTGAGAGGAGCCCGATGGGGCAACGCGCTCAGAGGATTCCGGCTGCAGTCCTTTGGAGGTCCCGGAGTCCACTTTATAGCGCCGAGGACGGCCACCGGGGGGGTTTTAGTGCGGTAAAAATCCCACATAACCCTGCGTCGCTCCCACGGCGTCGGCTACATTTTGAAGGTTTCCCTCTCGAAAAAAAAATCCCCCAAATTGGCAGTAGATATTTTTACGTACAGTTTATATATATTCTTATTTTTTTGTATATATATTCTTCGGTCAAATCTCGAAGTTAAGCGTATTTATTATTTAAGGTTCCGTACACTCAAAACCAACTTAGATATACCTATAACCGACTGGTCTAAAAGACTAAATCATATACTCGTATGTAAGGTACGATTGCTTTGTCTTCGAATGTAAAGTAATATTTATGATGACTTATATATTTTGGCCAACGCATCAGTATGGCCATACAACATAGTAATTAGTCCCAAAGTCCCTTGGGACTCTCCCAAAAGGCAGCGGTATGGACTCTTTGTTTTATTTATATTTTTTTTCTTTTAGATTTAATATAAAGGAATATTTTTTCGTTTTTTTTATTTTTAATAATTTATTTTGTATATAATGTACATAGAATTGTATGTTTTATCTTAAAGTGTGTAAATCAATATTTATTTCATTATCTGTGGACTTGCTAATTAATATCATGTTAGACTAATATTATCGTGGAATTCATACGTTTTAATACGTACTCTTATACTATTGTTGTTATTTCTTTCCTGTCGACATTTTGATTCAGTTGCATGGATCGATAGTAAAGGAACTAAAACCACATTTTGTGCCTATCCGTTGTATTTCATAATTGCTGTCTGTGGCTCGTAGACAGTTGTAATTAACTCCAGACCCGATTGGAGTCTGTGGTCGACCATAGATGCATAGAAATTGGAACGATTGTATGACACTCCAAGCCAAAACACAGTTTCGCTTATTAGTGTTGTGATTAGGGATTGCAATCCGGAAAACCGGATCCGGTAATCCGGCGGATCCGGCACAAATTTACACAAACCGGATCCGGTACCAATTCACCACCGGATCCGGAACTCCACCGGATCCGGTGATTGTATATTTTGATAAAGATTTCACATTACAAAAATAATTACCGTTAGAAATCGATCCCTTTTTTACACTGTTTTAACCGTTGGATTAATGCCGCCGGATCCGGTCGGATCCGGCCGGATTGAAAAAAAAACGGCCGGATCTGGCCGGATTGCAATCCCTAGTTGTGATGCAGATATATGCAGTGGTATTGCGCGGTACAATCATTTGAAGCTAAGAACCAGTGTTGTTCGACCGGAATACACCTATTTCTAGCGTAAAACAGTTCTTGCGTTTCGTTGGAAGGGTGTGGTTGTCGGCACATTTCTACATGAGGCGATCATCCTAGTCCTGGGGAGTAGCAACGCATCTACGATTGACTTCAGGTAGAACCCATGTTCTGTATAAAGTTGATTACAGATGTCCGTGAGCGGCAGTGAGCGGCGGCGGATGCTCGTTTGATACTTTAATTATATAAAAAAAACAGACAAGTTTAACGTTTGCTCGCTTTTCGGAATAGTTTTCAAGATATAAAGTCTACCAACCCGTACGCAGTGTGGTGTACAATGGGAAAGCATTTCAGTTTGATATTAGAGAATCCGTGTAGCCGTGTTTCCTTTGCTGGTCTAACAAATGTCGGTTCTGGATTCGATTCCCGTGCAGACAGACATCTAAATAAGCATTTCGATTTTTGTCTCGGCCCAGGTGTTTGTATGTATTCATCTTTGTTTATGGTAATTACAGAAAAAATCTAGTATAAGGAAAGAAATCCTAATTACTATTGTCTTTCTCTCTGTCTGTCTTTTATTACTATTATGTCTTCCATCGAAACGCAAGAAATGCTTCCTTGCGTTTCGATGGAAGGGTGTGGTTGCCGGCACACTTTTATGTAAGGCGACCATAATCCTCGGGAGTGGCAACGCATCTGTGAGTGACTTCCGATAGAACCCATGTTCTGTATGAAGTTGATTACAGATGTCCATGAGCGGTACTGACCACTTACCATCAGGTGGACTGCATGCTCGTTTGCTACTTCAGTCAAATAAAAAAAATGTAAGTGACATTTTTACCCAGTATGGGGGGGTATATTTTAATAATAAAGTATTGAAAAAGGATGAAAATAATAGCCGGGATACACTATTTCAGTTTTTATTTATTAATAATGGCAACATTACAATAATTCATTTCACTTCATTCGCCATGGTCCTTCGAGTCCTTTATAAAATTGATAGTATTATACCAAATAATATTATAATTTATAATTATATTATACATAATACATCCTACTACTAAATGCATTGAATACCACAAAAGCTTAACACAGGTTACTTATACAACAATACAAAGTATGCACGTATATTTATTAAACGTAGCTTTTTATACATTTCGACTATTTTTATACAATTATTATTAATTCATTGTACATTATGCGTTAAGTTACATTATACAAAATTATTTACAAAAGTGCTATCTATTTTTACAATCATCTAAGCATATTATAATTAGCGTTATGTTTACTGTTATATTTAGCGCTATATTTAATAACTGTTATAAATATGAATTATATACATTACTAACACTTTTTCTAAGTGGGGGCTCACCACTTATAGGCCGTGTGATTAGCTTATCAAGCTAAAAAAACTGTGCACACAAACGACAAATTTTATATATTTAATATTTTATCAACATATTTTTGATCAGGTAACCGCACAGCCACGAAAAAGTGTCGTTCGTATTATAAATAGAAAATAATATTAGATATTAAATTACTTTTAAGAATATGAAAAATTTACAAATATTATTTTTATTAACAAAGATATTAAGGCAATCGAATATTACAAATTACAAATTGTTACAAAACATATAATAAATTGTGCGAAGAAAAAATGTGCAAAAGAGTTCCAATATTTTTTAATACGTCGACTGTACAGTAAAAATAATTATGACAATGTATGCCAAGTATAGAGATTTGCCATACATTTCAACATAATAACGAAAATACTGTCAAAGTTATAGTAAATATGCTTGACCGATCAACAATCATTATTTTTTAAATAAATCTTCGGCATTTCAGACACATTTTGTAAATAATAAGGCCAAAAATGCATGGTTGTTTCGAAAACATCGACCATCGAGGTCAATATACAATGTGCACAAAATACCTTATCTTCTTACTCATAAGCACATAACAATCGACTTCCAAAACATGAGGAAAGAAAGAACATTTTATTTGATGCTAAATCTATGAACAAATAATAAGCGAATTGTTACAAGCTAAATTTAAAGCACAGTTTCGTTTGTGCATGTCCTGGGACCGTTGACTAGGGAGTACCTACTAGAACCACCGTTTCTGCTCGTCACAGCGCCTCGTATGAAGAGTTCCTTGAAGGTCTCTCTGAACTGCCTCGACATACCGCAGTAGATAGCGAAATTGATGGGATACGAGACGATGATGAAGAAATTAGTTACCAAGATGAGGATATTCGCGATATGGTAGTCGAGTATCTCGACCAGGGTACTAGAGATTATGTGGAGGATTGTGACTACCGCTACGGGGATTTCGACCATGAGGAAGACAGTGACAACGACGATAAGCATTAAGGTGGTGCAGTTGGAGTCACGTAGCCGTTTGCACTCGGATTTTCGGTTCTCCTTGAACAGTTTCTGTCGGTTCAGCTGCGCGGTCCTCATGGCTCTGAAGAGGAGCACGTTGAGGACTACCAGAGAGGTGCACGGGATCAGATGGACGAAAAGGACCCGGAAACCGAAGTACGTGATGAAGTAGGCGTCTACTGACAACGCGTTTACCCATGGAGACATCTCGATCTGGAAAAAGAAATAGGTTTAAGTCGTGATTTGAAATGAACATAATTTATAGGTTTTGGCCTCTTGCTCTGATTCATACTTTACATTTTTGGAGTTTACTTTTTAAGAATCGATTTAAATATATAACGGGCCCGGTATGAGAAAAATGTGAGGAGTAAAATCTACTGATGCATGACCTCGTTACGTTTTTTACTAAGTATAACGCCATCTAGTTTAGAAACTTTAGAACTATTTTATTAATACGCGTGGATGGTATGCATAGGTTTCGTAATTACGTATTACCGAAATCTCAATAGTATTTAAAATAGTAAATCGTTAAGATAGGTAATGTAAATACTCTGTAAATACGAACAATATTAATATTTTAATACGTACTTATGTAAGATATAATTTTTCAAAATGAACCATGTATTGGTATTATTTATATCTTTAGTGTGGGAGTATGGCGCCATCTATTTTAAATGCGAGTAAACTCCAGTCGTGCGTCGGAGCTGACACATACGCTCTTTTTTTAAAGCACTTTCAGCAATAGGTTTTGCCTCACGATGTTTTCCTTTAACATTAGAAAATGGATAATTTATTTAAATAAGTATGTAATTTTAAAATAATCTGTGATGACTGGAATTCAAGTCTCAAAAGCCCCTAGTTTCAACCATATCTGTCACTGCTGTGGCAAATTTTTACTCACTTTTAAATCACTAGATGATTTTTATGACCCACGTCTTTTCCAAAAGTTAGACTATAATAATTTTTACCCTAATTGTACCAATCCCAAGAAAGAATAGATGATCTTGGGTCAATTCTAAGAAGAAGAAACTCATCTAAAGCTGACCTCAGATTTGACAGTGCATATTTATGAATGGCAGTGACCCTTACTCGGTCAAGAAGTATTCGCTTCAAGCATCTTTCCCTTGGCACTGCAAGCGTTTACGTGCGAGCAAAACAAATGTATATGTTGGATCTTATAAGAGACTGTCTATTTATAACGTGAGGCTCGAAATGAGAGGAGGGGGCTCGGCAAAAGTCATGAAATATCACAAACGGGAAGGGGGTGGTGATAAAAAATACAAGGTGGTAGAATCAGTGTAGTTGGACCGGGGAAGTACCACCGCCACACCTATTTCTAGCGTGAAGCATTGCCACACCTATTTCTTGCGTTTCGATGGAAGGGTGTGGTTGCCGGCACACTTTAACATGCGGCGACCATCACAGTCTTCGGGAGTAGCCAAGCATCTGTGATTGACTTCAGATGGAACCCATGTTTTTATGTAGTTGATTACAGATGTCCCAGGGCGGCAGTGACCACTTACTATCAGGTGGACTGCGTGCTCGTTCTCTACTACAGTCAGAAAAAAAAATCACGTGATTTTGGATAGCGATGGGGAAGCGGGGGTTAGTCTAAAATCGTACCACCAGTGGGAGGGGAGGGGCTTAAAAATTCTAAACAAATAACACGTGATTAAAGGATGGCCCATTACTTTAAATCATATTATCTTATGAGCTTTCTCTGCAAATTCATACTTGACTAGTGGTATATAAAAGGTATATAGCACAAAAGAAAATATCTTTTTTGTTACAGTCGGAACAATACCGACAAAATAAGTCTAAGAACGAAAAAGCTTCGTAGTTTTTGCGGTGGACTATTTGCGAAGTCCGGGCCTTTGTTGCCACTTAAATAGCAGTACCCTTTTCAAGTCTAGAAGTAGCCGTCATAAACAATGGTGATTACGTAAAAAAAGACTATGAAATACTTGAAAAGCAGTAAACAACGTTATAGAAAAATCTGTAATGACTGCGTCTGTACCGCCCGCAGCATCTTATAATATTAAGGTATTATTTATTTATTAAAGATCGCAGCTATTGCAGCTATCTTTATGTATTTCATTATAAGCGGTTAGGCTATTTTTTTAAGATTGAAGTAGCAAACGAGCACGAAGTGCACTTTTTGGTAGGTACAACAACTTCATACAGAATAAGGAGTCGACCACAGGTGCATTGCTAACCCCTTTTTTGTTCTCGAGGGGTAACCTTCAAAAGATACGCGAAGGCGTAGGAGCGACGCAGGGTTATGTGGGATTTTTACCGCACTAAAATCCTGGTGGCCGTCCGTGGCGCTACAAAGAGGCCGCCGGGATCTCCAAAGGAACGCAACCGGAATCCTCTGAGCGCATTACACTATGGGGCTTCTTCCAGATGGGCGGCTGGGCCCACCGCTCCATGTAGTTACGATGGTATACGACCACACATATCGCCGTCCTTACCAGGGTCGCCTGACCGAACAGTCCGAGCTCCCACAATAGCCGCCCATACCACCGGAAGCCACTTTTATTCGCCTCTTACGGACGGCAGGGGATACCTACCGTAGTTCTACTCTAATCCCGGAACTACAGGGACGGCCCTGCTAACCCCTAGGACTAAGATGGTAGCTTTATACGAAAGTGAGCTATAAACCACACCTACCGAAACGCGAGAACTGTTTCACGTTAAAAATATGATTAAATATGGCGGTGGTATTTCCCCGTTCGAATCATATACTTTCTACCATCTCGTGATTGTGATGTGGTTTTTTGGCTTTGAGATAAAATATTAAATTTTTGAGTGTGCGTCCAACTAGAAGTGATGAAAAAACGTGAAGTATCATAAAAGTGACATATATGTAACACACATATGTATTAACGTATAAAAAATGCTTCCCATTCTTCATTTCTGGTCACCATTTATTTTTTATTTTTTTTTATAGTTGGGCCAAACGATAAGACAGACGGGCCACCTGATGGAAAGCAGTCACCGTCGCCTATGGCCATTTGCAACACCAGGGGAGTCGCCAATGCATCGCCGGCTTTGAAGGAGAGCTCTTTTTACACCTTTCTTGAAGAGCCTCATGTCATAGCGCTCCGAGAATACCTTATTAGGAAGCTCATTCCACATCTTGCCCCTATTACCCTCCTGTTGACGTTGTCAGGTAAAAAGCAAGTGCATTCTTACCCGGCAAACTTCCTCCCAATGTCCTCGCCAGAACGTGAAGTGGGGGACGTACTGCCGATCGAAGAACCTGGGCAGCTGGTGCAGGAAGGCCGCTATACCGATGTAGATCAAACACTTCTTCACGCGAGGCATCGTGCACCTGGTGACAAAACAAATACATTTGAAACAATCTTATCTATATATAAATACGTGAAGCAAAAACTTATAATTCGTTTTTAATATAAATAAGAAAAAAAGACAAACCCGCTGAGTTTCTTGCCGGATCTTCTCAGTTGAGGTCGTATTCCGATCCGGTGGTAGTGTAAGAAAAAAAATGTAACTGACAATTTGTAAGTGCCCCCGCAGGCCTATACAAAAATAAAGACATTTCATTTCATTTAAGATACTTGCCGCAGTCGGCGGAGTATGTAATTACGCACGGTTATCTATACTAATCTATACTAATATTATAAAGCTGAAGAATTTGTTTGTTTGAACGCGCTAATCTCAGGAAGTACTGGTTCGAATTGAAAAAATCTTTTTATGTTGAATAGACCATTTATCGAGGAAGGCTTTAGGCTATATAACATCACGCTGCAACTATTAGAAGCGAAGAAATAATGGAAAATGTGAAAAAAACAAGGAAAATTATTCATCCTCGAGGGCTTCTGTTGCGTGCGCTGCGAAAACCGTTCAAGATACCAAAAATATATGTATGAAAACCATTCCACGCGGACGAAGTCGCCGGCACGGCTAGTAGTTGATATAGAAAAGGATTACGCGATGCTAATATTTTTTTAAAATAATGCATATAATAAAATCAACTAAAACACATTACACACACTACCTAGCATTTGACAAAAACACATACATAATAAACGAAATAGAACATTCTATGTCTTACTATGACATAACAAAGTACGCTCATCAGTATAAAACAAAGTCGCTTCCCGCTGTTTCTCCCTATGTATGCTTAGATCTTTAAAACTACGCTATGGATCATAATGCGGTTTTTTTTATATATAGAGTGATTCAAAAGGAAGGTTTTATGTATAATACATGTATATGTATTATACATGTATAAATACTATGTACTGACATTTGCATGCCACATTATAAATGGCTAATTGTGTGATATGAAATATTTAATTTAAGATCCTAATGTAAACCGCAATTATGGCAAATAAATCATTCATTCATTCATTCAAATCATTCATTCATTCATTCATTCATTCATTCATAATATAGTAGAGAAACACTAGATTATTTTAGATTTTTGACTTTTAAGCGGATCGAAGTTCGCCGGGTCAAATAATTTATCAATAAAATAAACATTTTTTATTTATTTTACTAAGTTGTTTTGTGGTGGCAAGAACCTCTCTTTAAGCACAGATTACCTGTAGTCGGAGGCTTTGCTTATCTGTAGTTCGTAGCCGCTTTCAATCTTAACAAAAAAGCTATATATACAAATACTAATATCTACTCGCATTTGCTAGCGAATCTATCTATTCTTATCTATATAAATTCTAGAATCATACTTGTCTCACCTTACAAAGGCAGATCGAGGACAGATTTCCTATCTTATTTATAAAAGCTAGTAACTAAGATTATTCCTTTATCGTCCAACTTTCTCTTTGTAATCATTCCGTGGAAAATAACCGAAGATTATATAAAATACAAGATGTAATAAAAGACGGTTGGAGCAGTGGCGTACCGTGCATTGGCGGGACCCCGTATAGAAAATTGTTTGGGGGCCCTTATATTGTTTGGGGGTAAAGATTTTACACAAAAGAATAGTTATTTTCGATACTAATACTTTATAGAATTATGTCGTTTGTAAAATAAAATAAATTAGGAAGTTTTTATTTCTTTTTCCTTACACACTTTGGGGGCCCCCGTGGCCCGGGGGCCCCGTATAATTGATACGGCAGATACGGCGGTAGCTACGCCCCTGGGTTGGAGCAACAATCCATGAAGTTTACTATCCACTTAATGAGTCCTTTAACTACTCTTTGGGGCTTCAAACGCTGTTTCAGCACTTAAATAATTTCATTCTGCCGTAAAATTTTAAAGGCGGTCGTTAAAAAGATTGAATCTAAAAGCGTTTTGAAAGCGGTTAAAATCGATAGACCTTGTTAGAGGTTTTATTAGAAATTGATGGTGAAGAACGGAGCAGTGATAGTCTAATGTGGAAACTAGCCGTCTCGTCGGGAGGTCCGAGGTTTAAACCCGGACACCACTGATTTTTCTAAAATGATCACTGATTTTTCGGTGAAGGAAAATATACACCTATACACACAAGAAGGAGGAAAATATACACCTACACACACACAAATAAACCTATACACACGAGAGTTCTTTAAAAAAAAGCTCTCGGAGGTGTGTGAAGTCCACCAATACGCACTTGGCCAACGTGGTGGGCTATGGCCTAAAACTCTCTCATTCTGAAAGAAGACCCGTGCCTATCAATGGGACAATAATGGGTTGACGAGAGGTGAATAACATAAAGTATTTAATTTGCCATGTGGTAGAATACTGGCGCGAAACACTTCTTGCATTTCAATGAATGTGGTTGCCGGCTTACTTATGAGGCGACCGTGTCTGCCCTTGGAAATAGCAAAGCATCAGTTTTTACATACATACAAAAGTAACATTCACATCCATCTTTTAAATAGAAATGCTTATTTCTATGGTTTCCGGCTCACTAAAACATAGGTACATGAGTATATGAGGATACCATCTTAGACCTGTGAGTAGCAACGCATCTGTGATAGACTTGAGATAGAATCCCTATTCTTTTTGAAGGACTATACACACCTTCAATGGGTAACAATTTCAATGTCCATGGGCGGCAGTAACTACTCACTATAAGGTGGACTGAATGCTTGCTTACTACTTATATAGTATAGATATTGTTGTCTATAAACAGAGCAGTAATAGCCTAACGGTTGAAACTTGCCCTCTCAATCGGGAGGTCCGAGGTTCAAACCCAGGTACGCACCATTGATTTATGTGCGTATTCGAAATCAATTATGACTGCTTTTCGGTGAAGGAAAACATTGTGAGGAAACCTACAAACCCGAGAGTTCTTTTCAAAAAAGTTCTCCGAGGTGTGTGAAGTCCACTAATTCGCACTTGGCTAGCGCGCCGGACTATGGCCTAAAACTTTCTCATTTTGAGAGAGCGCCCAGCAGTGGGACAATAATGGGTTGTATCCCATAAACTTTTGAGTAATATTTTATTAAATTGTAATTTTAAGTAATATTCAAATTTTAAGTATTCCTCAAATTTTAAGTAATATTTTAATGAAAAGCATTTCTAAGGCTTAAGACTGTAGAAGCAGCCGTTGAAGTACAGTTTCGATGTACAAGTACCTCAGAACTTTCCAAGAACCCTCTATACACTGAAAAGGTCTGAATAAACGGGTGTTTGAGTTTTCAGATCTATGAGTGAATGGATCGGATCGTGAATTTTTATTTTATAACCAGCTCTTACCCGCGGCTTCGCCCGCACGATCAAAGGGAATTAACATTAGCATTTGATAGCGTGATTCAGAACTTGCAAATGAATTTTACTAACGCCATCTATTATCAACGTCTGGAACTACTAAATATCTAGCAACTAACAAAACATCGGTATAGTCATGGGAATGAGACGCGTCAAAAAGTAGCTTACGTCAACTCGGACCTCCTAACTATCTCCCTGCATATAAACCATATCATATAATAGCTATGTGGGGCGATGTGAAAGAGGAACAAACAAACACACTTTCACATTTATAATATTAGTATGGATGTACAGTAATACCCCGAACTTACGCGATAGGTGGGACTGACTGATAACCGTGTAAGTCGAATTCGCGTAAGTCGGGGTATGAGACATATAACACAAAATAAAATGTAGGTGTCATACAAGTACATAGTCTTACTATTCCACACTCTTATTTAATAGTGTAGGATATTAAGGCTATGTATATCTAATGCTAATTCATAATATAGAGATTGTGTGACGCAAATGGCACTCAATAAAAGATTGATTCAGGAGATTTGAAAACCGCGTAACTCCGGGTTCGCGTAAGTCGAGGTAGCATAAGTCGAGGTATTACTGTTTGGCAAAGGGAGATCTCCCGCCAGGCTAGGTGATCATGCATGGGGAGCGGCAGTGCTCCGACAGTTGATGTTCGGAACTTGTATATATGCAGGATTCTGAGAATGCTTCGATAGCGTGTTTCAGAATACTAGTAGCGCCATCTCTTGATGAGTAGCGGGAGGTCGCCCCATCACCCCCTGCTCAGACCGGAGGTCGATAGGTCCGCAAGTCTTCGCATTCAAGCACCAGTAGTTCGCCCTCTATCTGCGGTGAGTCGAGATGTGAGAGCGAAGTGAGGCCTTGAGATGCCCTCTATCCACGGTGAGTCGGGATGTGAGGATGGAGCGAAGTGTGGAGGCGAGCAATGTCTGCTCAAGCCGTCCGTGATGTCGCGGAGAGCAGCTGGACCAGGCACAGGAAGCGTTTCATGATGCGCTGCGATGCACCTGATGAGCTGCTGATCAGATGTTCTGATGCTGCAGTCCATCCAGGGTGTGATGTTGCCACCATCGAGAAGGGACGTGTTCTTGTCAGGGGTCACCACTTTGGCAAAGGGAGATCTCCCGCCAGGCTAGGTGATCATGCCTGGGGAGCGGCCGTGCTCCGACAGTTGATGTTCGGAACTTGTATATATGCAGGATTCTGAGAATGCTTCGATAGCGTGTTTCAGAATACTAGTAGCGCCATCTCTTGATGAGTAGCGGGAGGTCGCCACAACTGCATATTCATTTGACACTTAACTTTTAATTCTTACTTAGTAGCAATCATCACAGCTTATATATTAAGCTTTACGCACGGCTTAAAAGATACCCAATTTAATAGATGACTTTAATATATTTTTATAGAAATAGCAAATGAGCATGCAGACCACCTGCTGGTAAGTGGACACTGCCGTCCATGGACATCTGTAATCAACTTCATACAGAACATGTATTCCATCTGAAGTCAATCACAGATGCGTTGCCACTCACGAGGACTACTTCAGTCAGATAAAAAATTTGAGGCTTCGAAATTGAAAAATGCTCATGAGGCGTAGCGCGGTAAAACATCACTCGCAGCTTTACTGTTTTTATACCAGGCGCCTTATTCTTTTCTTCTTCTTCTTCTTTCTTCTTCTTTATAAAAATGAATGTTTGTTTGTATGTCCTATAGAATCGTAAACTATTTATTTGATCATGTGATGATCTTTAGCAAAGTTGTTATTTATGAGCTCGCGAAGGTTTCTGGTGTATTTTTTCTGATGGCGTAGCAACGCGCGCAGGGTACAGCTAGTCATATCATCATACTAATATTATAAAGGCGAAAGTTTGTGAGTGTGTATGTTTGTTACTTCCTGACGTGTAAACGGCTGGAGCGATTTTCGTAAAATTTAGTAGGGAGTTAGCTGATACTCTGAATTAACATATAGGCTACTTTTTACTGTGGAAAATATCTTATTCCCACGCGGGCGAAAGTGCGGGGTTTAGCTAGTAAGGTCCAAAAAAGCTCCAAAAAAATAGAAAACGTTATTTCCAATATATTTATTACAATACTAAAAACTACATATCAACGTAATTGAATACACTTGAATTTGTATATATAACCAATATGAATACCATTTAAAGCAAACAATCGAGTATAGTTCATATCAGAGTAAACAGCAGACCGGAGGCTGTGCGGTGAAATTTCCATTGAGCCGACGAAAACAGTAAATGTTTACGCTCCGAGTTTGATACATATTGGTACAAGTGTATTCTGCTCATATTTTGATCCGCGTGGCGTATTGGTTCCGTGTTCGAGCCTCGGCCAGACAAGTAAGCAATTTCATACAGAATAAGGCTTCTACCTGAAGTCGATCATAGATTTTTTTTATCTAACTGAAGTAGCAAACGAGCATGCAGTCCACCTGATGGTAAGTGGTCACTGCCACCCATGGACGTCTGTAATCAACTTCATACAGAACATGAGGTACATCTGAAGTCAATCACAGATGCGTTGCTACTCCCGAGGACTATGATGGTCGCCTCATGTGAAAGTGTACCGGCAACCATACCCTTCCATCGAAACGCAAGAAATGCTTCACGCTAGAAATAGGTGTGGCGGTGGTACTTCCCCGGTCGAACTACACTAGTTCTAACTTCAAAACGTACGATACGTAGCTACTTCCGAGGACTAAAGGTCCTCTGCACTACACCGAACGTTGTCACACTTGGTTACCATGGTGGACTGTGTTCTCAAATCATCTCACCTTGAGACCTGTCCCCAGCAGTGGGATAATAATGGGTTGAGGACATATGATGACTACTGTAGGCCTAAAACGCCCTTACCCTAACAGGAGACCTGTATCCAGCAGTGGGACAATAACGGGTTAATATACATATATACTCGCATACTCAAAACTGACGAACTGTTACCGAATTCTGAAAAAGCATAGCATCTTGAGCAGTGATAGTCTAATGGTTGAAAGAGCAGTGATAGCCTTAATGGTTGAAACTTGCCCTCTGGATCGGAAGGTCCTAGGTTCAAACCCAGGCACGCACCACTTATTTATGTGCGTATTAGACCTTAATTATCACTGCTTTTCGGTGAAGGAAAACATCGTGAGGAAACCTACACACCCGAGAGTTCTTTAAAAAAAAAGTTCTCGGAGGTGTGTGAAGTCCACCAATTCGCACTTGGCCAGCGCGGTGAACTATGGCCTATAACTCTCTCATTCTGAGAGAAGACCCGTGCCCAGCTGGATAATAATGGGTTGATGACAATACGTATATACTCGCACACTCAAAACTGAGGAACTGTTACCGAATTTTGAAACGGTACACTGAAATGTGAAGCACTGAAATTGGGTCGCACTCGAAAGGTGTTAATTAGAGTGTGATGGGGAAATGGTCTATATTTCCCCGTCAATCACCCTCTGTGCGAATCGCAAAACTAATTCTACCCTTGTTATAAAGAATGGCAGTAGAAGAAAAAGATTTTTTTAACTGAAAGTTGGTAAATTTAACGAATAATGAAGTGCTACATTTTTTTAACTTACGCTTTCTACACTCATAGCCCCACAGTAGGATGTTCTCCTGTGCCGTGGGTACCATGGACACACACAAGACGAATACACAAACACCCAGGCCCAGAACAGGAATCTAAATCCATCATTCAGATACCTGTCTGGCCAGGAATCGAACCCGGGACCCATTGCGCGTCAGACCGGTTTGGTAACCGCTCCGCCAAGCGGGTCGTAGATTAGGTTGATAATCGTTATGAGATTAGGTTGATAACCTTTGTCAATTAAAATGTTGTAAATCCAGTTTAAATATAACAATAAATCCAGCATTTAAGTAATTTTCATAAGAACCCTAAAGTAAGTTAGCGGTTAGAACGTGAAATAGAGAAATCGTGAAACATTGTTAGCTTGAAATTGAGTGGCACACGAAAGGTACTAATTACAATGTGACTGACGGGGAAATGTTTCCCCGCATGAATGCATTTCCCCGCTATGCGCGCCCATCGCATCCACTAGCCGTGGGAGCGACGCAGGGTTATATGGGATTTTTACCGCACAAAAAACCCCCCGGTGGCCGTCCTCGGCGCTATAAAGAGGACTCTGGGAACTCGGACCGACCGCAACCGGAATCCTCTGAACGATTTGCCCCATCGGGCTCCTCCCAGATGGGCGGCTGGGCCCACCGCTCTGTCTAGTCTTTACGACGGTATGCGACCACATATATCGCCGTCCTTCCCGGGATCGCCTGACCGAACGGTTCGAGCTCCCACTCTAGCCGCCTGCAACCCCGGAAGCCCCTTTTAGTCGCCTCTTACGACAGGCAGGGGATGCCGTGGCCCTATTCTGATCCCCAAACTACAGGGACGATCCACTAGTTCTGCCCTCTTAGTAAAAAAAAAAAAACGCTTTCTACAGTCATAGGCCCACAGTAGGATTTTCTCCTGTATCGTGGGTGCCATGGACACACACAAAGACGAATACACAAACACCCAGACCCAGCACAAGAATCTAAACTCATCATTCAGATACCTGTCTGGCCGGGAATCGAACCCGGGACCCACTGCGTGTCAGACCGGTATGGTAACCGCTCGGCCACGCGTGTCGTCTTAGTAAAGAGGGTAGTAGCAAAATTGAGTATTTTGATCAAGAAGAAAAAAAAATTTCAATTGTCAGTCAGTCAAATTTTACGAAAAATGAACTACTTGCCCCAGATTAGGCGACAATTGTTATGTGATCTAATCTTTGTTCACATAATACAGTAAAAAAAGATATAAATAACAAAAAAGACAAACCCGCTGAGTTTCTTGCCGGATCTTCTCAATTGAACTCATGTTCCGATCCGGTGATAGTGTAAGAAAAAAAATGTAACTGATATTTTGTAAGTGCCCCCGTAGGCCTATACAATATAAAGACATTTAATTTCAAATCTACTTTACAGATAAGACTAAATTGCAGCATTTAAGTCTTTTTCTTAACAACCCTCAAAATAAATAATAGAACTAAGTTAATGGTTAGTGATAAATTGACAGCGAATTTTGAAACGGTACACTAAAACTAATTAGAGTGACTGACGAAGAAATATAGACGACCCGCGTGGCACAGCGGTAACCATACCGGTTTGACGCGCAATGGGTCCCGGGTTCGATTCCCGGCCAGACAGGTAGCTGAATGATGAGTTTAGATTCATTTTCGGGGTCTGGGTGTTTGTGTATTCACAGAGAAAATCCTAGTGTGTGGCTATGAGTGTAGAAAACCCTGGCAATAAAGAACGTACATAGTAATCGACATTGGGAAATTCAGTTTTTTGAGGTAATTGCATCTTAAGAACGTTATATACATGAAGTAGAAGAAAAACAAATTTTATTTGGAAATCGGTGAAAAACTTAACGAAAAATGAAGTCCTTGCGCTAGATTAGGAAATAATTGTTATGTACCGTACGTGTCACCTTACCCTAAACTAAAATGTAATCAATCATATTAACATATAAGAATAAATTACAGTATTCAGTCTTTTTAAAATAAAACACGCGCGGCACTCGGGGACTGCCGCGGTAAAGCTATTGCATAGAATTTATTTATCAATTTATGCAATTATAATTATTTATTAATTTAATTTATGGAGTATTGTTTTCTTTGATATTAATTCAAGTTTTTTATTTGTTACTATATACTTTCTCACAAACAGCTATCATATTCGTCCGATATCCGAGCAGCTTGTCTCGATCCGTGCGAGCTTCGTACTGTCGTATTATACATACACGTTAAGCGAACGCTCGGCCGCGCTACATGGTAGACGGAGTGGGGGGTGTTAGGTTTTTTCGTTACGGAATTTCTTGATTCGGTCGCCGCGCTCAAAGCCCGCGATAAAACTATGCAATAGCTTGAAAACCCTTAAATAAAAATGACAGAACTGCGTAACTGCGGCGAAATGTCCGCTACATTTAGAGTGCTAAATTGATAGTAAATTTTGTAACGATTCTCTAAAGCATGGAGCACTGAAATTGGGTCGCACTCGAAAGGTGCTAATTAAAGGCTGACTGACGGGGAAATATAGACTGCGCCAGTCGCAAACCTAGTTCTACCCTTATAATAAAGAACGTATATACGTACATTGCAAAATTGATTTTTTGCGGGAATTGCATCACAATAATAAAGATTGTTGAAGTGAAACTTCTTTATCGGGGTTGGAAAAAAAAATTGTGTAACATTTTTTCGTTACGCGCCATCTTTTTCTGTTACGCGCCATCTTTTTTTTCCGTTACGCGCCATCTTTTTCTTATCCCTACCACGCGTGATATAAGATAGATTATTATAGATTAGATTATTAGATAAAGTTTAATAAAAGCCTTTTATTAAACTTTATCTAATTTAACTTTATTTAACCAATTTCTGTAAAGTTGCATATAGTAAATTATTTTTTGAAAAATAACGTCATAAAGAAGTTTCACTTCTTACGAGTGTCCGTAGTACACGCACACATTTTTTTTTATTAATTGGAAGTCGGTCAAAAGTTAAGTAAAATGCAGTACTTGCGATAGGTAAGGTTAACATTGTCCTCCCTATCCACAGACGGAAAACCGGGTGTAGAAGAGGTCCTCACGCCCTTCTTCTACCCCATAACGGAGGCATTGGTGCAGGATACGGGGGTATCCTGAGACACAATAACAAGCCTCGAGGTGGTGCGCGCGGTGTTCCCACGCGCATCTCAAAAACAGTGGGATAGAGAAACTCCAGCTCTATCCCAAAAAGAGAAAGGCCCTGTCGTGGGCAGACGTCGTCGGGGCCGCGGTAGAATGTTACTAGCGTACCCGCAGTCCCGGCACAGGGCGTATAGAGGAACACCGTGGGGTTTTAGCCAGTAGGAGTCCAGCATATCCTCTCAGCTGCCCCCGCTCAGAGAGGAACCCATGATGGGTTTCCCCACGTAAAAAAAAGGTTAACATTGTTAGCTTAAATGATTTTTACATATGTTTTTACGGTATTATCAATATAGTGAAGTAGAGATAAATAATGACAATTACGCGCGTTTGTCTCAAAACTTTTCAAATATTGAATTTTCCGTTAAGGTAAATCCATTAATAGGTATAAGTAATGCTTTTATCAAGAGCGCATTTTTTCTTCTCCAAGTTTTCACTAAAATGAAAAAAATGATCATTTGTGTATTTAAAAGAGTGTTTATTAAGCCAATTTTTATTAATAATATATTTTAAACCCTTTAAAAATCGTTAAAATACCCATAGTTTGCGGTCTAGTTAAGGTGACCTAAAAAAACTCTCGGCAATCGTTCACACAAATAAAGAACCATTACGGACAAACGCATATCAGAATTTTATATTTAAAGTGGGCATAAAATGGATTGTAGCCAATTTACGAGCTACGGCGCTTGAAATTCCGGCTTCAATTGGCGACGCTTCGAAGGTGTTAATTAGTGTTGGAATTGGGGCGATTTTTGATCGTTTTACGTTTCGTTCGGCTACGTTTGTTTTTTGCTCTTTATTTACTCGCTATGTAGTATGTTTAATCTTGCAACTGCGTTTTTATTTACTTCTATTAACTGAATTGAGAAAAATCTTTTCAGCTAGAAAGCACTATACATTCGTTTCTAGAGCGAGAAGGTTCTACATTTCAGTGGAAATTAGTGGATGTTGTCTGACGTAATTATGAAGAGATCATATTAGTTCTTAGAAGTAGCAATGCATCTATCGTTGACTTTAAACAGAACCCTTGTTCTATATGGAGTTGTCCAGATGTCCATAAATGAAAAGAAATGAAATGTCTTTATTTTACATAGGCCTACGGAGGCACGTACAAATTGTCAGTTACATATATATTTTTTACACTACCACCGGATCGGAACACGACCTCAACTGAGAAGATCCGGCAAAAATCTCAGTAGGTTAGTCTTTTTTTGCGGCAGTGATTATTTATCTAAACTGGTTGCGGCTAACCATGAAAATCTGACGGGAACCTCAGATAGAAGTGGACGCAACCTTACATTTTGTCTCTCATTTAACACCTTTAAACATAAATCCTGCTATGCTTGTCAATGCAAAAATACGTCTAAAAACCTATCACTATTCGTCTCTTTGAATGACATAAAAAGTTGTTAGAAAAGATATATATTATGTTAGAAATTATATTTATTACGATTTAAGACTAGTATTATCGCGGAATTGATATATTATAATACCTAACGGGTACTCACGTTATGCGGTTTATGAATTCTTATAGAATTCTTTTTGCCGATATTTCGACCCAGTTGCGTGGATCGTGGTCACGGCCAAATTGAAACTCAGTTTACGAATTCTATAAGAATTCATAAACCGTGTATCGTGAGTACCCGTTAGGTATTATATTATATTTATTACATCTTTCGTTCAGCTCGTTTGCCCAGAGATTAAAAACTTCTGCAAAATTTAAAGATTAAAACAAATCAACTTTACTTAAATGTAGGTACTTTAATTGTAAGAGATTACAGGCAGAAACAAAGGCTAAGTAAATAGATATTCCTACAGGATATCTAGATATTAACACGGTTGCAGTGATACGTAATTCAGTTCCTGGAGCTTGTTCTAACTTCTCACTTGTGATTGAGTTTCCGTTTTAACCGGATACCCTGTACGTTCACAGTTAAAGTTCATTGTTGAATGTTACTTAAACATTAGTAAGCATAATCGGTTCTCATTTCCTCTGGTTTTTAAAGTTGGCGTTCAAAATTTGCATCTGTAAACCTGAATGTGTAAGTTTAAAAACTTAAAAAAAATAATCTTAAAATTCTTTCTGCACTCATAGCCCCACAGTAGGATTTTCTCCTGTGTCGTGGGTGCCATGGACATACACAAAGACGAATACACAAACACCCAGACCCAGAACAAGAATCTAAACTCATCATTCAGATACCTGTCTGGCCGGGAATCGAACCCGGGACTCACTGCGTGTCATACCGGTATGGTAACCGCTGCGCCACGCTAGTCGTCTGGTCGAAATACATGTTTAATTTCGTATACAAACAGTCAAAATTAACCAAATAACTATCACGTAGCTCATAAACGGCGGTAAACAGGACGCGGTCGCCGGTGCTCATATTTTATTTGGCCACATTTTTATTGGCGTCGTAAACGATTCGTTTTCAGTGTACACGCCAACTTTGCCTCTACGAGGGTTTCGACGGATTAAATATTTGGTTAATATACTATAATATTTTGTTAAAATACGAGTAATAAAATAACCTAATCTTTAATATTAATGAATTTTATTACCCGATTGCCTAAATAGGAGTGTCGTCATAGAAGTTGCGTCACAAGGAGGATAAGCCTTTTGTGCGTATGTATGTACTTATGTATGATTGTATATCTCTATGAAATGAAATGTCTTTATTTTGTATAGGCCTACGGGGGCACTTACAAATTGTCAGTTACATTTTTTTTTCTTACACTACCACCGGATCGGAATACGACCTCAACTGAGAAGATCCGGCAAGAAACTCAGCGGGTTTGTCTTTTTTCTTATTTATATCCATTTTTTTTATGTCTCTATGTCTCTAGTTCTCTATGTCTCTATGTCTCTATATCTCTATGTCCGTGTTAAATATTTTGTTAATATAAGTTTCATCAATATTAAACATTAGTTTCAATTACCCAATTGCGTCTCGTCAATCCATTGTCCCCTTGCTGCTTTAAATGTTATACAATAAAAAAAAACTTTTCATGACGACCCACGTGGCGGTGCTGTTACCATATCGGTCTGACACGCAGTGTGTTCCAAGTTCGATTCCCGGCTAGACAGGTTCTGGGTCTGAGTGTGTGTATTCTTGTTTTGTGTGTCCATAGCACCCACGACACAGGAGGAATCCTACTGTGGGGCAATGAGTGTAGAAAACGTCTTGCATATTATATTACTTGATTTTAAGTACATATAACATGATTTTACTGTACCATCTGCATAGGTATGATACGAGTTGATGATAATGATGAATGAAGATGGTTTGATAATTAAAATAATCCGACTGTTGAGAACAAATCTCCGAGTGAAAAGGGTTTAGGCTAGTGTTTTTCAAAGTTAGCGATAACGAACACTTAGTCGCTGAAGGCTTTGAGAAGGGCGTTCATGAGGCCACAAAAAAGGCGTTGAAATTGATTACAGGCGATAGCTCACTAGTTACTTGAATGGTAATTTTTGATAACCTTACCGACACAGGTGATAGTTATAGTTCTAATCTTCTTTTCGTCAAGCTATTCAGAAAGAGAGAATGTAGATAACTTCTTGCTGTCTGTCCCTATGTATGCTTAAATCTTTAAAACTACGCTACGGATTTTAATGCATTTTTTTAAATACATAGAGTGATTCAAGAGGAAGGTTTTTATGTATAATACATACATAATATAGTGGAGGAACACTGATCATTTTAGATTTTTGACTTTTAGGCAGAACGTAGTTCGTCGGGTTACAAAACAATAAAAAATGTTTTAAAGTTGATTTTGTCTATAGTTTTAGTGGTCGCAAACACAAGTTGCAAGAAATTGTGAATCTACCTTCATGATACTTATTTTTGTAGTGGAGTCATTTCTTTGTTAATACTTAAGACTTTTGTTTTATAATGTATTCTAATGTTATTTTTAAAATAAATAAATAAATAAAATAAATAAAAATAAAAACTTGTATAATATGTGTGTCTATTGGAATCTGATTAGTAGTATAGCGGGAAAGAGTAACAGACATCCATCCAGCCTCACAAATATTCGCCTTTGTAACATAACTAAGATATTTTTTCCTATCTCTCTATATTCCTATAGAAAACCTTTTTTTTTTGTTTTCGAGGGGGAAACCTTCCAAAGGTCCCCGACGCCGTGGGAGCGACGCAGGGTTATGTGGGATTTTTACCGCACTAAAACCCCCCCGGTGGCCTTCCTCGGCGCTGAAAAGGAGGACTCCGGGATCTCGAAACGACTTCAACCGGAATCCTCCGAGCGCGCTGCCCCATTGGGCTCCTCTCAGATGGGCGGCTGGGCCCACCGCTCCGTCTAGTCTTTACGACGGTATGCGACCACACATACCGCCGTCCTTCCCGGGATTGCCTGACCGAACGGTTCGAGCTCCCACTCTAGCCGTCTGCAACCCCGGAAGCCTCTTTTAGTCGTCTCTTACGACAGGCAGGGGATACCGTAGCCCTATTCTGACCCCGAGGCTACAGGGACGTCCTATAGAAAACCTGTCTGGACATATTCTTGCGTTCGTAGTAGGAGCATCGTAACTAATTCGATGGAAATAGCGTATCGGGGATATAAACCGTTCGCAATAAAAGTACGCATTTCAATATTGATGCTAGACAACACGAAACAATCTTGTCTTTTATTACCTTTTACAGATACTAAGAAATAGGCGGTCTATTCTGGTTTTCGGAAATTTTGAGGCAATAATAATAGTAGTTCTATACTCATAACACACCTCAATTTCTATTTTGTTTATTTATTTATTTATTTATTTATTTATTTATTCATGATCACCAACATAATATACACTCAGAAAAAGTAACAATCATAAATACAGAGAACAAAGGTAAGTGTTATTACAATTACAGGTGAAGACAACATGCAAATAAAGAGAGCGAGTAACACAGCTGTAGGAGCAATAATAATAGCAACTTATAACTAAAGATATCTAATAATATAATGTATGTATGTATTTATGTCAACAGAGCAGTATGGTAAGAGAAGATAAAAATATCATTAAAATAGATAAATTGAGAAAAAAAAATTGTCTAATTTGATTATTGATTGTTCTTAGATTTAAATAGCAAACGGGCATGCACACGACTCAGTTTGAGTGACGAGCTAAATATTTTTTAAAATGGGGTTTGCAATTACAGAAAAAGGAATTTTTCTGCTACGATATTGTGGTTTAACATTGAAAGTGCGTGCAGTCCACCTGATGGTGAATGGTCACTGCCGCCTATTGACATCTGTAAGCAACTTTACACAGAACAAGGGTATTATCTGAGGTCAATGCCATGCAAATTCGCACTTGGCCAGCGCGGTGGACTATGGCCTAAAAATCTCTCATTCTGGGAGAAGACTCGTGCACAGCAGTTGGACAATAATGGGTTGACGACGAATTTAAATTTATCATTCACTAGCTGACCCGGCGAACTTTGTTCCGCCTAAAAGTCAAAAATCGTAAACTTATTAGTGTTCGTCGACTATATTATGCATGTATTATACATAAAAACCTCTTAAATCACTCTATCTATTAAAGAAAACTGCATTAAAATCCGTAGCGTAGTTTAAAAGATCTAAGCGTACAGCGGGAAACGACTTTGTTTTATACTATGTAGTGAAGAATCTGTCAAGCCAGGCATCGAACCCAGGACTCTTTGCGTGTCTTGCGTTATGCTGATAGCTCCGCCAAGTGACTCATCAACGTATGAGATCATATCATCCAACATCTGTTAATAAAGTAGCATTTGGGCACGATTTTTTACAGATAAATTACTTACTATAGTAAAAAATAATAATACTTTATTGACCCAATTAGATTGTACATAATATAGACTTATGTATTACAACAACCACGTAGTGCAGTATACAGATAGTGACGAAATTATTCCTAAAATAACATAAGTACAGTGAACTCTAGTACCCATTGTAAGATTTAACTTGTGTTATGAGTATTAGGAGTTTTACAAAAAAATACTTTGCCACAAGGATATCAGGTGGATCTCTGTATCTGAGATTGTGAAGAAATATTATGCAGACAGACTATAATAAATAAAAACAAAATTAGTCTAAAAAAACTTAATATAAAACAATAGAGCATTAATATTAATGCATTTACTATGGAAGAAAATCATGCATGCACATAATTATATTTAATAATATAAGCTAGTCAGCCGTCACATCGGTCAAAATTCGACCGTAATTTAAATTAAAAAACTAAACTTCATATTGTCCAAAGTAGTACGAATATTTCTCAAATCAAATAAAATGTAATAATTTTCAAGTAATTTTGAACGCACCCGCTAAATATGAAAGGTTTAATTAGCTAAGCCGCATTTAAAAGCAATAGTGGGTATTTTGATAAAGACACTGACATTTCTGACGTTATGTGTATTCATAGTAAGACATTGAATGTTCTATTTCGTTTATTATTTATGTGTTTGTGACAAATGCACGGTAGTGTGTGTAAAGTGTTTTTTGTTGATTTTATGTATGTTTTATGCATTATTTGAAAAAAATATTAGCATTCTGCACTCCTTCTCTACGTCGACTATAACCGTGCAAAGTTTCATACTAATCCGTCCGCGGCATATTACTTAAAAATGCTTCACAAGTTTTTGCTTCACGTATTAATATAATAATAATAATATAAATGTAAATCCTTATTTAAACCGCGTTTTGGGTGAAACGAAAAACTTTCTTAGTGCTCACGTATGCTATAAAAAACCTATGAGCAAACTTAAGGGTTTTAGACCCAGTCGTTTCGGCTGTGCGTTGATCTCAGGGGATTACAGTTAAGAACTTTTCATATGTAGAAGAGAATCAATTTATCGGATTTTAAGTACTGAAGGTCGGAGATTTGTCAATTATGACCCAAAATTCTAAATCTATATTTATATTATTCGGCATGGTATTTCATAGATTAATTTTATTTATTACTAGCTGTACCCTGCACGCGTTGCTACGCCGTAACAAAAAAATACACCACAAACCTTTGCGAGCTCATGAATAACAACTTTGCTAAAGATCATCACATGATAAAATGAATAGTTTACGATTCTATATAGGACATACATACAAACATTCATTTTTATATATAATTAGCTGTACCCTGTGCATCACAAAAAAAATACACCAAAAACCTTCGCGAGCTCATGAATAATAACTTTGCTAAAGATCATCACGTGATTAAATGAATAGTTTACGATTCTAAAGACGACATACAGACGTACATTCATTTTTATAAAGAAGAAGGTATAATACACATTCCCTCCTTGGTGCGTGGAAATAAATGACTGGATAAAGCAAACAACTATGCTTTGCTGCTAATATTGACTCTTTTCTACAGAGCTAATGGGTCCGTAGCCAAGCAGAATAATTACACCCTGTATAAAGAATACTGTCCCTAATTGATGTTGTTGTAATGTTATAATTATAAACTTGATTCTTGTTATTACCAATGTTATCATTATCGAAGTAATTATATTAGTGGTCACAGCGGGGTCACGGATAAACAACAGAGTCCACCAATAAGTTGTTCTTTTATTGTCCAAATTACATAAGAATGTCCTTAAACTAACGTTAAAATATTATTGGAGTGAATGCGCGACAGTTAAACTTAATTTCTAAAGGTGTCCACTTGGTCCGAAGTGAGGTAAGCGAGAGGCGATGGGACTTGACGCCGATCAATTATATAAATGTCTTAACCTTAAGTTATGCAACCGCTTCAGGGATGTAACATCTCCCCCCATAGACAAGCAACTATTTGCATAGGTCTACTGCAAATGTTGCGTCCCGCTTACTACATCCTGATAGCTCCATTTCGTCAGGTTGGCTTATTTTAATCTTCTTGGTTTTGTTTCTTAGGCGAAAGCATAGTACTCCGGCTAGAATAATTATCGTCACAATCAATATGAGATACAGAGGTATTGTCGTATGATAAAGTATATTATAAGAATCTGAATTCAATTGAATCGGTGACTCAATATCAATTTGCTTCTGTATATTGTGCAAGGCGTTCAAATTCGTCGAAGACAGGTGGTATTGTTGTTCAACTCGGCGAATGTTATTCATCACGGTGGGAAGCGCGACGATTTCGACACTAATTCCCTTGATTTTATCGTCAATGTTGATCACGGTAAACTCAGGTGTTCGAAGTTTGCAGTATTTCGGTATCGTTGCCAAATAGCTACCATGCAGTAATTCATGTTTCTCATGACCGCAGGACAGTTGAACTCTTATTGGTCGTGGGAAAGATAAGATATAATGCTGACTGTCGAGCTCTATGAAAGCTTCCTTAGACATAGAGATAGGCGTGCCTAGACACGTTTCATCTACCTCATGTAAAACGATTATATTTTCTACACAGTCAGGTCGAGTTCGAATTTGATGTCCTAGGAGCTGCTTACAGATGCGTATGTTGTCAACCTTCGGGCATTCAGCCTCCATGTACACATATTCTTTAGAGTTGGTAGCTATATAGGGATATGGAGGAAGGATAACAACATTATTTTTATTGGGTACAGGACAAAGACGGAATAGTTCAAATGTAAGTTTTAATATTATAGGGAATTTAAGAACCAGTACAATTTTCCTATCAGAATAATAGCTACCTAAAGTAATTATGTCGTAATAATATCTAAAATCAAACTCTATAATCTCATCCGAGCTATATAGACCACGTAGTTTTTTTACCATTAGGCATATATCTTTAACTGATAAAATAGAATGGTGCAAAGACATAGTGCGACTAAAAGCTAAAATGTTTTCTATTCTAACAATCTCATCCGATAACTCTCGTACGTTATCACTCAGAATAACGAAGAGTTGCGATAGATGTGAAAAACTAAATATGCGCTCCGTGTCAGATGACGTCACATTCATGACGTAAAGGAGTGCCTTATCTAGCTTGTGTTGATTAGAAGTTAAATTATTAAGTACCTGCATTTGCCGAATAGAAAATTCTTTAAATAAAGTAATATGATTATTAAATTTGTCTGCAATTATTTTTTCATTATTTTTTAAAATGCTTAATGCGTGTTCAAATCTGACGGCATCGTCATGATCCAGGTTACCAGAAATAGACCTTATAACCGTTCCTAAAGGATTAAAAAGGCCGCGTTTAGTTCGGCTGGAAGGTTTAAAAGTTTCTAACTGCAATTTAATCTTATATAATTTATAAGAAATATACTTGACTTGAGATTTGAATAAGGAATAACTGCTGTCAGATAGTCGATTATTTAAATTTTCAAGTTGTGTGCGTAAATTCGAAATGTGTCTGCCTATTAAATCTAAATCGATATCTTGTAAAAATGTATGATAGTGGGAAATTATCTTTGTTGGTCCCAACTTATACGGTAAAATCCCGGGTCCATGATCTAGGCTTTCAAGTTGGATCTCTTGAGCGTGGGTCAGGTGCATCAGTATCAATAGGTACCTGTAACAAATTAAAGTTCCTAACTAAGTTACCTCTTTTACGTTTCAAACGAGCTTTCGCTACGGGTCCTCGCTTTTTTGAGGTATAGATGTGTATGGGCATATTAGACACTACTTTGTCATGCGTAAAACGAGAAGCTAACTTTTGCCGCTCTGCTGCTGGATTTCGTATATATATGTCCTCGTCTGGTGTGTATTGTACTAAAGGTTCCCTATTGCTATTCATTCGTCTTATTAACGCTTGCCGCTCTGCGAGCGATGAGTCATGTATAAGTCCGTACACTGTTTCCATTCTACTCCGGTGGTCTTGCATATATTTCTGTAATAATCTTTCTGTAATATTTATGTCGGTTGGATCCCGTGGGGCAAAATGTCCAGTAATAAGATCAAAGGGTCTGCATTTCGTCAAACTATGTAGAGAACTATTGTACGCTATAAGAGCGTAAGGTACCAAATTAACTGCGAGTTCATTTTTATGCTCTAATTTTAATAATCTGAGATGTTCTAATAAAGTACTATGGAAACGTTCTATCATTCCGTTCTCGTTTGGAGAATCAGCTGCTGTTAGATGATGTTGTACCTTATGCAAACGTAAAAATTCGGCAAAAATTTGATTAGTAAATTCAGTCCCACGGTCTGTCGTCAAGGTTAGAGGAAATCCGTGATGCGTGCAAAAATTTAGAAAAACTTTAATTATTTTAGGGGCTGTACTGTCAGTTATAAAATATGCCTGGGCGTATTTAGAAAAAGAATCTATAATTGTTAGATACTTTTCTCGTTCTATAGTTAGGACGTCAGCATGTATGTTCTCGAATGGTTTATTTGGAGGAGGAACTATTCTGAACTCTGGACGTACTGGATTACGGTCGTACTTCGCGCATCCGCATGTAATACATTCGTTTATATGTTTTGATATATCAGCCTTCATTTTAGGCCAAAAATACCGTTGAGATAACGCTAGGTAACTTTCATTAATGCCGCGGTGATTTGTTTTTCCGATATGATATTTTTGGATAATATCTTGTTGAATTAAATAGTCCGTTATGTTTTCAACATTTTTTTTAACTAGGATAAGATTTATAGATGAGCTGCAAAAAGCTCTCTGTATAACAGGAATTACATGATACATTTTATCTATTGGCTGTACTAGAATTGCTGTACGGGACTTCGGATCTACGTGTTTTTTAATAATGCTAATAATATCTCGATCTAAATTTTCTTCAGTAATATCTAATGAAATTCTATGATAACCGTCAAACGGTCGTGTCACTGTTGGTCTCGGTCTAGGTGGTCGATTTACTATATTAATAATAATTTGTCTCCGGTACATATTAAGGGGCCCTTCGCTAATAGGAATTTCTAGTATAGGATTTTCGGCACTAGTATGGGCTGTTTCTGTAGATGACCCACTCCCAATAGGACTATCAAGGGCGGTTAGCGTAGATGAAGAACAACGATCATCTTCGTTCATAGCAGTCAAAGTCGATGACGTACTGCAATGTCGAGATGTTCGTGACGTATTCACTTGTAGAGATAACGTTTCGTCATTGTGTATTTCAATACGCGATAAAGCGTCACAGTTCGCGTTAAGTTTACCCCTTTTATATATAATAGTGTAGTTATACTCAGCTAGTTTTAATCTCCATCTAGTCAGTCGGGAATTACATTCTTTTAAATTCATAAGCCACTGCAAAGGCTTGTGATCGGTAACTATTTTAAATTTACGTCCGAAAAGATACGGGCGGAAGTACTTAGTAGCCCAAATGATAGCGAGGAGTTCCTTTTCGGTTGTTGAGTAGTTTGTTTCGCTAGCATTTAGGGTCCTTGATGCATATGCTATAGGCCTGTCAGCACCAATAGGCCCTTGTGAGAGAATAGCGCCAATTGCGAAGTTAGAAGCGTCAGTTGTCAGTACAAATTCTTTCTCAAAGTCAGGGTATTGTAAAATAGGATCATTTGTCAGTAAGGTCTTACAATGTTCAAAACAATTTATGTAGTCAGGGGTCAATCTAATCTGTGCATTTTTTTTAAGGCAAGATGTAAGAGGTTTAGTTATTCGTGCAAAATCGGGAATGAAACGCCGATAATAACCTAGTAGGCCTAAAAATCCTTTTATTTGTTTGCTAGTTTTTGGAATAGGATAGTTCATAATAGCTTTAATTTTATCTGGATTGGGTTTCACACCATCGGGGGTGATCACATGTCCCAGATAAGGAGTTTCGCGTTTAAGGAACTCTGACTTATCTAACTGTATTTTAAAATTAGATTTTCTAAGACGATCAAATATAGTACTGAGATTTACCATCATTTCTTGTAGCGAGGTAGCAAAAACTAAAACGTCGTCGAGATACACTACACAAATCCGATTAATTAATCCTCTAAGGACATTGTCCATAACGCGCTGGAATGTAGATGGTGAATTTTTTAAACCCATAGGCATTCTCAAAAACTCATAATGCCCATGTTCGACGCTAAAGGCAGTTTTATGGATATCTTTAGGATCCATTTCAACTTGATAAAATCCAGACGCTAAATCTAAAGTGCAGAAGTATTGGCATTTCCCAAGTTTATCCAAAATGTCGGTTATATTGGGTATTGGGTATCGGTCCTCGACAGTTTTATCATTTAATTTCCGGAAGTCAATGACTAAGCGCCACTTCACCTTACCAGAAGCGTCAACTTTTTTAGGAACAACCCAAATGGGTGCATTCCATGCAGATGTAGATGGCCTTATTATACCTTGGTCTAAAAATTGTTTAATCTGTGACTGCACCTCGTCTCTATGAATATAAGGATATCGATAGGTCTTACTATATGCGGGTAATTCCTCAGTGGTTTTGATGGAATGTTTAATTTGGTTCGTAAAGGTCAACGGTTCGTCTTCTAAATAGAATACGTCTGAATATTGGGCACATAAAGATTTCAAATTAGCCGTCTCCTCTGCGTTTAAATGATCTGTGCGCAATCGTAATAAAACATTACGAGTGCGAGTATCATATGATGTGGTATCAGATTTCAGTATGGGCAAGGTTTCTACGTTAAACATCTGTGCGCTAATCGGTTTACTTAAAGAAAATATAATATCATTATTTGTGGGATTAACAACTTCTAAAATTGCACGGTTATTTTTGGCAATAGATAAGCACTCATTAATATGACAACCGCTTAAGTTCTGTTCCTCTATCCGTACGTGTCCATTAGGAATATTGATGGGCAACCGAAGTAGTTTAGAGGACTCGGCCTGGATAATATCTTCATATAGGTTTACGTTCTCCGATGTATACATGTATATAGGTAATGACGCAAATTTTGTATGCAGAATATGTGATCCTAAATCTATTTTTGCAGACCAATGTTGGAGTAGGTCACAACCTATTAGACCATCGAAGTATTCATGGAATCGGTATACATACAATTTTATTGGATCTGAATTTTTAATTTCTTTGAAACTCGGTATAGTAATCGAATAGTGATTTTTCGTAGTTCCGTGAACATTAGTTACAATGAACGGATCGTAATTTAATTCAATATGTGCGGCTTCAGGGCTCAAAAATGACTGGTTAGCTCCAGTGTCTATGAGAAAATTTAAGGATGGGTAGTTAGGTCGCACTTGAAATTTAATGAAAGGTAATTGTCTTTTATTTTGGATATGTAGTTCTATTCGGGGGCATCTTTCTTCGGTCGTTGGGAAAAATTTTGATCTTGGGCAAGGTCATCTTTAAAACTACAGTTACCTTCGTCATCTTGATCAGTCAAAGTACTATCATTATAATAGTAGCTCTCGTAGTCAGGAAAACAGTAATTTTCATTGTCATAGTCATAGTTACAATGAGAATATGGATCTTGGTCGTAAAATTCAGTCGTATTTACCTCTCGAGTCTTAAAGTAATTACTCGGTGGTGGATTACCGTGAATCCTCCAGTCGTGAGGCACAGGTTTCTTTGACATATTCGGAGGTAAAGTACGTGCTACTGGGTGACTTATACCAGACATAGGTTGGGGGTAGTTATAACGAGGCTGTTGGTCTTTAAACTGCCGTGGTGTTACCATAAATCCAGTAGACATGTCCGATCGTGGTAATGCTCGGAATATTTGCTGTGTTCTTGTTGGTCCATGGAAACTGGGTCTATTAGCTAGAGCATGAAAATGTGGGTTTTGTCGCACTAACGGGGGTACTGGAAAACGATTGAAATTGAATGGTTTGGATAAGGTTTCATAACTAGTACAGGGTTGAGGTTTTTTCCTATTCTGCAAATAAAGAATATTCATTTCTTCCTGTACATACTCCAGGGCTACGACTAACGAAGAGGGCCGCATACATCTAATGCGAGAACCTAAGGGTTCATTTAATCCCTTTAAAAATGTTTTTAAGGCTAAATTACTGTATAAAACTCTTTTTGAATCTATGGTAGTATCTAGTTGATCGTGTAACTCTATATATGTTATAATATAGCTTAATAAATTTTGTACCCGTTTATAAAATATATGAGGTGTGTCAGAGCCTTGAGTGAGCTGAGAGAGGTCTGTATACAAAGCAGTTTCATCTCTATGGTCCGAAAAGTTATTAACTAGTGTACTTCTTATTCCTTTCCAATCTCTAGGTACGCCATTGTTGGTTAATGTCCTGGCAGCAGGCCCAGTAACTTTATTTAAAATTCCGTTGAGAAGAGCTAAATTGGACAATTCGTAACCTGGATCAACCTTAACGTAAGTTTCTACTAATTTATCGCATAAACTTAAAAACCTAATTAATGTATTCGGATTTCCGTCAAATTCAGGCACAAATTTTAAATTTTTGATTATTTTATCAATAATTTCGTCACACTTATCCATTTTTTCTAAATTATTGTCTATGGATAAGTTCCTATGAGCGTCGCTTAATGCGATGCGAGAAGAAGATCTTTGGGGATAAACCCCCTTTGTATACCGGGGATGAAAAATATTGGAAGTTAATTAGGAACAGGAAAGGGAAGATGAATATAACAACCAATTCGCAGAATATTGTGTAACTTACATAAACATGATAGAGACACGATGATTCATCGAGGTTTGGATGACGTGACTCCCGTAGACTCCAAGTTGTAGCTGGTCTCCGCTGTCTCCAGGTTCTTCTAGGAAGTCGATGAGGCGATGAATCGCTATCAGCACGTATAGTTCACGAAAAGTTCATGAAATTCACGAATTGTTTCACACGCACTGACTCGACAATCCTACCGACTGCGCCAATTATATTAGTGGTCACAGCGGGGTCACAGATAAACAACAGAGTCCACCAATAAGTTGTTTTTTTATTGTCCAAATTACATAAGAATGTCCTTAAACTAACGTTAAAATATTATTGGAGTGAATGCGCGACAGTTAAACTTAATTTCTAAAGGTGTCCACTCGGTCCGAAGTGAGGTAAGCGAGAGGCGATGGGACTTGACGCCGATCAATTATATAAATGTCTTAACCTTAAGTTATGCAACCGCTTCAGGGATGTAACAAAGTTGTTCTTTGTTATTATCTAGTAATTGTTATCAAGCGCATTTTCCTTCGAATAACCTTTTATTTCGTAGCCAGAGAATAACCACGTGGAGATAATTCGGTAGGAATTGTGTTCGTTGCCAAGATATATACTGTTTGTAATTAGATTAGGGGAGCTGCGGAATGCTCCATGTTACGCACGGACCGTCAGGGTTGTGCACAATAGAATACACAACATATTAAAGCGAATTATTTTGTTGAAAACCGTAGTCTGGTAGAACCAGTGTAGTTCGACCGAGCACGTACCACACTTATTTCTAGCGTGAATCAGTTCTTGTGTTTTATTGGAAGGGTGTAGTTGCCGCAGGGTTGCCAGACGTCTCGAATTTGATGGGACGTCCCGATTTTTTCATCACAATTAAATGTCCCGCACGGGACAGGCTCGGTCCCTATTTTCGAGAAGGACCAGACTTTTGCAATAAAAGGTCGAAAAAAAAATGTGCAAAGTGGAACTTAAGTTTGTCGACAAACAGACATAAGTTGATCTGCAGTTTGTCGAAAAAAAAGGTCGCCAAATCCTCCCGCCCTCCTATACCAAGGAGAGGCGGAGGCCTTTGTAGCACGAGAACTGCTGGCCCGCTTTTGACTATGAAGTCTCGCTTTTTTCTCCCTAAAAGTTCCCAAATCCCGACTCAGTAAAAAAAACTGGCAACGCTGAGTTGCGCGCTATTATAATAAGCGACCATCTTAGTCCTCGGGAGTAGCAACGCCTCTGATATTAACTGCATATAGAATCATTGTTCTACATTAAGTTGTTCATAGATGTCCATGGACGGCAGTATCCACTAACCATCAGGTAGAATCCATGCTTGTTTGCTTCAATGTCATAAAAATACTACTTGGTAATTATGTACGTGTAGCTGTAAAACACAGCTACAGAGGTGGTAGAACCAGTGTAGTTCGACCGTGGAAGTACCACCATCACACCTATTTCTAGCGTGAAGCATTTCTTGCGTTTCGATAGAAGGGTGTGGTTGACGGTACACTTCCACATGATTCGACCATCATAGTCCTCAGGAGTAGCAACGCATCCGTGATTGACTTCATATGAAACCCATGTTCTGTATGTAGTTGATTACAGATGTCCATGGCCGGGAGTGATCACTTACCATCAGGTTGAATGCTCGTTTGCTACTTCAGGTAGATAAGAAAAAAAACCAGTAGTAAATATGTGTGAGGAAGCACACATATTTACTACTGGTTGTGTTGTATGTGACACAAGTCACATACAACACAAGCATTCTTTTCAGTGTTCGGCTTATCCGATATTTTTTGCTTATTACAGCTCGTGCAAATTTAATATTTTATTAATTCTTGTAGCTTCAGCAGCGGCGAAACGTAATTTCGGGAATGCTTGTTAAATTATTTTATACATTTTGTAAGATTTCCAGTTGAGCGTTTCGACAAGGTTTCGGCGGATTTCCACGCAGATTATGAAGGAAATCTTACTTACCGTTTCGTAAAATAGGTTTTACCCGCGTCTTCGTTTGCCGGGTATTTCGAATTTAATGGACTGATTTGCCTGATGATGGTGATAAACCTCGAAATGTTTGTCATATTTAAACCGAAATTTTGAGGTCGCAATTTTTTACCCGATTATGCCAGAAGGACGGTAACATTTTTCAAGCGTAAATATGTATGTATAAGTTCGCGTACGTAAGTCCACTTCTTTGGAACACTACCGCACAAAAGATATGGCGAATTAAAACTTAATAATGAAATGTTACTTTAAACATCACAATAAAGTCACATAGGCCGTATAATTTTCAAATATGGCGCCTGTGAAAACAAAGACATTTTTTTTTTATACAAAATATCAAAAATATTAGTGGTGTATTTTTTTTTTTCAAGTCACGTGTGCACATACAAAAATATAAAAATAAAGGAAATACGCATACGCTTTTCCTTTATTCATATTACGAAGGATGGAGAGAGTAATCTTTAAGTAAAATCCCATATTATACATTAAAATTTCTTTTTCCCCGGGATTCAGATATTTCGTAAGGAAAGGCGAAATATGTTTGAATATTCCTCTTGTTTAGAATATTTTTTTATACAACTGAAATAGCAAACAGACACGGATGAAAGTTAACAGGGGTTCTATTTTTTACATCACTGAAGTAGCAAACGAGCATACAGTCCACCTGATAGTAAGTGGTTACTACCGCCCATGGCCTCCTGTAAGCAACTTCATATAGACCATGAAGCTCTATCTAAAGTCAATTACAGATGCGTTGCTAGTCCCGAGGACTATGATGGTCGCGTCATAATTATAAAAGTGTGCCGGCAACCACACCCTTCTATCGAAACGTAAGAAAAGGTTTATGCTAGAAATAGGTGTGGCAGTGGTACTTCGCCGTTCGAACTACACTGGTTGTGCCACCTTGTAAAACTGTCTGTCTGAGACCAGGCTATATCTCAATTGACTTGACAATTAGAGATGTCTTGCTACTCCCAAGGACTGATATGGTTGTCTCATATAAAAGCCGGCTATAATACCATTCCATTGAAACGTAACATACTCTTTCCTCCACATTAACAATAATACGTAACTCCACATTAACAATAATACGTAAAAGCCTGATAACATGAGCGACAGATAGCAATGTTGATGATGGTCGCTGACAGTCGCTGATGGCGCAATGACGGTAGACAGAAAGGTAGTGGAACTCTTTCTGTTCGACTGGTAAAACCCGTTTCCAGCGATCCCGGTAAGGACGATGGTATATGTGGTCGTATACCATCGTATACCGCACAAGATGTGGTGGGCCGAACAATCAACTAGGTGGAGTCCATAGAGGTTTTTTTTTATAATAATGAAGTAGCAAACAAGAATGCAATCCACCTGATGGTAAGTGGTCACTGCCGCCCATAGACATTTGTAAGCAACTTCATATAGAACATAGGTTTTATGTTAGTCAATCACAGATGCGTTGCTAGTCCCGAGGACTATAATGTTCGCGTCATATAAAAGTGTGCCGGCAACCACACCCTTCCATCGAAACGCAAGGGGCGGTGGTACCTCCCCGGTCGAACTACACTCGTTCTACCACGTTTCACGCAGGTAATGCGCTCAAAGGACTCCGGTTGTGTTCCGTTAAAGATACTGGAGTCTCCTACATAGCTTCGGAGGCCACCGCGGGGGTTTTAGTGCCCAAAATTCTCATTTACGAAACATTCCTGAGACATACTCAAACGATAAAGGACAATATCGAATTTGAGTGGAATTTATTTAGGACCAGACAAATGAATTTAATACAAATACTTTACGAGCGACCATTTAAATTAAATTTAAACGATGCAATAAAATAAAATCGCGTCGCGTTTTAAGATGTGCTAGGAATTTACTTTATTCACTTCTAAACGAACTGTGAAGGAACATTAATGCTGTGAAAGAAAGCAAGCTTATAGGATTTCAATGCCTGACGTTGCTGGCATTTTAAAAGTTTGAGCTAGCAAAAGAATTAAGCGCTTTGTTTAAATTTAGTTAAGATATTTGTAAAGAAAAAAATCTCGTGTCACAGTTTTTGTTGCCATACTCCTCCGAAACGGCTTGACCGATTTTTACCAAATTTTATATGCTTATTCAGTAGGTCTGAGAATCGGCCAACATCTATTTTTTTTTATATGGCAAAACAACGTTTGTCGGGACAGCTAGTAATAATATATAGATAGTTACATTAAGTAATACGAATAATTTGTTATAATTTATAATTTTTAGTACGTGATAGCGTACGTGGTGGCGTAATTTTAGTTTTTTTTAACTAATGATTCTTATTCTTTTACATTTTAATCATAATACCTGTATCATAGCGATCTCAATTAATTATTTTGACGAGTCTATTGGACTCGTCAAAAAATGAATCGCAGAAGCTTAAATTCGAGAGGTTTATTCGTAGCTACCGAAAAGATCTACTCTTCATTTGTTAGCTTCATTAACAGACTTTCAACACCACGTGTACCTTGCAATAGTCAAAGCGAATTAGAGCCGGCGCACATCTGACGAAACGCATGCCCGCGAAATTTTCTAAACGAATCACACACGAAATTCGCGCAAATTACTGCGAAAGGGGACGCTCGCGGAGTAGCGCGCGGTCGCGCTCCTGTGCGCTACCTTTCGCATGTGGTCGCTTCCATGCTCCTCAGAAATAAATTGCTGGTATTTAATTTTAGATATTATTTCTAAAGGGACAATGACGATAATAGTTTGACAGTGAAAAATGCTCTGCGCTGCGCTCCGTCATATGTGCGCCGGCCCTTACACAATCATCGTAAAGTTCTAATATTCATCTTCTGGCATAAACTATAACTTTACCAAGCCTATTCTATTGAGCTGAAAGTACAAGATACCATATTATTGCATGGTCTTAAAAATTACATGTACACAAGGACGTATTTGTATTTGCAATAGTGTAATTAAATGTATAGGCCAGTGATTAATTACTTGGTACAACTTTAAATAAATATTTATCTTTCTTAAGGGCGAAATATTGAAAAAAAATTCTTGTTCGGTGTCAATATCATAAAATCAATCTATTGTTCAAATTCCATTCTAGCTTTATAAGTATACACTGAGATTATTACTGAAAATTTACTACCCTTTTACTCTTATTTCATCGTCAAACCATTATTGTCCTACTGCTGGGCACGGGTCTTTTCTCGGAATGAGAGAGTTTTAGGCCACAGTCCACCGCCCTGGCCAAGTGCGAATTGGTGGACTTCACACACCTCCGAGATTTTTTTTAAAGAACTCTCGGGTGTGTAAGTTTCCTCGCGATGTTTTCCTTCACCGAAAAGCAGTGATAATTAATTTCTTATACGCAGATGAATCAGTGGTGCGTGCCTGGGTTTGAACCTCAGACCTCCCGATCGAGAGGGCAAGTTTCAACCATTAGGCTATCACTGCTCCACTGAGATTATTAGTGAAAAAGTATCCTTTTACTCTTATTTATATAGATTGAAACAATATTTTTCAATTGCCCTCTAGCGTTCTGATTTACGAAAATATACGTTATTTATTTGTTACATTGTTATTTTTGTTTTCGTAACGAGATTTGAGTAGAATAGCCACGTATCACATTTTCGAGTGTGTTAGACCACAAAGAACTCACAGGGCTAGTTCTGAAACTGAAACACTCAAAGTAAACATTGTTGAAAGGTAAAATAAATAAAATAAATAGCCTTTATTTATACAAAAATTCTTTGTCGAGCTTTAGTTAAATAATACTCTTCATCAAAATATTTGATGTACAATTTAAGGCTTATAGAGCCTTTTTTTAATTGTACCTAGCATTTAGTGCCTAGGAGGTCTACGCTACAATGCGTAGCGTTAGGAAGGTCTCCTAATTAAATGCTTATTTCGGTTAAATCACTATTATTTATACTTTTAAACATGCCCTGTAGAGCAGTAATAGCCTAATGGTTGAAACTTGCCCTCTTAATCCGGAGGTCCGGTGGACTATGGCCTAAAACTCTCTCATTCCCAGAGAAGACCCGTGCCCAGCTGTGGGACAATAATGGGTTGACGATAGAGACCTGTGGTTTTATTTAGGATACCCCACCAATACACCTATAGCTTTAGTGCTGTTCTGTTTTTCACTTTTTCTCAAGACATTTCATTTATGGTTTGAAGGGTGTAGTAAAGGAACCTTACTTTTCCGAAAGGTGCCAATTTATAATAATAATAATATTGTACTGTACCCAGGAAAGAGAAAAATAATACAGTAAATCACAATATTAAGATACAAAAGGCGGCCTTATCGCTCAACAGCGATTTCTTCCAGGCGATTTCTTCCTCACGGTGCGAAGTTAAGATTTAGGGGAAAACAAAGAAAAGGTAGGGTACAAAAACCAGTTTAAGGAAATTAGTGCAACATACAAATTAAGAAAATAAGTTACAGAGAAACTAGTTTTTAAAATATTACATACAAACAATTCTAAAAAGAATAAGTTTATTGCTTACGATTAGCAACACGTCTTCGGACTACTTTTATGAATTTTTTAAACCTATCTCTGGTTAATTACAGAAGTTGAATGTTGAAGTTGAATGCGAGGCAGACAACTTACTCTCTGTGTGTGCTATTTTGCCACTTTTATATGGAAAGGTTTCATTTTACTCTCAGTGCTGGGCACGGGTCGTCTCGCAGACTGGGAAAGATCCACAGTCCAGGATAGGCCTTTAGGCGATAGTTTACTTTTTTTTTCTTTTTTTTGTTCCCAAGGGGGAAACCTTCAAAAGGTAGCCGACGCCGTAGGAGCGACGAGTGGTTATGTGAGGTTAGGTGGCCGTCCTCTAGGGGGATGGTACACGTCCCCCAAGAGATGAGCCCGTGAGGGGCACTGCCCTAGGGGCCACCGGTTCGTTCCGTTGGACTTTCCGAGTACTACAAGCGCTGAGGAAGGCCATCGAGGAGGTTTTAGTGGGTAAAAATCACACTTAACCCTGAGTCTCTCCCAAGGATTCGGTGTACCTTTTGAAGGTTTCCTCCCCGTAACAAAAAAAAAAAGGTGGCCGTCCTCGGCGCTATAAAGAGAACTCCGGGATCTCCAAAGGAACGCAACTCGCAACTCCTCGGGCTGCTCTCAGATGGGCGGCTGGGTCCACCGCTCCATCTAGTCCATATACCACCGTCCTTCCCGGGATCACTTGGTTGGACGATTCGAGCTCCCACTCTAGCTTCCCGCAATCCCGAAAGGCCCTTTTAGTCGCCTCTGACAGGCAGGGGATACCGTAGCCCTATTCTGATCCCGGAACTTCACCTGTAACATTTTTTATTTTTGGCTCTTGATTTTTCCTACTGTGTTTATCACTAATAATCTATTTTATTTAACGCATTTTGTGGAGTTCATGAGTATAGAATTTATTTAATAGCTTTTATTTCGTATCGATATTGTTACAATAAAAATAATTTCGTCCCCTCCTCTTCCTTTCTATTCGCAGGCACATATATATTGTCAACACATTATTGTCCCACTGCTGGGCACAGGTCTTCTCTTTTAATGAGTTTTAGGCCATTGTCCACCGCGCTGACCAACTGCGAATTGGTGGACTTCACACACCATCGAAAACTTTTTTCTAAAGAACTCTCGAATGTGTAGGTTTCGTCACGACGGTCTCCTTTATCGAAAAGCAGTGATAATGAATTTTTAATACGCACATGAATCAGTGTTGCGTGCCTGGGTTTGAACCTCGGACCTCCCGATTGAGAAAGCAAGTTTCAACTATTAGGCTATCAGTGCTCTTAGGCACAAATAGGCCTAATGTTTAAAACTTATGTACATATTGTACGTTAAAATTCGTTAATCCGTTCGGGCTGTAGATGGCCGAATGCCTACAAAATAAACGCTTGATATGATATATCCGAAGGCAACACTGATTTACCCTCGATAGATTGTATGCATACCTTGCTCAAGGTATGCTGAGGTACATTCCGCTAGCGAAATTCCATATACACTAGTGGGGCACGACTGTGTGCTTGAATTATCGTTATAGACGACCCGCGTGGCGCAGCGGTTACCATACCGGTCTGACACGCAGTGGGTCCCGGGTTCGATTCCCCGCCAGACAGGTATCTGAATGATGAGTTGAGATTCTTGTTCCGGGTCTGGGTGTTTGTGTATTCGTCTTTGTGTGTATCCATGGTAGCCACGACACAGGAGAAAATCCTACTGTGAGGCTATGAGTGTAGAAAGCGTTATGCGATTATTTAAAGTAGTCACTCGTTACTCGTCAAACGGTTAAATTCGACCGCAATGTAAATTAAAAACTAAACTTCGTATTGTCCAAAGTAGTACCAATATTTTACTAATATAAATAAATTGTAATAATTTTCAAGTTATTTTGAACGCACCCGTTAAAGGTAAAAAAAGGTTTATAGTCTAAGCTGCATTTAAAAGCAATAGCGAGTATTTTGACAAAGACATCTGATATTTTTGACGTTATGTGTTTTCATAGTAAGACATTGGATGTTCTATTTCGTTTATTTTGTATGTGTTTATGTCAAATGCAAGATAGTGTGTGTAATGTGTTTTTAGTTGATTTTATGTATGTTTTATGCATTATTTGAAAAAAATATTAGCATTGCGCAATCCTTCTCTACATCAATTATAATCGTGCGTAATTTCATACTCCTCCGCCTGCGGCAAGTATCTTAAAAACGAATCACATATATAAACGAATATTTTTGCTTCACGTATTAATATATAGACAGAAGATAGAAAACAGGAACATTGTGAGATCTACATAAAATTAGGGTCTCATTCTCGGCGCGGATCATTTCTAATAGTTTTTACAAAAGTCCGCCTCATTGAATTGATTGGTGGCTTTAATTTTTGTATTTTTACAAAACTGACTCAGAGTGTAGTTAAATAGTAAATTGAAGTAAAATGATTATGGCTTAAGGTAAAAATATTTTAATCTTAGAATCTTTGTACACCGGATAACCGATAGAGAACAAAATATTATTATATAAATTGTCAACTTTATATACGCATGCTGTAACAAATAAATAAATAAATTCATTCATTCATTCAAAGTGGGCATTCACGTTATAACGGTCGCACGGACTGTAGAACGGACTGTCGCAACGACAGTTCAAGTTGAATACTTCAACGGACCTGTGACATGGCATTGGTCGTACAGTCCGCCTTAGGACCAAGGCATTCACGATCGAACTTGTCGCATACAACCGTAGTTCGTGCGACAGTCCAAACGACCGTCGTAACGTGAATGTCCACCTTTATATATAAAAAAATGCAGTGACTAGGAATCAAAACCCGGACACTTTGCCTTGACGCTGAATTTCAAACCGCATAGCTATTATAAATGTTGTTTAACGTGTACAAATTATATATAAAGTTCCTAATGAGAAATACCTGGAGCTGAAAAGGTATAAAGCTATATCCATTACTAGTTGACTCGGCGAACTTCGTTCCGTCTAATAGTCAAAAATCTAAAATTGACAATGTTTCTCTACTATGTTAAACATGTACTATAGACAAAGACCTTGCTCTTGAATCAGTCTGTCTATTAAAAAAAACTGCATTAGAATCCGTAGCGTAGTTTTAAAGATCTAAGCATACATAGGGACAGACAGCGAGAAGCAACTTTGTTTTAAACTATGTAGTGATAGAGTGCTCAGAAGAAGCCCGTCCTTTAATATTTGATAAGCGTGTAATAAGAAATTCACTTTTTAATGAAACAATTCAAGTTTCAATAAACACTTATTAATTTAAATGGAAAAAATAAGCATTGTAATAAAATAGTAATATTATTATACTAGTTGACCCTTTTTTTTGTTTTCGAGGGGGAAACCTTCCAAAGGTACCCGACGCCGTGGGAGCGACGCAGGGTTATGTGGGATTTTTACCGCACTAATACCCCCCCGGTGGCCGTCCTCGGCGCTGAAAAGGAGGACTCCGGGATCTCGAAACGACTTCAACCGGAATCCTCCGAGCGCGCTGCCCATCGGGCTCCTCCCAGATGGGCGGCTGGGCCCACCGCTCCGTCTTGTCTTTACGACGGTATGGTACGGGATACTAGTTGACCCAGCGAACTTCGTCCCGCTTAAAAGTCTAAAATTATCAGTGTTCTTCCACTATATTATGCATGTATTTAACACAAAACCTTCATCGTGAATCACTCTATCTATTAAAAAAACTGCATTAAAATCCGTAGCGTAGTTAAGTAAAGTAAGTAAAGATCTAAGCATACATAGGGACAGACTTTGTTTTATACTATGTAATGATATAGTAAAGCACTGATGGTTTTATTTTATTACATTTTATACGTTTTAAGCACGCAGAACTGTTGAAATAATAAGAAATAAATTACAGTATCTTAAAATTTTATTGGAATTTTCCCGGAGTTTTCCTCTTCTCTGAATATATTGTGGGAAAGTATTAAGAGATAATACTACCTTTTTTACCTGATCGTGATGCCAATTGTGTCTTATTACACTCAAATCTTTGGATTATAACACATAGATTATTAGCTTGCGAGCATACATAGATATAATTAAAATGTACATCGCTTATATTTGTAAAAAATAAACTTGAGAGGTGTCAAGGTACACCCGGATGGAACGAAGTTATCCGGAACTTGTCCAAAAACACTGTCAGAATTCATTATTACTATAATTTTTTATTATTTATTATTTACAAAAAAACCTGTATACACTCAACAAAAATAATCGTCGCGACACCGCACTGTTCAATGCGAAATAGAAATTAAAATATCTGGCTTGCTTTCTATAAGAGAGAGAGAAAGAGACAGACAGAGAAACATGCGCAGGCCGCACAGCTTACAGTAGCTTACTATACCAAAAAGTGTCGTGACAACTTTTCGTAAGAATTTTTTCCATCTAGCCCCCTTTCACAACGCGCGATAAGGAACTTCGTTCCAAAACTTCGTTCCAATAAAAGGATTGAGAACTGAAAAATCTATAATTATAAAGTCTTATTTGTCCGTTTGCCTGCGCGTAAAAAACCATAAAATTAAAACTATTGAATTAAATTAAAAACACTAATTGATAAGAATAGGTTATCTTTTATTTAATATTTGATTTGATCTTATTTCCCTAATCTGCGGGGCACGAGTCCGATAATTGTTCTCATTATTAGTATTTATTGTACATACCAAGTCCTGGCGACTGGCGCATGACACACGTAGATGTACCTCTGGACAGCGAGGGCCAGTGTCAGCCAGATGCTGGCCGTGTGGAACATTGCTGGAATCACCTGCAGACAACAAATAATAGAGTAGGATTTTCTTCTATGTGGCTGTTAACACACAGAAAGACAAATTCACAACCATCCAGACATAAAACAAAAATGTAATTCATAATTTAGATGCCCAGTCAGAAATGAGTGTAATACATAAACACCCAGACCCAGAACAGAAATCTTAATGCCATAAACAGTGGTTTGTCTGGCCAGGGATTGAACGTGGAACAAATTACATATGACTGCTCTGCTACGTGCGTCGTTTATACAGCTTATTAGTATTGAAAGCCGTTTCTTTTTTTGTTTTGATCCCGAGAGAAACCTTCAACGCCGTGGGAGCGACGCAGGGGTGTGTGGGATTTTTACCGCACCAAACCCCCCAGTGGCTGTCCTCGGCCTTATAAAAAGAACTCCGTGATCTCCAAAGGAACGCAACCGGACTCCTATGAGCTTGTCGCCTCATCGGGCTCCTTACAGTTAAGCTGGCCACCACTCCGTCTGGTCTTTACGACTGTCTGCTGGTTGCATATCGCCGTCCTTCACGAGGTGGTCTGACCGAACGGTTCGTGCTCACACGATTTATCCACGCTATTTATCCACGTGAGCAGATGTGAAGCTGGGAAGTGAAAGAACAAAGGACTACCGCACCTCCTTTCGTTTGCATATGTTATTTTACTTTTGAAATAGCACGACCTTCCCAGTTTCAACTTATTTATAAGCATTATTTTAAGAAGTCATGTAAGCGATAGACTTAACTCCACCTCCCCCATACAGAAACTCTCAATTTACTAGATCATGCACATATAAGGTATTATTAAACGCGAGTGAAACCGCGGGTACTGCTAGTATTCGTAAGATGTAAGTTTTTTTTTTATTTGACTGAAGTAGCCAACGAGCATGCAGTCCACCTCAGTAAGTGGTCACTGCCGCCTATGGACATCTGTAATCAACTTCATACATAACATTTCTATCTAAAGTCAATCACAGATGTGATGCTACTCCCGAGGACTAAGATGGTCGCCTCATATAAAAGTGTGCCGGCAACCACACCCTTCCATCGAAACGCAAGAAATGCTTCACGCTAGAAATAGGTGTGGCGGTGGTACTTCCGCGGTCGAACTACACTGGTTCTACCACCTTTAGGTATGCCAAAACATCAATTTTTGATATATGATTTTAGACTAGTATTATCGCGGAATTGATACATTATAATACTTAAAGCTACCGCAGTTTGGCCGTGACCACGATCCATGCAACTGGGTCGAAATATCGGCAAAAAGAATTCTATAAGAATTCATAAACCGCATATCGTGAGTACCCGTTAAGTATTATAATGCATCAATTTTTGAATTTAAACATTTTATTTCTTTTAGCATTTCAGTCAGAAATACTGTTGCATTCGTGTATAACAACGTTATATACTTTTTAATCTAAGTTCCCACGGGAAATGTTGCACTGAGCTACAACGAAGAGTTAAACTTGTTTTATATTTTATTGGGGTTCCGTATCCAAAGGATAATAACGGAACCCTATTATTGAAACTCCGCTGTCCGTCTGTCCGGCTGATGGTAATGAAATGAAATGAAATGAAATGAAATGAAATGAAATGTCTTTATTTTGTATAGGCCTGCGGGGGCACTTACAAATTGTCAGTTACATTTTTTTTTCTTACACTACCACCGGATCGGAACACGACCTCAACTGAGAACATCCGGCAAGAAACTCAGCGGGTTTGTCTTTTTTTCTTATTTATATTCATTTTTTTAATATTATTACAGGTAAGTGGTCACTGCTGCCCATGGACATCTATAATCAACTTCATACAGAACATGGGTTCTATCTGAAGTCAATGATAGATGCGTCGCTACTCCCGAGGACTAAGACGGTCGCCTATTACAAAATTTCGGCCCAGTTCGTTCGGATTTTGCCGAAAGTGGATTTTTGGCCGAAGGTGGGCGAAGTCGAAACCAAAGTTTCGGTCAAACACTACTTGTTTACTTAGCAGCAGTGATAACCTAATGGTTGAAACTTGCCCTCTCGATTGTGAGGTCCGAGGTTCAAACCTCGGCACGCACCATTGATTTTTCTAAAATTATGTGCGTATTAGAAATTAATTATCACTGCTTTTCGGTGAAAGAAAACATCGTGAGGAAACCTACACACCCGAGAGTTCTTTAAAAAAAAGAAAAAGTTCTCGGAGGTGTGTGAAGTCCACCAATTCGCACTTGGCCAGCGCGGTGGACTATGGCCTAATACTCTCTCATGAGAGAAGACCCGTGCCCAGCAGTGGGACAATAATGGGTTGACGACGACTACTTGTTTAATATAGGTAGTATAACTAACACTTTCACATGAGGCGACCATCATACTCCTCGGGAATAGCAAGGCATCTGTGATTGACTTCAGATGGATGTTCTGTATGAAGTTGCTTACAGATGTCGCAGAGCGGCAGTGACCACTTACCATCAGGTGGTCTGCATGCTCGTTTACTACTTCAGTCAGAAAAAAAACCCTAACGATAGGGCAGACGACCTATCTGAAGGTGCACCGTCGCCTACGGACATTTCAAAACCAGAGGAGTCGCCAATGCATCGCTTTTTAACCGACTTCCAAAAAGGAGGAGGTTATCAATTCGTCTGTATTTTTTTTTTTTTTTTTTTTTTTTTTATATTTGTTACCTCATTTCTCCGGACTGGGTGAACCGATTTAGATGATTTTTTTTTATTTGAAAGGTAGTGCGTGTCATAGGGTCCCATTTTTTTTTAGTATTTTTTTGACAAGGGCATCTATAAGAAAAACGCATAAGTCTTAAATTTGCATTTTCAATGTGCCCGATAAATGTATGAATAACTCAATATCCCGCCAACCGATTTTGATGATTCTTTTTTTATTTGAAAGGATGTACTCCAGGGGTAGTCTGATAAGAGTTTGATAAGGTTCTAATCATAGGATCTTCAACTTTTTGGAGCAAAATAATAAAATTAGTGATAGTCGGCCGAACCTTAGCTGGAGAAGTCCAATTGAGTAAAATATAGAATAAAATTACTATGTAGGTATTTACTATGAAAAATTTGACCTTCAACTCTTCAATCCTGATGATGCAGGGGTACTGCTAGCCTGAACTATAAAAGTTGGTCGTTTGATGTTTGCGAATATATAATGAAATTGTTAAGCAAATTCATGGGACAAAAATTTGACCTTCAACTCCTCAACCCTGATGATGCAGGGGTACTTAAAGCCAAAACCATAGGAATAAGCCATTTGGTGCTTACGTATATGTTATAAGATTACTGAGCAAAAACATAAGATGAAAAATTTGACCTTCAACTCCTCAACCCTGATGATGGAGGGGTACTTCAATCCTAAACCATAGAAGTTGGCAATTTGGTGCTTACGGTTATGTAAAGAAAATACTAAGCAAAAATATAAAATCAAAAATTTGACCTTCAACTCCTCAACCCTGATGATGAAGGGGTACTTCAATCCTAAACCATAGGAGTTGGCAATTTGGTGCTTACGGTTATGTAAAAATAATACTAAGCAGAGGCACAAAATTAAAATTTTGACCTTCAACTCCTCGACCCTGATGATGAAGGGGTACTTCAATTCTAAACCATAGGAGTTGGCAATTTGGTGCTTACGGGTATGTAAAAATAATACCAAACAGAGGCACAAAATTAAAATTTTGACCTTCAACTCCTAAACCCTGATGATGCAGGGTACTGCAAGCCTGAGCCATAGAAGTTAGCCACCTGGTACTAACGTATATGTTATAAGATTACTAAGCAACAATATAAGATGAAAAATTTGACCTTCAACTCCTCAACCCTGATGATGGAGGGGTACTTCCAGAGGGGGCGCCCTGTTTGTATGAATTGTAAAAGTGTTTTATGTTTAATTTTTGTGAATATGTAGATGCACAAAGCAAACTTAGAGGCTTTATTTAAATACAAACATAAAAATATAGTCACTAAAAAGTGTAAAATAAAAACTTTTTAACAAAAAATATCTACCGACTTCCATGTCACAAAAAAGTAAAAAATAATTTAAATATATTTTGGTCTAGAACATACTCAGTACTTAGTACATAGTTCTGAAGTCGGTGCTCATATAGGACGTAGTTACCGTCGTCCAGCGAAATATGTCGAGCACCGACTTCAGGACTATGTACTAAGTACTGAGTATGTTCTAGACCAAAATATATTTAAATTATTTTTTACTTTTTTGTGACATGGAAGTCGGTAGATATTTTTTGTTAAAAAGTTTTTATAAATGCCTAGCAATGATGACCAGGTCTAAAAAAATCGCGAAAAACAGTCCAAGTCAAGTTATGTCATTTTTAGAAAAAGTAAAGCTTTTTAGTGGTAGATTTCTTTGTGGCTCAACTCCGGAAGCACTACCGTCTCACCTAATTTTCCTTAATAAGATCCGTTTTAAAACTAACATGCTTTGTACACTCATAGTCCCATAGTAGGATGTTCTCCTGTGTCGTGGGTACCATGGACATACACAAGACGAATCCAAAAACATAATAAGTGTAGTTCAAGGTGGTAGAACCAGTGTAGTTCGCCCGGGGAAGTACCACCGCCACACCTAATTCTAGCGTGAAGCATTTCTTGCGTTTCGATAGAAGAGTGTGATTGCCAGCACACTTTCACATGAGGCGACCATCAGAGTCCTCGGGAGTAGCAACGCATCGGTGATTGACTTTACATGGTACCCATGTTCTGTATGAAGTTGATTACAGATGCCCATAGGCGGCAGTGACCACTTACTGAGGTGGACTGCATGCTCGTTGGCTACTTCAGTCACATATAAACACACAATAAAATCACTACGTTTTATTCAATTGACTTTAAATTAATAAAGCGTTCTCCCCAATACAATAAAGAAAATCAAGATGTTAAATCAAAGTATTGTTCGTCGGAAACTTACGATGTTTTTGTTTTAATACTGCAGTTCAAAATGAAATCCTTCTTACAAGTGATTTTGAACTTTAACCTGACTTGTTTACGTTTAGTTTTCGATGACAACAGTTCTAAGGAATCTTGCTGTAAGTTTATTAGAGTTGGGTACGTTCTGGATCTTTGTCGATAGGGACTGTTTTGATTTGGTTTCAGTTTTAAGAACTGTTTTCTCATAAAACATTATAGTTTCTTTTAAAATGAGATACAATGATTTATGTAAAACGCTTATTTTGTGTAGACCTCTTTTTTTTTTGTTTTCGAGGGGGATACCTTCCAAAGGTACCCGACGCCGTGGGAGCGACGCAGGGTTATGTGGGATTTTTACCGCACTAAAACCCCCCCGGTGGCCGTCCTCGGCGCTGAAAAGGAGGACTCCGAAACGACTGCAACCGGAATCCTCCGAGCGCGCTGCCCCATCGGGCTCCTCCCAGATGGGCGGCAGGGCCCACCGCTCCGTCTAGTCTTTACGACGGTATGCGACCACACATACCGCCGTCCTTCCCGGGATTGCCTGACCGAACGGTTCGAGCTCCCACTCTAGCCGTCTGCAACCCCGGAAGCCCCTTTTAGTCGCCTCTTACGACAGGCAGGGGATACCGTAGCCCTATTCTGACCCCGAGGCTACAGGGACGTTGTGTAGACCTCTGGGCTACAGTAACAAAATATATATGTCGGCGCAGAAGATTTTAATGATTCTTATTTGTGAACGCATTTGAAGTTACAACGCAATGGTGATAGATGGCGCCATGCGTGACGGAGCGTTGGAGAGGAAGACTGATGGTCTTGTCGGATAAGGCATACTTGATGGTTGTAACTCAATACTTACAGTAATAACAATGTAATTAGAGTGTAGTGTCCTTAGAACTATATACAATAGCTTAGCATTATACGTAAAAAAAAACAAAATTATAACACTTATACATCTATGTACAATGCACCGAATTATACATACCACGTAAATAAAAATGATAAATGGTCCTATATATATATATTAAGCGTAATTGTAAGATTTCTTTAATTGCCAACGTTGCCACCACCGCACACGACAGTGTGATGGTGACAGCGATGGCCTAACGTGGAGCTAAGAAATAAAGACTTATTGTTAAAAAAAAGAAGAACTATTGTGACAAAAGGCACGGACGATCAGTCTGTGGAGTTTTTGTGTTATAATAAAAATAAAAAACTCAATATCGGCTTGCATCATATTCTGTTTTGTTTTAATTAATTGATGTTCTTAATGTAATCGCGTGTGTTTAATAAATGTAACGATGTATTAAAGTGATGATTATCGTTTTATATGAAGATCTTATTGCACACTATATATGACGGGTCGTTTAATTAAGACGTATGGCCTCCTGCCGACATATATTTATTCGTCCGTCACGTTTATCATGGTAAAGTATCTCAAGTGTCATTCCAGGTCTTAAACGTTGTGTTTGCCAAATTTCAGTGAAATGCGATTTGTAGTTTTTGCGTGAAAGAGTAACAAACACACGAACACTTTCACATTTATAATATCAACAAGATTTACAACATATCGTCTTCAACCCATTATTGTCCCATTGCTTGGCACGGGTCTTTTCTCAGAACGAGAGTTTTGAGCCATTGACCAGCGCGCTAGCCAGGTGAGAATTGGTGGACTTCACACTCCTCTTTAAAATAAGTCCTCCTCCTCTTTCACTTTTTAAAGAAGTCTCTGGTGTGTAGGTTTCCTCACAATGTTTTTCTTCACCGTAAACCAGTGATAATTAATTTATAATAAGCACATAACTTTAGAAAAATCAGTGGTTGAGATGAGGGCCTGAGATTTGAATCTCGGATCTCCCGATCGAGAGGGCAAGTTTCAGCTATTACGCTTGGGTATAGTCGTATACCCAAGCGAATAGCAAAAGTATAGAACGCTAGTACTATAGTACTTGCGTTCTATACTTTTCTTATGGCTTTTTTCTTACGATTTTTTTCTTACGGTTTTACTATCTCATTTATTTTAGTTCGGTCGCGCAGCAAAATCCCTCTCTCCAAGCCTGGTGTAAGGAACTTCGTTGCAATAAAAAAAACATAATTGTTAACTACGTTTTGGTGTACAATAAAAATATTTTCCATTTGTATTTGAAGTTTATTAAGTTTAATGTTCCCAAGGTACATCCCTAGTAGAAAACTTAATAGAACTTATAGGAAACAATATAATATGTGGTTGAAATGAACACAAGCAGTAGAAGTGTCAAACGCGACAGCCTTATGAAATTCGTGCCCGTTTCTCAGTATTGTGTTATTTTAACACTGTTTCCACGACAATATTGTAGAACAATGTTTTTGAAGTGAAACTTCTTTATCGGGGTTGGAAAAAAATTTAGTGTAACATTTTTTCGTTACGCGCCATCGTTTTCTGTTACACGCCATCTTTTTTTTTTCGTTACGCGCCATCTTTTTCTGTTACGCGCCATCTTTTTTTTTCCGTTACGCGCCATCTTTTTCTTATCCCTACCACGCGTGATATTAGATAAATTATTATAGATTAGATTATTAGATAAAGTTTAATAAAAGCCTTTTATTAAACTTTATCTAATTTAACTTTATTTAACCAATTTCTGTAAAGTTGCATATAGTAAATTATTTTTTGAAAAATAACGTCATAAAGAAGTTTCACTTCTTACGAGTGTACGCTAGTACACGTACACATTTTTATTTTTTTCTTGTCTCTTCTTTATACGATTTAAGTAACAAATGAAAAATCCACCTGATGGCAAGTGGCACTGGACATCTGTAATGAACGTATTAAATAGGGGTTTTACCTGAACTATAAGAAGTTGCTTACAGATTTTCAAAAGTGGCAATGACCACTTATCAACAGCATGCATTGGCCCCGGGAAGGTTGTATTAGTTAGAACTGCATTGTGTATTGTATTAGGTATTAATCATACATATGAGAATTCACTATGCAAAACTTAAGCCGCTTTCTACACTCATAGCCCCACAGTAGGATTTCCTGTGTCGTGGGTACCATGGACACACACAAAGACGAATACACAAACACCCAGACCCAGAACAAGAATAAACCCATCATTCAGATACGTGTCTGGCCGGGAATCGAACCCGGGACCTACTGCGTGTCAGACCGGTATGGTAACCTCTGCGCCACGCGGGTTGTCAATACTTGTTAGGATAATACTGCTAATAGACTTTCAGTTATATCATAGCCCAGTGATTGTAGCCAATTTCGTGTATCTATTTAATTAAACTCCAACAAGCTTAGTTCCTTAAACTTGGACATAAGCCGCCATAGTTATCTAATTCGTGAATTATCTTAAAAGAAATTCATTACATATTTAACGCAATTCAGATACCATTTCAAAGGAATGTCTCCAGAATTTACGTCAACTTCGCGGAAACTTTGTGATATCAAACCCGGGAAATTGATTTGTCAACTTCTCTGTAACGAAACTTTACGTTGCTAAGTTTAGTTATGGAACAAATTTGCACACGATAGTTCAAAAGGCACATGTAGCAATGAAGTTAAAATAAAAAGGCGAAAAATGAAGCTAACGGGAAATAGTTCGTAGTTTGGTAGAAAAGTAAATAATTAGACGTTGAAAGTTCGAATTGATAGAGCTAATGTAATTGTTTTTCAACTTGTTCAAATTAGGCGTTTATTTTTTTAATATTTAAAAAATGAAACAAACGTTTAATCTTGGAAAAAATAAAAATAAATCACTCAATATACAAAATTGGTGACGAATATATCGTCAACCCTTTATTGTCCCACTGCTGGGCACGGGTCTTCTCTCGGAATGAGAGAGTTTTAGGCCATAGTACACCGCGCTGGCCAAGTGCGAATTGATGGACTTCACACACCTCCGAGAACTTTTTTTTAAAGAACTCTCGGGTGTGTAGGTTTCCTCACGATGTTTTCTTTCACCGAAAGTCAGTGATAATTAATTTCTAAGACGCACATAAATCAGTGGTGCGTACCTGGGTTTGAGCCTCGGACCCCACGATTGAGAGGGCAAGTCTCAACCATTAAGCTATCACTGCTCTAAGTGATGCTCAAGTGATGATCACGCTTTAATATGATGAAAATATATAACGAAGTGGAATGTGACGTCAGGAAGGCCAGGAGTGTCTTCATTATTGTCCATTTTTGAAGATTTCAAGTAAAACACAGGAGTAAACTTCTTCGATTTATTCATACTAGAGGAGGTCCGATCGCTTCGACGGTTATACAAGAATCTTTCTACCGGCGTTCGCTCGCCTTTTTATAACAATATTGGTGAGGTGACAATAACAAATTTATGGAGGGTAAACTAAATTACAATTCTAAAAATCACTTAATATTGCTAATTTAATAAACAAACAATTTTCGATGTTTAAACTAACTAAAATAATTATTTTCGGCGACGTGTTTTCCATAAATACGCGGTGTCGCGCCGACATATATGTTAAAATGGCAACAGACTGCGAAATTAGTCTTTTGTAATTCATATAATTTTACTGTAAAACAGAAGCCATTGTTAAACCAGTCCTGGAAAACCTTTGGCACTTCCTTTGCGGCCCATGGACTTTCCTGTGTTTATCGCCGTCAAGTTTTTTGATTGACAGATTGAATTAAGATTCTTTTAGATATTTCATCCGTCTTTTTGTTTAGTCTATATACATGATCTTAAGATCTGTGATCTCGAAAGATTGGCGTGAAGAGTATGTTCACAAAAACTGGTAACTGAAATACAAACAACTTTTGAGAAATCATTGTTTGAAAGCTTCACAAAAGGAATAAAAATGCTTCTTATAAGTTTTTTCTATAAGAATTAAGCAGCAAACGAGCATGCAGTCTACCTGATGGTAAGTGGTCACTGCCGCCCATGGACTACTGTAAGCAACTTTCTATAGAACATGAAGTTCTATCTTAAGTCGATTACAGATGTGTTGCTACTCGCGAGGACTAAGCTGGTTGCCTCATATAAAACCGTGCCGGTAACCACACCCTTCTATCTCGCGCAAGAAATGCTTCACGCTAGAAATAGGTGTGGCGGTGGTACTTCCCCGGTCGAACTACACTGGTTCTACCACCTTGCATTTGACTCAAATGTAATTTCGAACAAGGCAATCAATGTTTCATATATTATTATTTGTTTAAATTGCTCTTTGAAGTGTATCAAAGCTGACTATGAAGTCCTTACAATGCGCTAACGAGGTTTAGAGTCGAGTCTCAAAGCTTTGATAAGGAAAGTCGGTAATGAGACCCTGCACGAGAATTTTAAAGACATACTCATTTGTCAAAGAACTCCTTTATTATGGAAAAGCATAGACATTTTTGTCGAACAATATAGATGAAGCTATGGATATTTTGCTATATCAAGTCTTTAGAAAAAATGCTAGTGATATTTAAATAGTGTCAAAATTCATCGTCACACGAAAACGACAGTTTATTGACCCTAGCAATATGGGTGATAAGCCCGTGCCGTGTTTATTCCACCCTGGAAAAAATGTCTTACCTGAGGTTATTGTTTATTATAACAGGGAAGTAGAAAATGAGCATGCAGTCCATCTGTTGGTAAATGGTCACTGCCGCCTATGGGCATCTGTAATCAACTACATCTCTCGTCAACCCATTATTGTCCCACTGCTGGGCACGGGTCTTCTCTCAGAATGAGAGAGTTTAGGCCATAGTCCACCGCGCTGGCCAAGTGCGAATTGGTGGACAATCTGTATGTAGTTGATTCCAATCAACTACATACAGAACATCAATTTTCAAGGTGGTAGAAACAGTGTAGATTGACCGGGAAACTACCATCGCCACACCTATTTCTAGCGTGAAGCATCTTGCGTTTCGATAGAACGGTATGGTTGCCGGCACACTTTCAAATGAGGCGACCATCATAGTCCTCGAGAACAGCAACGCATCTGTGATTGATTTCTTTCTTGAATAGGTGTGGCGGTGGTACTTCACCGGTCGAACTACACTGGTTCTACCAACTTCGTTAAGTATAAAAGATAATTTAAGTCAATGATTCAACTAGATCCATAAATCACTTTGTTTTATCGCGTTATATTCTAGTTCATCCATTAATGAACGTATTCCCATGCAATTAACGCAATGAGTTATCAACTTTCCATGATAATGACCGGTCCATATATTATCTTCCCATGCAATCTCCTAGTCATTAGTTAATAGCCTATGGCAATCATCATTAATTCATTACTGTTCTGCTGGGCATGAGATTCTTAGAATTACTAAAGGTTCAGATTACTGATTGAAACTTTTTATAAAAGAATAGTCCACCCGGCGAACTTAGTTCCGCTTATAAGTCAAAAATCTAAAATTATCAGTGTTTCTCCACTATATTATACATGTAATATACATAAAACTATACATTTTAAATTACCTTATCTATTAAAAAAAATGCATCAAAATCCGTAGCGTAGTTTTAAAGATCTAAGCATACATGTGGACGGACAGCGAGTAGCGACTTTGTTTTATCTATATATTAATACGTGAAGCAAAAACTTATGAAGCATTTTTAAGTACTTTGCACGGTTATAGTGGACGTAGAGACGGAATGCAGAATGTTAATATTTTTTTCCAATTATTCTTAGAACATACATAAAATTATCTAAATACATTACACACACTACCGTACATTTGTCACTCTCGTCAACCCATTATTGTTCCACTGCTGGGCACGGGTCTTCTCTCAGAATGAGAGAGTTTAGGCCATAGTCCACCACGCTGGCCAAGTGCGAATTGGTGGACTTCACACACCTCCGAGAACCTTTTTTTTTTAAAGAACTCTCGGGTGT